>JBBDGP010004509.1:0-109402 GCA_037952835.1 Lithobates septentrionalis | reverse complement strand
ATACATAAGGGGGGATATGATCTCCATGTATAAATACAGAAGGGGGATATGATCTCCATGTATAAATACATAAGGGGGGATATGATCTCCATGTATTAATACATAAGGGGGGATATGATCTCCATGTATAAATACATAAGGGGGGATATGATCTCCATGTATAAATACACAAGGGGGATATGATTACCATTTAGAAATACATAAGGGGGATATAATCACCATGTATAAATACATAAGGGGGGATATGATCTCCATGTATAAATACATAAGAGGGGATATGATCTCCATGTATAAATACATAAGGGGGATATGTTTCTCCATGTATAAATACATAAGGGGGGATATGATCTCCATGTATAAATATATAAGGGGGATATGATCTCCATGTATAAATACATAAGGGGGGATATGATCTCCATGTATAAATATATAAGGGGGATATGATCTCCATGTATAAATACATAAGGGGGATATGGTCAACATGTATAAATACATAAGGGGGGATATGATCTCCATGTATAAATACATAAGGGGGGATATGATCTCCATGTATAAATACATAAGGGGGGATATGGTCACCATGTATAAATACATAAGGGGGGATATGATCTCCATGTATAAATACATAAGGGGGGATATGATCTCCATGTATAAATACATAAGGGGGGATATGATCTCCATATATAAATACATAGGGGGGGGATATGATCTCCATGTATAAATACATAAGAGGGGATATGATCTCCATGTATAAATACATAAGGGGGATATGATCTCCATGTATAAATACAGAAGGGGGGATATGATCTCCATGTATAAATAAATAAGGGGGATATGATCTCCATGTATAAATACATAAGGGGGATATGATCTCCATGTATAAATACATAAGGGGGGATATGATCTCCATGTATAAATACAGAAGGGGGATATGATCTCCATGTATAAATAAATAAGGGGGATATGATCTCCATGTATAAATACATAAGGGGGGATATGATCTCCATGTATAAATACATAAGGGGGATATGATCTCCATGTATAAATACATAAGGGGGGATATGATCTCCATGTATAAATACATAAGGGGGATATGATCTCCATGTATAAATACATAAGGGGGGATATGATCTCCATGTATAAATACATAAGGGGGGATATGATCTCCATGTATAAATACATAAGGGGGATATGATCTCCATGTATAAGTACATAAGGGGGGATATGATCTCCATGTATAAATACATAAGGGGGATATGATCACCATGTATAAATACATAAGGGGGTATATGATCTCCATGTATAAATACATAAGGGGGGATATGATCTCCATGTATAATTACATAAGGGGGGATATGATCTCCATGTATAAATACATAAGGGGGGATATGATCTCCATGTATAAATACATAAGGGGGGATATGATCTCCATGTATAAATACATAAGGGGGGGATATGATCTCCATGTATAAATACATAAGGGGGGGGATATGATCTCCATGTATAAATACATAAGGGGGATACGATCTCCATGTATAAATACATAAGGGGGGGATATGATCTCCATGTATAAATACATAAGGGGGATATGATCTCCATGTATAAATACATAAGGGGGGATATGATCTCCATGTATAAATACATAAGGGGGATATGATCTCCATGTATAAATACATAAGGGGGGATATGATCTCCATGTATAAATACACAAGGGGATATGGTCACCATGTATAAATACATAAGGGGGGGATATGATCTCCATGTATAAATACATAAGGGGGGATATGATCTCCATGTATAAATACATAAGGGGGGATATGATCTCCATGTATAAATACATAAGGGGGATATGATCTCCATGTATAAATACACAAGGGGGATATGATTACCATTTAGAAATACATAAGGGGGGATATAATCACCATGTATAAATACATAAGGGGGGATATGATCTCCATGTATAAATACATAAGAGGGGATATGATCTCCATGTATAAATACATAAGGGGGGATATGATCTCCATGTATAAATACATACGGGGGATATGATCTCCATGTATAAATACAGAAGGGGGATATGATCTCCATGTATAAATAAATAAGGGGGATATGATCTCCATGTATAAATACATAAGGGGGGATATGATCTCCATGTATAAATACATAAGGGGGATATGATCTCCATGTATAAATACATAAGGGGGGATATGATCTCCATGTATAAATACATAGGGGGGTTATGATCTCCATGTATAAATACATAAGGGGGGATATGATCTCCATGTATAAATACATAAGGGGGGATATGATCTCCATGTATAAATACATAAGGGGGGATATGATCTCCATGTATAAATACATAAAGGGGGATATGATCTCCATGTATAAATACATAAGGGGGGATATGATCCTTATGTATAAATACATAAGGGGGGATATGATCTCCATGTATAAATACATAAGGGGGGATATGATCTCCATGTATAAATACATAAGGGGGATATGATCTCCATGTATAAGTACATAAGGGGGGATATGATCTCCATGTATAAATACATAAGGGGGGATATGATCTCCATGTATAAATACATAAGGGGGGATATGATCTCCATGTATAAATACATAAGGGGGATATGATCTCCATGTATAAATACATAAGGGGGATATGATCTCCATGTATAAATACATAAGGGGGGATATGATCTCCATGTATAAATACATAAGGGGGATATGATCTCCATGTATAAATACATAAGGGGGGATATGATCTCCATGTATAAATACATAAAGGGGGATATGATCTCCATGTATAAATACATAAGGGGGGATATGATCCTTATGTATAAATACATAAGGGGGGATATGATCTCCATGTATAAATACATAAGGGGGATATGATCTCCATGTATAAATACATAAGGGGGATATGATCTCCATATATAAATACATAAGGGGGGATATGATCTCCATGTATAAATACATAAGAGGGGATATGATCTCCATGTATAAATACATAAGGGGGGATATGATCTCCATGTATAAATACAGAAGGGGGGATATGATCTCCATGTATAAATACATAAGGGGGGATATGATCTCCATGTATAAATACGGAAGGGGGATATGATCTCCATGTATAAATAAATAAGGGGGATATGATCTCCATGTATAAATACATAAGGGGGGATATGATCTCCATGTATAAATACATAAGGGGGATATGATCTCCATGTATAAATACATAAGGGGGGATATGATCTCCATGTATAAATACATAAGGGGGGTTATGATCTCCATGTATAAATACATAAGGGGGGGATATGATCTCCATGTATAAATACATAAGGGGGATATGATCTCCATGTATAAATACATAAGGGGGGATATGATCTCCATGTATAAATACATAAGGGGGGGATATGATCTCCATGTATAAATACATAAGGGGGGATATGATCTCCATGTATAAATACATAAGGGGGATATGATCTCCATGTATAAATACATAAGGGGGGATATGATCTCCATGTATAAATACATAAGGGGGGATATGATCTCCATGTATAAATACATAAGGGGGATATGATCTCCATGTATAAATACATAAGGGGGGATATGATCTCCATGTATAAATACATAAGGGGGGATATGATCACCATGTATAAATTCATAAGGGGGTATATGATCTCCATGTATAAATACATAAGGGGGGATATGATCTCCATGTATAATTACATAAGGGGGGATATGATCTCCATGTATAAATGCATAAGGGGGGATATGATCTCCATGTATAAATACATAAGGGGGGATATGATCTCCATGTATAAATACATAAGGGGGGATATGATCTCCATGTATAAATACATAAGGGGGGATATGATCTCCATGTATAAATACATAAGGGGGATATGATCTCCATGTATAAATACATAAGGAGGGATATGATCTCCATGTATAAATACATAAGGGGGGATATGATCTCCATGTATAAATACATAAGGGGGGATATGATCTCCATGTATAAATACATAAGGGGGATATGATCTCCATGTATAAATACATAAGGGGGGATATGATCTCCATGTATAAATACACAAGGGGATATGGTCACCATGTATAAATACATAAGGGGGGGATATGATCTCCATGTATAAATACATAAGGGGGGATATGATCTCCATGTATAAATACATAAGGGGGGATATGATCCTTATGTATAAATACATAAGGGGGGGATATGATCTCCATGTATAAATACATAAGGGGGATATGATCTCCATGTATAAATACATAAGGGGGGATATGATCTCCATGTATAAATACATAAGGGGGATATGATCTCCATGTATAAATACATAAGGGGGATATGATCTCCATGTATAAATACATAAGGGGGGATATGGTCACCATGTATAAATACATAAGGGGGGGATGTGATCTCCATGTATAAATACATAAGGGGGGATATGATCTCCATGTATAAATACATAAGGGGGGATATGGTCACCATGTATAAATACATAAGGGGGGGATATGATCTCCATGTATAAATACATAAGGGGGGATATGATCTCCATGTATAAATACATAAGGGGGATATGATCCTTATGTATAAATACATAAGGGGGGATATGATCTCCATGTATAAATACATAAGGGGGGATATGATCTCCATGTATAAATACATAAGGGGGATATGATCTCCATATATAAATACATAAGGGGGGATATGATCTCCATGTATAAATACATAAGAGGGGATATGATCTCCATGTATAAATACATAAGGGGGGATATGATCTCCATGTATAAATACAGAAGGGGGGATATGATCTCCATGTATAAATACAGAAGGGGGATATGATCTCCATGTATAAATAAATAAGGGGGGTATTATCTCCATGTATAAATACATAAGGGGGATATGATCTCCATGTATAAATACATAAGGGGGATATGATCTCCATGTATAAATACATAAGGGGGGATATGATCTCCATGTATAAATACATAAGGGGGGTTATGATCTCCATGTATAAATACATAAGGGGGGATATGATCTCCATGTATAAATACATAAGGGGGATATGATCTCCATGTATAAATACATAAAGGGGGATATGATCTCCATGTATAAATACATAAGGGGGGGATATGATCTCCATGTATAAATACATAAGGGGGGATATGATCTCCATGTATAAATACATAAGGGGGATATGATCTCCATGTATAAATACATAAGGGGGGATATGATCTCCATGTATAAATACATAAGGGGGGATATGATCTCCATGTATAAATACATAAGGGGGATATGATCTCCATGTATAAATACATAAGGGGGGATATGATCTCCATGTATAAATACATAAGGGGGGATATGATCACCATGTATAAATACATAAGGGGGTATATGATCTCCATATATAAATACATAAGGGGGGATATGATCTCCATGTATAATTACATAAGGGGGTATATGATCTCCATATATAAATACATAAGGGGGGATATGATCTCCATGTATAATTACATAAGGGGGGATATGATCTCCATGTATAAATACATAAGGGGGGATATGATCTCCATGTATAAATACATAAGGGGGGATATGATCTCCATGTATAAATACATAAGGGGGGGATATGATCTCCATGTATAAATACATAAGGGGGATATGATCTCCATGTATAAATACATAATTGGGGATATGATCTCCATGCATAAATACATAAGGGGGGATATGATCTCCTTGTATAAATACATAAGGGGGATATGATCTCCATGTATAAATACATAAGGGGGGATATGATCTCCATGTATAAATACACAAGGGGATATGGTCACCATGTATAAATACATAAGGGGGGGATATGATCTCCATGTATAAATACATAAGGGGGGATATGATCTCCATGTATAAATACATAAGGGGGGTATGATCTCCATGAATAAATACATAAGGGGGGATATGATCTCCATGAATAAATACATAAGGGGGGTATGATCTCCATGAATAAATACATAAGGGGGGATATGATCTCTATGTATAAATACATTAGGGGGGATATGATCTCCATGTATGAATATATAAGGGGGATATGATCTCCATGTAAAAAATACATAAGGAGGGATATGATCTCCATGTATAAATACATAAGGGGGGATATGATCTCCATGTATAAATACATAAGGGGGTATATGATCTCCATGTATAAATACACAAGGGGGATATGATTACTATTTATAAATACATAAGGGGGGATATGATCTCCATGTATTAATACATAAGGGGGGGATATGATCTCCATGTATAAATACATAAGGGGGGATATGATCTCTATGTATAAATACATAAGGGGGGATATGATCTCCATGTATAATTATATAAGGGGGATATGATCTCTATGTATAAATACATAAGGGGGGATATGATCTCCATGTATAATTATATAAGGGGGATATGATCTCCATGTATAAATACATAAGGGTGGGATATGATGTCCATGTATAAATACATAAGGGGGATATGATCTCCATGTATAAATACATAAGGGGGGATATGATCTCCATGTATAAATACATAAGGGGGATATGATCTCCATGTATAAATATATAAGGGGGGATATGATCTGCATATATAAAAAACATAAGGGGGGATATGATCTCCATGTATAAATACATAAGGGGGGATATGATCTCTATGTATAAATACATAAGGGGGGATATGATCTCCATGTATTAATATATAAGGGGGGATATGATCTGCATATATAAAAAACATAAGGGGGGATATGATCTCCATGTATAAATACATAAGGGGGGATATGATCTCTATGTATAAATACATATGGGGGGATATGATCTCCATGTATAATTATATAAGGGGGATATGATCTCCATGTATAAATACATAAGGGGGGATATGATCTCCATGTATAAATACAGAAGGGGGATATGATCTCCATGTATAAATACATAAGGGGGATATGATCTCCATGTATTAATACATAAGGGGGGGATATGATCTCCATGTATAAATACATAAGGGGGGGATATGATCTCCATGTATAAATACATAAGGGGGGATATGATCTCCATGTATAAATACATAAGAGGGGATATGATCTCCATGTATAAATACATAAGGGGGATATGATCTCCATGGATAAATACATAAGGGGGGATATGATCTCCATGTATAAATACATAAGGGGGATATGATCTCCATGAATAAATACATAAGGGGGGATATGATCTCCATGAATAAATACATAAGGGGGGATATGATCTCCATGTATAAATACATAAGGGGGATATGATCTCCATGTATAAATACATAAGGGGGGATATAATCACCATGTATAAATACATAAGGGGGGATATGATCTCCATGTATAAATACATGAGAAGGGATATGATCTCCATGTATAAATACATAAGGGGGATTATAATCTCCATGTATGAATATATAAGGGGGATATGATCGCCATGTATAAATACATAAGGGGGGATATGATCTCTATGTATAAATATATAAGGGGGATATGATCTCCATGTATAAATACATAAGGGGGGATATGATCTCCATGTATAAATACAGAAGGGGGATATGATCTCCATGTATAAATACATAAGGGGGGATATGATCTCCATGTATTAATACATAAGGGGGGATATGATCTCCATGTATAAATACATAAGGGGGATATGATCTCCATGTATAAATACACAAGGGGGATATGATTACCATTTAGAAATACATAAGGGGGATATAATCACCATGTATAAATACATAAGGGGGGATATGATCTCCATGTATAAATACATAAGAGGGGATATGATCTCCATGTATAAATACATAAGGGGGGATATGTTCTCCATGTATAAATACATAAGGGGGGATATGATCTCCATGTATAAATATATAAGGGGGATATGATCTCCATGTATAAATACATAAGGGGGGATATGATCTCCATGTATAAATATATAAGGGGGATATGATCTCCATGTATAAATACATAAGGGGGATATGGTCAACATGTATAAATACATAAGGGGGGATATGATCTCCATGTATAAATACATAAGGGGGGATATGATCTCCATGTATAAATACATAAGGGGGGATATGGTCACCATGTATAAATACATAAGGGGGGATATGATCTCCATGTATAAATACATAAGGGGGGATATGATCTCCATGTATAAATACATAAGGGGGGATATGATCCTTATGTATAAATACATAAGGGGGGATATGATCTCCATGTATAAATACATAAGGGGGGATATGATCTCCATGTATAAATACATAAGGGGGATATGATCTCCATATATAAATACATAGGGGGGGATATGATCTCCATGTATAAATACATAAGAGGGGATATGATCTCCATGTATAAATACATAAGGGGGGATATGATCTCCATGTATAAATACAGAAGGGGGGATATGATCTCCATGTATAAATAAATAAGGGGGATATGATCTCCATGTATAAATACATAAGGGGGGATATGATCTCCATGTATAAATACATAAGGGGGGATATGATCTCCATGTATAAATACAGAAGGGGGATATGATCTCCATGTATAAATAAATAAGGGGGATATGATCTCCATGTATAAATACATAAGGGGGGATATGATCTCCATGTATAAATACATAAGGGGGATATGATCTCCATGTATAAATACATAAGGGGGGATATGATCTCCATGTATAAATACATAAGGGGGATATGATCTCCATGTATAAATACATAAGGGGGGATATGATCTCCATGTATAAATACATAAGGGGGGATATGATCTCCATGTATAAATACATAAGGGGGATATGATCTCCATGTATAAGTACATAAGGGGGGATATGATCTCCATGTATAAATACATAAGGGGGGATATGATCACCATGTATAAATACATAAGGGGGTATATGATCTCCATGTATAAATACATAAGGGGGGATATGATCTCCATGTATAATTACATAAGGGGGGATATGATCTCCATGTATAAATACATAAGGGGGGATATGATCTCCATGTATAAATACATAAGGGGGGATATGATCTCCATGTATAAATACATAAGGGGGGGATATGATCTCCATGTATAAATACATAAGGGGGGGGATATGATCTCCATGTATAAATACATAAGGGGGATACGATCTCCATGTATAAATACATAAGGGGGGGATATGATCTCCATGTATAAATACATAAGGGGGATATGATCTCCATGTATAAATACATAAGGGGGGATATGATCTCCATGTATAAATACATAAGGGGGATATGATCTCCATGTATAAATACATAAGGGGGGATATGATCTCCATGTATAAATACACAAGGGGATATGGTCACCATGTATAAATACATAAGGGGGGGATATGATCTCCATGTATAAATACATAAGGGGGGATATGATCTCCATGTATAAATACATAAGGGGGGATATGATCTCCATGTATAAATACATAAGGGGGATATGATCTCCATGTATAAATACACAAGGGGGATATGATTACCATTTAGAAATACATAAGGGGGGATATAATCACCATGTATAAATACATAAGGGGGGATATGATCTCCATGTATAAATACATAAGAGGGGATATGATCTCCATGTATAAATACATAAGGGGGGATATGATCTCCATGTATAAATACATACGGGGGATATGATCTCCATGTATAAATACAGAAGGGGGATATGATCTCCATGTATAAATAAATAAGGGGGATATGATCTCCATGTATAAATACATAAGGGGGGATATGATCTCCATGTATAAATACATAAGGGGGATATGATCTCCATGTATAAATACATAAGGGGGGATATGATCTCCATGTATAAATACATAGGGGGGTTATGATCTCCATGTATAAATACATAAGGGGGGATATGATCTCCATGTATAAATACATAAGGGGGGATATGATCTCCATGTATAAATACATAAGGGGGGATATGATCTCCATGTATAAATACATAAAGGGGGATATGATCTCCATGTATAAATACATAAGGGGGGATATGATCCTTATGTATAAATACATAAGGGGGGATATGATCTCCATGTATAAATACATAAGGGGGGATATGATCTCCATGTATAAATACATAAGGGGGATATGATCTCCATGTATAAGTACATAAGGGGGGATATGATCTCCATGTATAAATACATAAGGGGGGATATGATCTCCATGTATAAATACATAAGGGGGGATATGATCTCCATGTATAAATACATAAGGGGGATATGATCTCCATGTATAAATACATAAGGGGGATATGATCTCCATGTATAAATACATAAGGGGGGATATGATCTCCATGTATAAATACATAAGGGGGATATGATCTCCATGTATAAATACATAAGGGGGGATATGATCTCCATGTATAAATACATAAAGGGGGATATGATCTCCATGTATAAATACATAAGGGGGGATATGATCCTTATGTATAAATACATAAGGGGGGATATGATCTCCATGTATAAATACATAAGGGGGATATGATCTCCATGTATAAATACATAAGGGGGATATGATCTCCATATATAAATACATAAGGGGGGATATGATCTCCATGTATAAATACATAAGAGGGGATATGATCTCCATGTATAAATACATAAGGGGGGATATGATCTCCATGTATAAATACAGAAGGGGGGATATGATCTCCATGTATAAATACATAAGGGGGGATATGATCTCCATGTATAAATACGGAAGGGGGATATGATCTCCATGTATAAATAAATAAGGGGGATATGATCTCCATGTATAAATACATAAGGGGGGATATGATCTCCATGTATAAATACATAAGGGGGATATGATCTCCATGTATAAATACATAAGGGGGGATATGATCTCCATGTATAAATACATAAGGGGGGTTATGATCTCCATGTATAAATACATAAGGGGGGGATATGATCTCCATGTATAAATACATAAGGGGGATATGATCTCCATGTATAAATACATAAGGGGGGATATGATCTCCATGTATAAATACATAAGGGGGGGATATGATCTCCATGTATAAATACATAAGGGGGGATATGATCTCCATGTATAAATACATAAGGGGGATATGATCTCCATGTATAAATACATAAGGGGGGATATGATCTCCATGTATAAATACATAAGGGGGGATATGATCTCCATGTATAAATACATAAGGGGGATATGATCTCCATGTATAAATACATAAGGGGGGATATGATCTCCATGTATAAATACATAAGGGGGGATATGATCACCATGTATAAATTCATAAGGGGGTATATGATCTCCATGTATAAATACATAAGGGGGGATATGATCTCCATGTATAATTACATAAGGGGGATATGATCTCCATGTATAAATGCATAAGGGGGGATATGATCTCCATGTATAAATACATAAGGGGGGATATGATCTCCATGTATAAATACATAAGGGGGGATATGATCTCCATGTATAAATACATAAGGGGGGATATGATCTCCATGTATAAATACATAAGGGGGATATGATCTCCATGTATAAATACATAAGGAGGGATATGATCTCCATGTATAAATACATAAGGGGGGATATGATCTCCATGTATAAATACATAAGGGGGGATATGATCTCCATGTATAAATACATAAGGGGGATATGATCTCCATGTATAAATACATAAGGGGGGATATGATCTCCATGTATAAATACACAAGGGGATATGGTCACCATGTATAAATACATAAGGGGGGGATATGATCTCCATGTATAAATACATAAGGGGGGATATGATCTCCATGTATAAATACATAAGGGGGGATATGATCCTTATGTATAAATACATAAGGGGGGGATATGATCTCCATGTATAAATACATAAGGGGGATATGATCTCCATGTATAAATACATAAGGGGGGATATGATCTCCATGTATAAATACATAAGGGGGATATGATCTCCATGTATAAATACATAAGGGGGATATGATCTCCATGTATAAATACATAAGGGGGGATATGGTCACCATGTATAAATACATAAGGGGGGGATGTGATCTCCATGTATAAATACATAAGGGGGGATATGATCTCCATGTATAAATACATAAGGGGGGATATGGTCACCATGTATAAATACATAAGGGGGGGATATGATCTCCATGTATAAATACATAAGGGGGGATATGATCTCCATGTATAAATACATAAGGGGGATATGATCCTTATGTATAAATACATAAGGGGGGATATGATCTCCATGTATAAATACATAAGGGGGGATATGATCTCCATGTATAAATACATAAGGGGGATATGATCTCCATGTATAAATACATAAGAGGGGATATGATCTCCATGTATAAATACATAAGAGGGGATATGATCTCCATGTATAAATACATAAGGGGGGATATGATCTCCATGTATAAATACAGAAGGGGGGATATGATCTCCATGTATAAATACAGAAGGGGGATATGATCTCCATGTATAAATAAATAAGGGGGGTATTATCTCCATGTATAAATACATAAGGGGGATATGATCTCCATGTATAAATACATAAGGGGGATATGATCTCCATGTATAAATACATAAGGGGGGATATGATCTCCATGTATAAATACATAAGGGGGGTTATGATCTCCATGTATAAATACATAAGGGGGGATATGATCTCCATGTATAAATACATAAGGGGGATATGATCTCCATGTATAAATACATAAAGGGGGATATGATCTCCATGTATAAATACATAAGGGGGGGATATGATCTCCATGTATAAATACATAAGGGGGGATATGATCTCCATGTATAAATACATAAGGGGGATATGATCTCCATGTATAAATACATAAGGGGGGATATGATCTCCATGTATAAATACATAAGGGGGGATATGATCTCCATGTATAAATACATAAGGGGGATATGATCTCCATGTATAAATACATAAGGGGGGATATGATCTCCATGTATAAATACAGAAGGGGGATATGATCTCCATGTATAAATACATAAGGGGGGATATGATCTCCATGTATTAATACATAAGGGGGGATATGATCTCCATGTATAAATACATAAGGGGGGATATGATCTCCATGTATAAATACACAAGGGGGATATGATTACCATTTAGAAATACATAAGGGGGATATAATCACCATGTATAAATACATAAGGGGGGATATGATCTCCATGTATAAATACATAAGAGGGGATATGATCTCCATGTATAAATACATAAGGGGGGATATGTTCTCCATGTATAAATACATAAGGGGGGATATGATCTCCATGTATAAATATATAAGGGGGATATGATCTCCATGTATAAATACATAAGGGGGGATATGATCTCCATGTATAAATATATAAGGGGGATATGATCTCCATGTATAAATACATAAGGGGGATATGGTCAACATGTATAAATACATAAGGGGGGATATGATCTCCATGTATAAATACATAAGGGGGGATATGATCTCCATGTATAAATACATAAGGGGGGATATGGTCACCATGTATAAATACATAAGGGGGGATATGATCTCCATGTATAAATACATAAGGGGGGATATGATCTCCATGTATAAATACATAAGGGGGGATATGATCCTTATGTATAAATACATAAGGGGGGATATGATCTCCATGTATAAATACATAAGGGGGGATATGATCTCCATGTATAAATACATAAGGGGGATATGATCTCCATATATAAATACATAGGGGGGGATATGATCTCCATGTATAAATACATAAGAGGGGATATGATCTCCATGTATAAATACATAAGGGGGGATATGATCTCCATGTATAAATACAGAAGGGGGGATATGATCTCCATGTATAAATAAATAAGGGGGATATGATCTCCATGTATAAATACATAAGGGGGGATATGATCTCCATGTATAAATACATAAGGGGGGATATGATCTCCATGTATAAATACAGAAGGGGGATATGATCTCCATGTATAAATAAATAAGGGGGATATGATCTCCATGTATAAATACATAAGGGGGGATATGATCTCCATGTATAAATACATAAGGGGGATATGATCTCCATGTATAAATACATAAGGGGGGATATGATCTCCATGTATAAATACATAAGGGGGATATGATCTCCATGTATAAATACATAAGGGGGGATATGATCTCCATGTATAAATACATAAGGGGGGATATGATCTCCATGTATAAATACATAAGGGGGATATGATCTCCATGTATAAGTACATAAGGGGGGATATGATCTCCATGTATAAATACATAAGGGGGGATATGATCACCATGTATAAATACATAAGGGGGTATATGATCTCCATGTATAAATACATAAGGGGGGATATGATCTCCATGTATAATTACATAAGGGGGGATATGATCTCCATGTATAAATACATAAGGGGGGATATGATCTCCATGTATAAATACATAAGGGGGGATATGATCTCCATGTATAAATACATAAGGGGGGGATATGATCTCCATGTATAAATACATAAGGGGGGGGATATGATCTCCATGTATAAATACATAAGGGGGATACGATCTCCATGTATAAATACATAAGGGGGGGATATGATCTCCATGTATAAATACATAAGGGGGATATGATCTCCATGTATAAATACATAAGGGGGGATATGATCTCCATGTATAAATACATAAGGGGGATATGATCTCCATGTATAAATACATAAGGGGGGATATGATCTCCATGTATAAATACACAAGGGGATATGGTCACCATGTATAAATACATAAGGGGGGGATATGATCTCCATGTATAAATACATAAGGGGGGATATGATCTCCATGTATAAATACATAAGGGGGATATGATCTCCATGTATAAATACACAAGGGGGATATGATTACCATTTAGAAATACATAAGGGGGGATATAATCACCATGTATAAATACATAAGGGGGGATATGATCTCCATGTATAAATACATAAGAGGGGATATGATCTCCATGTATAAATACATAAGGGGGGATATGATCTCCATGTATAAATACATACGGGGGATATGATCTCCATGTATAAATACAGAAGGGGGATATGATCTCCATGTATAAATAAATAAGGGGGATATGATCTCCATGTATAAATACATAAGGGGGGATATGATCTCCATGTATAAATACATAAGGGGGATATGATCTCCATGTATAAATACATAAGGGGGGATATGATCTCCATGTATAAATACATAGGGGGGTTATGATCTCCATGTATAAATACATAAGGGGGGATATGATCTCCATGTATAAATACATAAGGGGGGATATGATCTCCATGTATAAATACATAAGGGGGGATATGATCTCCATGTATAAATACATAAAGGGGGATATGATCTCCATGTATAAATACATAAGGGGGGATATGATCCTTATGTATAAATACATAAGGGGGGATATGATCTCCATGTATAAATACATAAGGGGGGATATGATCTCCATGTATAAATACATAAGGGGGATATGATCTCCATGTATAAGTACATAAGGGGGGATATGATCTCCATGTATAAATACATAAGGGGGGATATGATCTCCATGTATAAATACATAAGGGGGGATATGATCTCCATGTATAAATACATAAGGGGGATATGATCTCCATGTATAAATACATAAGGGGGATATGATCTCCATGTATAAATACATAAGGGGGGATATGATCTCCATGTATAAATACATAAGGGGGATATGATCTCCATGTATAAATACATAAGGGGGGATATGATCTCCATGTATAAATACATAAAGGGGGATATGATCTCCATGTATAAATACATAAGGGGGGATATGATCCTTATGTATAAATACATAAGGGGGGATATGATCTCCATGTATAAATACATAAGGGGGATATGATCTCCATGTATAAATACATAAGGGGGATATGATCTCCATATATAAATACATAAGGGGGGATATGATCTCCATGTATAAATACATAAGAGGGGATATGATCTCCATGTATAAATACATAAGGGGGGATATGATCTCCATGTATAAATACAGAAGGGGGGATATGATCTCCATGTATAAATACATAAGGGGGGATATGATCTCCATGTATAAATACGGAAGGGGGATATGATCTCCATGTATAAATAAATAAGGGGGATATGATCTCCATGTATAAATACATAAGGGGGGATATGATCTCCATGTATAAATACATAAGGGGGATATGATCTCCATGTATAAATACATAAGGGGGGATATGATCTCCATGTATAAATACATAAGGGGGGTTATGATCTCCATGTATAAATACATAAGGGGGGGATATGATCTCCATGTATAAATACATAAGGGGGATATGATCTCCATGTATAAATACATAAGGGGGGATATGATCTCCATGTATAAATACATAAGGGGGGGATATGATCTCCATGTATAAATACATAAGGGGGGATATGATCTCCATGTATAAATACATAAGGGGGATATGATCTCCATGTATAAATACATAAGGGGGGATATGATCTCCATGTATAAATACATAAGGGGGGATATGATCTCCATGTATAAATACATAAGGGGGATATGATCTCCATGTATAAATACATAAGGGGGGATATGATCTCCATGTATAAATACATAAGGGGGGATATGATCACCATGTATAAATTCATAAGGGGGTATATGATCTCCATGTATAAATACATAAGGGGGGATATGATCTCCATGTATAATTACATAAGGGGGATATGATCTCCATGTATAAATGCATAAGGGGGGATATGATCTCCATGTATAAATACATAAGGGGGGATATGATCTCCATGTATAAATACATAAGGGGGGATATGATCTCCATGTATAAATACATAAGGGGGGATATGATCTCCATGTATAAATACATAAGGGGGATATGATCTCCATGTATAAATACATAAGGAGGGATATGATCTCCATGTATAAATACATAAGGGGGGATATGATCTCCATGTATAAATACATAAGGGGGGATATGATCTCCATGTATAAATACATAAGGGGGATATGATCTCCATGTATAAATACATAAGGGGGGATATGATCTCCATGTATAAATACACAAGGGGATATGGTCACCATGTATAAATACATAAGGGGGGGATATGATCTCCATGTATAAATACATAAGGGGGGATATGATCTCCATGTATAAATACATAAGGGGGGATATGATCCTTATGTATAAATACATAAGGGGGGGATATGATCTCCATGTATAAATACATAAGGGGGATATGATCTCCATGTATAAATACATAAGGGGGGATATGATCTCCATGTATAAATACATAAGGGGGATATGATCTCCATGTATAAATACATAAGGGGGATATGATCTCCATGTATAAATACATAAGGGGGGATATGGTCACCATGTATAAATACATAAGGGGGGATGTGATCTCCATGTATAAATACATAAGGGGGGATATGATCTCCATGTATAAATACATAAGGGGGGATATGGTCACCATGTATAAATACATAAGGGGGGGATATGATCTCCATGTATAAATACATAAGGGGGGATATGATCTCCATGTATAAATACATAAGGGGGATATGATCCTTATGTATAAATACATAAGGGGGGATATGATCTCCATGTATAAATACATAAGGGGGGATATGATCTCCATGTATAAATACATAAGGGGGATATGATCTCCATATATAAATACATAAGGGGGGATATGATCTCCATGTATAAATACATAAGAGGGGATATGATCTCCATGTATAAATACATAAGGGGGGATATGATCTCCATGTATAAATACAGAAGGGGGGATATGATCTCCATGTATAAATACAGAAGGGGGATATGATCTCCATGTATAAATAAATAAGGGGGGTATTATCTCCATGTATAAATACATAAGGGGGATATGATCTCCATGTATAAATACATAAGGGGGATATGATCTCCATGTATAAATACATAAGGGGGGATATGATCTCCATGTATAAATACATAAGGGGGGTTATGATCTCCATGTATAAATACATAAGGGGGGATATGATCTCCATGTATAAATACATAAGGGGGATATGATCTCCATGTATAAATACATAAAGGGGGATATGATCTCCATGTATAAATACATAAGGGGGGGATATGATCTCCATGTATAAATACATAAGGGGGGATATGATCTCCATGTATAAATACATAAGGGGGATATGATCTCCATGTATAAATACATAAGGGGGGATATGATCTCCATGTATAAATACATAAGGGGGATATGATCTCCATGTATAAATACATAAGGGGGGATATGATCTCCATGTATAATTACATAAGGGGGATATGATCTCCATGTATAAATACATAAGGGGGGATATGATCTCCATGTATAAATACATAAGGGGGGATATGATCTCCATGTATAAATACATAAGGGGGGGATATGATCTCCATGTATAAATACATAAGGGGGGATATGATCTCCATGTATAAATACATAAGGGGGATATGATCTCCATGTATAAATACATAAGGAGGGATATGATCTCCATGTATAAATACATAAGGGGGGATATGATCTCCATGTATAAATACATAAGGGGGGATATGATCTCCATGTATAAATACATAAGGGGGATATGATCTCCATGTATAAATACATAAGGGGGGATATGATCTCCATGTATAAATACACAAGGGGATATGGTCACCATGTATAAATACATAAGGGGGGGATATGATCTCCATGTATAAATACATAAGGGGGGATATGATCTCCATGTATAAATACATAAGGGGGGATATGATCCTTATGTATAAATACATAAGGGGGGGATATGATCTCCATGTATAAATACATAAGGGGGATATGATCTCCATGTATAAATACATAAGGGGGGATATGATCTCCATGTATAAATACATAAGGGGGATATGATCTCCATGTATAAATACATAAGGGGGATATGATCTCCATGTATAAATACATAAGGGGGGATATGGTCACCATGTATAAATACATAAGGGGGGGATGTGATCTCCATGTATAAATACATAAGGGGGGATATGATCTCCATGTATAAATACATAAGGGGGGGATATGGTCACCATGTATAAATACATAAGGGGGGGATATGATCTCCATGTATAAATACATAAGGGGGGATATGATCTCCATGTATAAATACATAAGGGGGATATGATCCTTATGTATAAATACATAAGGGGGGATATGATCTCCATGTATAAATACATAAGGGGGATATGATCTCCATGTATAAATACATAAGGGGGATATGATCTCCATATATAAATACATAAGGGGGGATATGATCTCCATGTATAAATACATAAGAGGGGATATGATCTCCATGTATAAATACATAAGGGGGGATATGATCTCCATGTATAAATACAGAAGGGGGGATATGATCTCCATGTATAAATACAGAAGGGGGATATGATCTCCATGTATAAATAAATAAGGGGGGTATTATCTCCATGTATAAATACATAAGGGGGATATGATCTCCATGTATAAATACATAAGGGGGATATGATCTCCATGTATAAATACATAAGGGGGGATATGATCTCCATGTATAAATACATAAGGGGGGTTATGATCTCCATGTATAAATACATAAGGGGGGATATGATCTCCATGTATAAATACATAAGGGGGATATGATCTCCATGTATAAATACATAAAGGGGGATATGATCTCCATGTATAAATACATAAGGGGGGGATATGATCTCCATGTATAAATACATAAGGGGGGATATGATCTCCATGTATAAATACATAAGGGGGATATGATCTCCATGTATAAATACATAAGGGGGGATATGATCTCCATGTATAAATACATAAGGGGGGATATGATCTCCATGTATAAATACATAAGGGGGATATGATCTCCATGTATAAATACATAAGGGGGGATATGATCTCCATGTATAAATACATAAGGGGGGATATGATCACCATGTATAAATACATAAGGGGGTATATGATCTCCATATATAAATACATAAGGGGGGATATGATCTCCATGTATAATTACATAAGGGGGGATATGATCTCCATGTATAAATACATAAGGGGGGATATGATCTCCATGTATAAATACATAAGGGGGGATATGATCTCCATGTATAAATACATAAGGGGGGGATATGATCTCCATGTATAAATACATAAGGGGGGGATATGATCTCCATGTATAAATACATAAGGGGGATATGATCTCCATGTATAAATACATAATTGGGGATATGATCTCCATGTATAAATACATAAGGGGGGATATGATCTCCTTGTATAAATACATAAGGGGGATATGATCTCCATGTATAAATACATAAGGGGGGATATGATCTCCATGTATAAATACACAAGGGGATATGGTCACCATGTATAAATACATAAGGGGGGGATATGATCTCCATGTATAAATACATAAGGGGGGATATGATCTCCATGTATAAATACATAAGGGGGGATATGATCCTTATGTATAAATACATAAGGGGGGGATATGATCTCCATGTATAAATACATAAGGGGGGATAAATAGTTACATAGTAGGTGAGGTTGAAAAAAGACACAAGTCCATCAAGTCCAACCTATGTGTGTGATTATATGTCAGTATTACATTGTAAATCCCTGTATGTTGTGTGATTATATGTCAGTATTACATTGTATATCCCTGTATGTTGCGGTCATTCAGGTGATTATCTAATAGTTTCTTGAAGCTATCAATGCTCCCCGCTGAGACCACCGCCTGTGGAAGGGAATTCCACATCCTTGCCGCTCTTACAGTAAAGAACCCTCTACGTAGTTTAAGGTTAAACCTCTTTTCTTCTAATTGTAATGAGTGGCCACGAGTCTTATTAAATTCTTTTCTGCGAAAAAGTTTTATCCCTATTGTGGGGTCACCAGTCCGGTATTTGTATATTGTGGGGTCACCAGTCTGGTATTTATATATTGAAATCATATCCCCTCTCAATTGTCTTTTCTCCAGAGAGAATAAGTTCAGAGCTCACAACCTTTCCTCATAACTAAGATCCTCCAGATCCTTTATTAGCTTTGTTGCCCTTCTTTGTAGTCGGTCCATTTCCAGTACATCCTTCCTGAGGACTGGTGACCAGAACTGGACAGCATACTCCAGGTGCGGCCGGACCAGAGTCTTGTAGAGCGGGAGAATTATCGTTTTATCTCTGGAGTTGATCCCCCTTTTAATGCCAATATTCTGTTTGCTTTATTAGCAGCAGCTTGGCATTGCATGCCATTGCTGAGCCTATCATCTACTAGGACCCCCAGGTCCTTTTCCATCCTAGATCCCCCCAGAGGTTCTGCCCCCAGTCTATAGATTGCATTCAGATTTTTACCACCCAAATACATTATTTTACATTTTTCTACATTGAACCTCATTTGCCATGTAGTCGTCCCTCCCCCATTCATTTGTTCAGGTCTTTTTGCAAGATTTCCACATCCTGCAGAGAAGTTATTGCCCTGCTTAGCTTAGTATTATCTGCAAATACAGAGATTGAACTGTTTATCCCATCCTCCAGGTCGTTTATAAACAAATTAAATAGGATTGGTCCCAGCACAGAACCCTGGGGAACCCCACTACCCACCCCTGACCATTCTGAGTACTCCCCATTTATCACCACCCTCTGAACTCGCCCTTGTAGCCAGTTTTCAATCCATGTACTCACCCTATGGTCCATGCCAACGCACCTTATTTTGTACAGTAAACGTTTATGGGGAACTGTGTCAAATGCTTTTGCAAAATCCAGATACACCACGTCTACAGGCCTTCCTTTATCTAGATGGCAACTTCCTCCTCATAGAAGGTTAGTAGATTGGTTTGGCAAGAACGATTCTTCATGAATCCATGCTGATTACTGCTAATGATATCATTCTTATTACTAAAATCTTGTATATAGTCCCTTATCATCCCCTCCAAGAGTTTACATACTATTGATGTTAGGCTAACTGGTCTGTAATTCCCAGGGATGTTTTTTGGGCCCTTTTTAAATATTGGTGCTACATTGGCTTTTCTCCAATCAGCTGGTACCATTACAGTCAATAGACTGTCTGTAAAAATTAGGAACAACGGTCTGGCAATCACCTGACTGAGTTCCCTAAGTACCCTCGGATGCAAGCCATCTGTTCCCGGTGATTTATTAATGTTACGTTTCTCAAGTCTAATTTTAATTCCGTCCTCTGTTAACCATGGAGGTGCTTCCTGTGTTGTGTCATGAGGATAAACACTGCAGTTTTGGTTACTGAAGCCCCCCGATTCACTCGTGAAGACTGAGGAGAAGAATAAATTCAATACCTTTGCCATCTCCCCATCCTTTGTAACCAGATGTCCTTCCTCATTCTTTATGGGGCCAATATGGTCTGTCCTCCCTTTTTTACTGTTTATATACTTAAAGAATTTCTTGGGATTTTTTTTGCTCTCCTCCGCTATGTGTCTTTCATGTTCTATCTTAGCCGTCCTAATTGCACCCTTACATTTCTTGTTGCATTCTTTATAAAGTCTGAATGCTGAGGATGATCCCTCAACCTTGTATTTTTTGAAGGCCTTCTCCTTTGCTTTTATATGCATTTTTACATTGGAGTTAAGCCATCCAGGATTTTTGTTCGCTCTTTTAAATTTATTACCCAATGGGATACATTGACTAATGCCCTTATTTAATATGCTCTTAAAGCAAACCCATCTCTCCTCCGTATTCTTTGTTCCTAATATTTTATCCCAATTTATGCCTTTTAGCAAGGTTTGTAGTTTAGGGAAGTTGGCTCTTTTGAAATTCAGTGTCTTTGTGTTCCCTTCATGTTTCCTATTTGTGTGATTTATACTGAAACTAATTGACCTGTGATCGCTGTTACCTAAATTGCCCCGTATTACCACATCTGTGATCAGGTCTGTATTGTTGGTAATCAGTAGATCCAGTAATGTTTTATTTCTAGTTGGTGCGTCTACCATCTGACCCATAAAATTGTCCTGCAAGACATTAAGGAACTGGCGAGCCTTAAATGAATGCGCGGTTCCCTCCGCCCAGTCTATGTCTGGATAATTAAAATCCCCCATTATGATAACACTTCCCATCCTTGCTGCTAATCCAATTTGTGATAGGAGATCCGTCTCCACTTCCTCCCTCAGGTTAGGGGGCCTATAGCATACTCCCAGTATTATTTTCCCCTTGGCTTCATCCCTTTGGAGCTCTACCCATAAGGATTCAACCTCCTTTCTAGCTCCCTCAGTGATGTCATCTCTCACATTCACTTGTACATTATTCTTGATATATAGGCATACCCCTCCCCCTTTTTTACCCTCTCTATCCTTGCGGTATAGGGTATACCCTTGAATGTTTGCCAGCCAATCATGAGAGCTGTTGAACCAGGTCTCTGAAATTCCCACAAAATCCAAATCCTCCTTGTACAACAGTATCTCTAGTTCACCCATCTTTTCCGCCATGCTCCTGGTATTGGTGAACATGCCACATAGTTTAGACCGGTCGTATATTGTCCTCGTATTGGGTGTTTCAAGATTGCAACTAGGACTTGCTACTATACTTACCTCGAGTTTTTGTGCTTTGGTCAACCTACCACTAATGCCCCCAATACTACCCTCTGGAATATCTTCCGCGCTGGCTATCTCTGTCTCTGGACCCTCCCCCCCATCGCCTAGTTTAAAAACCCCTCTAACTTTTTGGCCATCTTTATTCCCAGCAGATCTGCACCCTCCTCATTTAGGTGCAGTCCGTCCCTTCTATAGTACCGGTTACCGACTGAGAAGTCGGCCCAGTCCTCCAGGAACCCAAACCCCTCCTTACTACACCAGCTCTTCAGCCACTTCTTTACTTCCCTAATCTCCCTCTGCCTTTCTGGTGTGGCTCGATGTACCGGTAGTATTCCTGAGAACACTACCTTGGAGGTCCTTTTCCTCAATTTAGCTCCTAAGTCCCTAAAATTGTTCTTTAGGACACTCCATCTGCCTCTGACTTTGTCATTGGTGCCAACGTGCACCATGACAGCCGGGTCTTCCCCAGCCCCTCCCAGTAATCTGTCCACAAGATCCATGATGTGCCGAACCCGAGCGCCCGGTAGACAACATACTGTTCGGCGCTTCAGGTCTTGGTTACAGATTGCCCTCTCTGTCCTTCTAAGAATTGAGTCCCCTACCACCAGAATCTGTCTTTCCTTTCCCTTTGCTGCCCCCCCACTCTCACTGGAGGAGTTCTTCCCCTGCCAGCTAGGAGAGTCCCTCATCTCCAGCAGTGCTGGTCCCTGACTGGTTTCACCAATGTCACTCAATGGAGCATACTTATTGGGATGCTCCAGTCCTGGATCGGCCTCTCTGGCACTTCCCCCTCTACCCCTCCTGACTGTCACCCATCTACTCTTTGCTAGTGCCTGCGCCTCTTTGTCTCCACCCCCCTCTGTGCTGGCCCCTGCCGGCACCTGCCGTGTACGTTCCTGGCTCACCTTTAGTATGGAGGGACTTCTCAGTGCTGACAGTTGCTTCCCCAGATTCAGAACCTGGGCTTCCAGGGAAACAATGTGCTTACATTTTGCACAGCAGTGTTTGCCCTCGATCGGATGATCAAGGAACGCATAAATGCGGCAAGATGTACAAAGAGTCGCCTCTCCACACCCGCCGGGCATCGTACCTATTAAATATAGTGAGGATTTGGGGATTTTACCCTGTCCAAATTACCTAACAGCTAGCTTCCTGGCACTAATACTCAAGACAATACACAGGTACACAACAAGACAATACACAGGTACACAACAAGACAATACACAGGTACTCACAGACCTACGTGCAATCGCAGAACAGTCGCAGACCTACGTGCACTCGCAATACTCAAGTATACAGTACACAATACACAAGTACTAATGATCCACACACACTACTCAGACAACACTCAGATACTCACACTACACAGGTACTGACCCCTGTTATAACCTCCTGTTTTAAACTCTGGTTTTTAACTCCCACTTATACCAGCTCCACTTACACCAAGTTCCACAGCCTCAGACTGAGCACGCTCAGACTGAGTCCTACACCCAGTTAAATAGGCACCTGTGAGAAATTAACCACCCCCTTAATTGATAGACTGATGGAACCAGAGAAAAAAAAAAGCTATTTAAATAGTGACAGCAAAAGGCAAATGAAAAATTAAAAGGAAAAGCCCCAAAAATGCAACTCAGCAAACAAACAGCAAACAAACAGCAAACAAACAAACAAACAGCAAGCAAACAGCAAACAAACAGCAAACAAACAAACAGCAAACAGCAAGCAAACAGCAAACAAACAAACAGCAAACAAACAAACAGCAAACAAACAGCAAGCAAACAGCAAACAAACAAACAGCAAGCAAACAGCAAACAAACAAACAGCAAACAAACAGCAAACAAACAAACAGCAAGCAAACAGCAAACAAACAGCAAGCAAACAGCAAACAAACAGCAAACAAACAACAAACAAACAACAAACAAACAGCAAACAAACAACAAACAAACAACAAACAGCAAGCAAACAGCAAACAAACAAACAGCAAACAAACAGCAAGCAAACAGCAAACAAACAAACAGCAAACAAACAAACAGCAAACAAACAAACAGCAAGCAAACAGCAAACAAACAAACAGCAAGCAAACAGCAAACAAACAAACAGCAAACAAACAGCAAGCAAACAAACAAACAGCAAACAAACAGCAAACAAACAAACAGCAAGCAAACAGCAAACAAACAAACAGCAAGCAAACAAACAGCAAGCAAACAGCAAACAAACAAACAGCAAACAAACAGCAAGCAAACAGCAAACAAACAGCAAGCAAACAAACATCAAACAGTAAGACTTGTACACTCTAACTCTGGTTTTTAACTCCCACTTATACCAGCTCCACTTACACCAAGTTCCACAGCCTCAGACTGAGCACGCTCAGACTGAGTCCTACACCCAGTTAAATAGGAACCTGTGAGCAATTAAACACCCCCCTTAATTGATAGACTGATGGAACCAGAGAAAAAAAAAGCTATTTAAAAAGTGACAGCAAAAGGCAAATGAAAAACTAAAAGGAAAAGCCCCAAAAATGCAACCCAGCAAACAAACAGCAAACAAACAAACAGCAAACAAACAAACAGCAAACAAACAGCAAACAAACAAACAGCAAGCAAACAAACAAACAGCAAACAAACAGCAAGCAAACAGCAAACAAACAAACAGCAAACAAACAGCAAACAAACAGCAAGCAAACAGCAAACAAACAGCAAGCAAACAGCAAACAAACAAACAGCAAACAAGCAGCAAACAAACAAACAGCAAGCAAACAGCAAACAAACAAACAGCAAACAAACAAACAGCAAGCAAACAGCAAACAAACAAACAGCAAACAAACAGCAAACAAACAAACAGCAAACAAACAGCAAGCAAACAGAAAACAAACAAACAGCAAACAAACAGCAAACAAACAGCAAGCAAACAGAAAACAAACAAACAGCAAACAAACAAACAGCAAGCAAACAGCAAACAAACATACAGCAAACAAACAGCAAACAAACAGCAAGCGAACAGCAAACAAACAAACAGCAAGCAAACAGCAAACAAACAGCAAACAAACAAACAGCAAGCAAACAGCAAACAAACAGCAAACAAGCAGCAAACAAACTAACAACAAACAGCAAGCAAACAGCAAACAAACAAACAGCAAACAAACAACAAACAGACAGCAAACAAACAAACAACAAACAGCAAACAAACAGCAAGCAAACAAACAGCAAACAAACAGCAAGCAAACAGCAAACAAACAGCAAGACTTGTACACTCAAGACTTGTACAAACAAACAGCAAACAAACAGACAGCAAGCAAACAGCAAACAAACAAACAGCAAACAAACAAACAGCAAGCAAACAAACAAACAGCAAACAAACAAGCAAACAAACACAGCAAACAAACAAACAGCAAACAACAAACAGCAAACAAACAGCAAACAAACAAACAGCAAGCAAACAGCGAACAAACAACAAACAAACAGCAAACAAACAGTAAGCAAACAACAAACAAACAGCAAACAAACAGCAAGCAAACAGCAAACAAACAAACAGCAAGCAAACAGCAAACAAACAGCAAACAAACAGCAAGCAAACAACAAACAAACAAACAGCAAACAAACAGCAAGCAAACAGCAAACAAACAAACAGCAAGCAAACAGCAAACAAACAAACAGCAAACAAACAGCAAACAAACAAACAGCAAACAAACAGCAAGCAAACAGCAAACAAACAGCAAACAAACAACAAGCAAACAGCAAACAAACAAACAGCAAACAAACAGCAAACGAACAAACAGCAAACAAACAGCAAACAAGCAGCAAGCAAACAGCAAACAAACAGCAAACAAACAGCAAGCAAACAACAAACAAACAGCAAACAAACAACAAACAAACAGTAAACAAACAGCAAGCAAACAGCAAACAAACAGCAAACAAACAACAAACAACAAACAAACAAACAGTAAACAAACAAACAGCAAACAAGCAAGCAAACAGCAAACACACAAACAGCAAACAGACAGCAAACAAACTAACAGCAAACAAACAAACAGCAAGCCAACAGCAAACAAACAAACAGCAAGCAAACAGCAAACAAACAAACAGCAAGCAAACAAACAGCAAGCAAACAGCAAACAAACAAACAGCAAACAAACTGCAAGCTAACAAACAGCAAGCAAACAGCAAACAAACAGCAAGCAAACAAACATCAAACAAACAGTAAGACTTGTACACTCTAACTCTGGTTTTTAACTCCCACTTATACCAGTTCCACTTACACCAAGTTCCACAGCCTCAGACTGAGCACGCTCAGACTGAGTCCTACACCCAGTTAAATAGGAACCTGTGAGCAATTAAACACCCCCCTTAATTGATAGACTGATGGAACCAGAGAAAAAAAAAGCTATTTAAAAAGTGACAGCAAAAGGCAAATGAAAAACTAAAAGGAAAAGCCCCAAAAATGCAACCCAGCAAACAAACAGCAAACAAACAAACAGCAAACAAACAAACAGCAAACAAACAGCAAACAAACAAACAGCAAGCAAACAAACAGCAAACAAACAAACAGCAAACAAACAGCAAGCAAACAGCAAACAAACAGCAAACTTACAGCAAACAAACAGACAGCAAACAAACAGCAAGACTTGTACACTCTAACTCTGGTTTTTAACTCCCACTTATACCAGCTCCACTTACACCAAGTTCCACAGCCTCAGATTGAGCACGCTCAGACTGACTCCTACACCCAGTTAAATAGGCACCTGTGAGCAATTAACCACCCCCCTTAATTGATAGACTGATGGAACCAGAGAGAAAAAAAGCTATTTAAAAAGTGACAGCAAAAGGCAAATGAAAAACTAAAAGGAAAAGCCCCAAAAATGCAACCCAGCAGACAAACAGCAAACAAACAGCAAGACTTGTACACTCTAACTCTGGTTTTTAACTCCCACTTATACCAGCTCCACTTACACCAAGTTCCACAGCCTCAGATTGAGCACGCTCAGACTGACTCCTACACCCAGTTAAATAGGCACCTGTGAGCAATTAACCACCCCCTTAATTGATAGACTGATGGAACCAGAGAAAAAAAAGCTATTTAAAAAGTGACAGCAAAAGGCAAATGAAAAACTAAAAGGAAAAGCCCCAAAAATGCAACCCAGCAAACAAACAGCAAACAAACAGCAAGCAAACAGCAAACAAACAAACAGCAAACAACAAACAGCAAACAAACAAACAGCAAACAAACAGCAAACAAACAAACAGCAAACAAACAAACAGCAAGCAAACAGCAAACAAACAAGCAGCAAACAAACAGCAAACAAACAGCAAACAAACAGCAAGACTTGTAAACTCTAACTCTGGTTTTTAAATCCCACTTATACCAGCTCCACTTACACCAAGTTCCACAGCCTCAGACTGAGCACGCTCAGACTTAGTCCTACACCCAGTTAAATAGGCACCTGTGAGCAATTAACCACCCCCCTTAATTGATAGACTGATGGAACCAGAGAAAAAAAAAGCTATTTAAAAAGTGACAGCAAAAGGCAAATGAAAAACTAAAAGGAAAAGCCCCAAAAATGCAACCCAGCAAACATACAGCAAACAAACAGCAAACAAACAAACAGCAAACAAACAGCAAGCAAACAGCAAACAAACAGCAAACAAACAGCAAACAAACAAACAGCAAACAAACAGCAAGCAAACAAATGGCAAACAAACAGCAAGCAAACAAACAGCAAACAAACAGCAAGACTTGTACACTCTAACTCTGGTTTTTAACTCCCACTTATACCAGCTCCACTTACACCAAGTTCCACAGCCTCAGACTGAGTCCTACACCCAGTTAAATAGGCACCTGTGAGCAATTAACCACTCCCTTAATTGATAGACTGATGGAACCAGAAAAAAAAGCTATTTAAAAAGTGACAGCAAAAGGCAAATGAAAAACCAAATGGAAAAGCCCCAAAGATGCAACCCAGCAAACAAACAGCAAACAAACAAACAGCAAACAAACAGCAAACAAACAGCAAGCAAACAGCAAACAAACAAACAGCAAACAAACAAACAGCAAACAAACAGCAAGCAAACAAACAGCAAGCAAACAGCAAACAAACAAACTGCAAGCTAACAAACAGCAAGCAAACAGCAAACAGCAAGCAAACAAACATCAAACAAACAGTAAGACTTGTACACTCTAACTCTGGTTTTTAACTCCCACTTATACCAGTTCCACTTACACCAAGTTCCACAGCCTCAGACTGAGCAAGCTCAGACTGAGTCCTACACCCAGTTAAATAGGAACCTGTGAGCAATTAAACACCCCCCTTAATTGATAGACTGATGGAACCATAGAAAAAAAAGCTATTTAAAATGTGACAGCAAAAGGCAAATGAAAAACTAAAAGGAAAAGCCCCAAAAATGCAACCCAGCAAACAAACAGCAAACAAACAAACAGCAAACAAACAAACAGCAAACAAACAGCAAACAAACAAACAGCAAACAAACAAACAGCAAACAAACAGCAAGCAAACAGCAAACAAACAGCAAACAAACAGCAAACAAACAGCAAGCAAACAGCAAACAAACAGCAAACTAACACACAGCAAACAAACAGCAAACAAACAGCAAACAAACAAACAGCAAACAAGCAGCAAACAAACAAACAGCAAACAAACAGGAAGCAAACAGCAAGCAAACAAACAAACAGCAAACAAACAACAAACAGACAGCAAACAAACAAACAACAAACAAACAGCAAACAAACAAACAGCAAACAAACAGCAAACAAACAAACAGCAAACAAACAGCAAACAAACAGCAAGCAAACAGCAAACAAACAGCAAACTAACAAACAGCAAACAAACAAACAGCAAACAAACAGCAAGCAAACAGCAAACAAACAGCAAACAAACAGCAAGCAAACAGCAAGCAAACAGCAAACAAACAGCAAGCAAACAAGCAAACAAACAACAAACAGCAAACAAACAAACAAACAGCAAACAAACAAACAGCAAGCAAACAGCAAACAAACAAACAACAAGCAAACAGCAAACAAACAGCAAGCAAACAGCAAACAAACAGCAAGCAAACAAACAGCAAGCAAACAGCAAACAAACATCAAACAAACAGTAAGACTTGTACACTCTAACTCTGGTTTTTAACTCCCACTTATACCAGTTCCACTTACACCAAGTTCCACAGCCTCAGACTGAGCACGCTCAGACTGAGTCCTACACCCAGTTAAATAGGAACCTGTGAGCAATTAAACACCCCCCTTAATTGATAGACTGATGGAACCAGAGAAAAAAAAGCTATTTAAAAAGTGACAGCAAAAGGCAAATGAAAAACTAAAAGGAAAAGCCCCAAAAATGCAACCCAGCAAACAAACAGCAAACAAACAGCAAACAAACAAACAACAAACAAACAAACAAACAGCAAACAAACAAACAGCAAGCAAACAAACAGCAAACAAACAAACAGCAAACAAACAGCAAGCTAACAGCAAACAAACAACAAACAAACAGCAAACAAACAGCAAGCTAACAGCAAACAAACAAACAGCAAACAAACAGCAAGCAAACAGCAAACAAACAGCAAACTAACAAACAGCAAACAAACAAACAGCAAGCAAACAGCAAACAAACAAACAGCAAACAAGCAGCAAACAAACAAACAGCAAACAAACAGCAAGCAAACAAATGGCAAACAAACAGCAAGCAAACAAACAGCAAACAAACAGCAAGACTTGTACACTCTAACTCTGGTTTTTAACTCCCACTTATACCAGCTCCACTTACACCAAGTTCCACAGCCTCAGACTGAGTCCTACACCCAGTTAAATAGGCACCTGTGAGCAATTAACCACTCCCTTAATTGATAGACTGATGGAACCAGAAAAAAAAGCTATTTAAAAAGTGACAGCAAAAGGCAAATGAAAAACCAAATGGAAAAGCCCCAAAGATGCAACCCAGCAAACAAACAGCAAACAAACAAACAGCAAACAAACAGCAAACAAACAGCAAGCAAACAGCAAACAAACAAACAGCAAACAAACAAACAGCAAACAAACAGCAAGCAAACAAACAGCAAGCAAACAGCAAACAAACAAACTGCAAGCTAACAAACAGCAAGCAAACAGCAAACAGCAAGCAAACAAACATCAAACAAACAGTAAGACTTGTACACTCTAACTCTGGTTTTTAACTCCCACTTATACCAGTTCCACTTACACCAAGTTCCACAGCCTCAGACTGAGCAAGCTCAGACTGAGTCCTACACCCAGTTAAATAGGAACCTGTGAGCAATTAAACACCCCCCTTAATTGATAGACTGATGGAACCATAGAAAAAAAAGCTATTTAAAATGTGACAGCAAAAGGCAAATGAAAAACTAAAAGGAAAAGCCCCAAAAATGCAACCCAGCAAACAAACAGCAAACAAACAAACAGCAAACAAACAAACAGCAAACAAACAGCAAACAAACAAACAGCAAACAAACAAACAGCAAACAAACAGCAAGCAAACAGCAAACAAACAGCAAACAAACAGCAAACAAACAGCAAGCAAACAGCAAACAAACAGCAAACTAACACACAGCAAACAAACAGCAAACAAACAGCAAACAAACAAACAGCAAACAAGCAGCAAACAAACAAACAGCAAACAAACAGGAAGCAAACAGCAAGCAAACAAACAAACAGCAAACAAACAACAAACAGACAGCAAACAAACAAACAACAAACAAACAGCAAACAAACAAACAGCAAACAAACAGCAAACAAACAAACAGCAAACAAACAGCAAACAAACAGCAAGCAAACAGCAAACAAACAGCAAACTAACAAACAGCAAACAAACAAACAGCAAACAAACAGCAAGCAAACAGCAAACAAACAGCAAACAAACAGCAAGCAAACAGCAAGCAAACAGCAAACAAACAGCAAGCAAACAAGCAAACAAACAACAAACAGCAAACAAACAAACAAACAGCAAACAAACAAACAGCAAGCAAACAGCAAACAAACAAACAACAAGCAAACAGCAAACAAACAGCAAGCAAACAGCAAACAAACAGCAAGCAAACAAACAGCAAGCAAACAGCAAACAAACATCAAACAAACAGTAAGACTTGTACACTCTAACTCTGGTTTTTAACTCCCACTTATACCAGTTCCACTTACACCAAGTTCCACAGCCTCAGACTGAGCACGCTCAGACTGAGTCCTACACCCAGTTAAATAGGAACCTGTGAGCAATTAAACACCCCCCTTAATTGATAGACTGATGGAACCAGAGAAAAAAAAGCTATTTAAAAAGTGACAGCAAAAGGCAAATGAAAAACTAAAAGGAAAAGCCCCAAAAATGCAACCCAGCAAACAAACAGCAAACAAACAGCAAACAAACAAACAACAAACAAACAAACAAACAGCAAACAAACAAACAGCAAGCAAACAAACAGCAAACAAACAAACAGCAAACAAACAGCAAGCTAACAGCAAACAAACAACAAACAAACAGCAAACAAACAGCAAGCTAACAGCAAACAAACAAACAGCAAACAAACAGCAAGCAAACAGCAAACAAACAGCAAACTAACAAACAGCAAACAAACAAACAGCAAGCAAACAGCAAACAAACAAACAGCAAACAAGCAGCAAACAAACAAACAGCAAACAAACAGCAAGCAAACAGCAAACAAACAGCAAGCAAACAAACAGCAAACAAACAACAAACAGACAGCAAACAAACAAACAACAAACAAACAGCAAACAAACAGCAAGCAAACAAACGGCAAACAAACAGCAAGCAAACAAACAGCAAGCAAACAGCAAGCAAACAAACAGCAAGACTTGTACACTCTAACTCTGGTTTTTAACTCCCACTTATACCAGCTCCACTTACACCAAGTTCCACAGCCTCAGATTGAGCACGCTCAGACTGAGTCCTACACCCAGTTAAATAGGCACCTGTGAGCAATTAACCACCCCCCTTAATTGATAGACTGATGGAACCAGAGAGAAAAAAAACGCTATTTAAAAAGTGACAGCAAAAAGCAAATGAAAAACTAAAAGGAGAAGCCCCAAAAATGCAGCCCAGCAAACAAACATCAAACAAACAGCAAGACTTGTACGCTCTAACTCTGGTTTTTAACTCCCACTTATACCAGCTCCACTTACACCAAGTTCCACAGCCTCAGACTGAGCACGCTCAGACTGAGTCCTACACCCAGTTAAATAGGCACCTGTGAGCAATTAACCACCCCCCTTAATTGATAGACTGATGGAACCAGAGAAAAAAAAGCTATTTAAAAAGTGACAGCAAAAGGCAAATGAAAAACTAAAAGGAAAAGCCCCAAAAATGCAACCCAGCAAACAAACAGCAAGCAAACAGCAAACAAACAAACAGCAAACAAAGAGCAAACAAACAAACAGCAAACAAACAAACAACAAACAAACAGCAAACAAACAAACAGCAAACAAACAGCAAGCAAACAGCAAACAAACAAACAGCAAACAAACAGCAAACAAACAAACAAACAGCAAACAAACAGCAAGCAAACAGCAAACAAACAGCAGACAAACAGCAAACAAACAAACAGCAAGCAAACAGCAAACAAACAAACAGCAAACAAACAGCAAACAAACAGCAAGCAAACAAACAAACAGCAAACAAACAAACAGCAAACAAACAAACAACAAACAAACAAACAGCAAGCAAACAGAAAACAAACAGCAAGCAAACAAACAAACAGCAAACAAACAGCAAACAAACAAACAGCAAACAAACAGCAAGCAAACAGCAAACAAACAAACAACAAGCAAACAGCAAACAAACAGCAAGCAAACAGCAAACAAACAGCAAACAAACAGCAAGACTTGTACACTCTAACTCTGGTTTTTAACTCCCACTTATACCAGCTCCACTTACACCAAGTTCCACAGCCTCAGATTGAGCACGCTCAGACTGACTCCTACACCCAGTTAAATAGGCACCTGTGAGCAATTAACCACCCCCCTTAATTGATAGACTGATGGAACCAGAGAGAAAAAAAAGCTATTTAAAAAGTGACAGCAAAAGGCAAATGAAAAACTAAAAGGAAAAGCCCCAAAAATGCAACCCAGCAGACAATCAGCAAACAAACAGCAAGACTTGTACGCTCTAACTCTGGTTTTTAACTCCCACTTATACCAGCTCCACTTACACCAAGTTCCACAGCCTCAGACTGAGCACGCTCAGACTGAGTCCTACACCCAGTTAAATAGGCACCTGTGAGCAATTAACCACCCCCCTTAATTGATAGACTGATGGAACCAGAGAAAAAAAAGCTATTTAAAAAGTGACAGCAAAAGGCAAATGAAAAACTAAAAGGAAAAGCCCCAAAAATGCAACCCAGCAAACAAACAGCAAACAAACAAACAGCAAGCAAACAGCAAACAAACAAACAGCAAACAAACAACAAACAAACAGCAAACAAACAAACAGCAAGCAAACAGCAAACAAACAGCAAACAAACAGCAAACAAACAAACAGCAAACAAACAGCAAGCAAACAGCAAACAAACAAGCAGCAAACAAACAGCAAACAAACAGCAAGCAAACAGCAAACAAACAGCAAGACTTGTACACTCTAACTCTGGTTTTTAACTCCCACTTATACCAGCTCCACTTACACCAAGTTCCACAGCCTCAGATTGAGCACGCTCAGACTGACTCCTACACCCAGTTAAATAGGCACCTGTGAGCAATTAACCACCCCCCTTAATTGATAGACTGATGGAACCAGAGAGAAAAAAAAGCTATTTAAAAAGTGACAGCAAAAGGCAAATGAAAAACTAAAAGGAAAAGCCCCAAAAATGCAACCCAGCAGACAATCAGCAAACAAACAGCAAGACTTGTACGCTCTAACTCTGGTTTTTAACTCCCACTTATACCAGCTCCACTTACACCAAGTTCCACAGCCTCAGATTGAGCACGCTCAGACTGACTCCTACACCCAGTTAAATAGGCACCTGTGAGCAATTAACCACCCCCCTTAATTGATAGACTGATGGAACCAGAGAGAAAAAAAAGCTATTTAAAAAGTGACAGCAAAAGGCAAATGAAAAACTAAAAGGAAAAGCCCCAAAAATGCAACCCAGCAGACAATCAGCAAACAAACAGCAAGACTTGTACGCTCTAACTCTGGTTTTTAACTCCCACTTATACCAGCTCCACTTACACCAAGTTCCACAGCCTCAGACTGAGCACGCTCAGACTGAGTCCTACACCCAGTTAAATAGGCACCTGTGAGCAATTAACCACCCCCCTTAATTGATAGACTGATGGAACTAGAGAAAAAAAAGCTATTTAAAAAGTGACAGCAAAAGGCAAATGAAAAACTAAAAGGAAAAGCCCCAAAAATGCAACCCAGCAAACAAACAGCAAACAAACAAACAGCAAGCAAACAGCAAACAAACAAACAGCAAACAAACAACAAACAAACAGCAAACAAACAGCAAACAAACAAACAGCAAGCAAACAGCAAACAAACAGCAAACAAACAGCAAACAAACAAACAGCAAACAAACAGCAAGCAAACAGCAAACAAACAAGCAGCAAACAAACAGCAAACAAACAGCAAGCAAACAGCAAACAAACAGCAAGACTTGTACACTCTAACTCTGGTTTTTAACTCCCACTTATACCAGCTCCACTTACACCAAGTTCCACAGCCTCAGATTGAGCACGCTCAGACTGACTCCTACACCCAGTTAAATAGGCACCTGTGAGCAATTAACCACCCCCCTTAATTGATAGACTGATGGAACCAGAGAGAAAAAAAAGCTATTTAAAAAGTGACAGCAAAAGGCAAATGAAAAACTAAAAGGAAAAGCCCCAAAAATGCAACCCAGCAGACAATCAGCAAACAAACAGCAAGACTTGTACGCTCTAACTCTGGTTTTTAACTCCCACTTATACCAGCTCCACTTACACCAAGTTCCACAGCCTCAGACTGAGCACGCTCAGACTGAGTCCTACACCCAGTTAAATAGGCACCTGTGAGCAATTAACCACCCCCCTTAATTGATAGACTGATGGAACCAGAGAAAAAAAAGCTATTTAAAAAGTGACAGCAAAAGGCAAATGAAAAACTAAAAGGAAAAGCCCCAAAAATGCAACCCAGCAAACAAACAGCAAGCAAACAGCAAACAAACAAACAGCAAACAAACAGCAAACAAACAACAAACAGCAAACAAACAAACAGCAAGCAAACAGCAAACAAACAGCAAACAAACAGCAAACAAACAAGCAGCAAACAAACAGCAAACAAACAGCAAGCAAACAGCAAACAAACAGCAAGACTTGTACACTCTAACTCTGGTTTTTAACTCCCACTTATACCAGCTCCACTTACACCAAGTTCCACAGCCTCAGACTGAGCACGCTCAGACTTAGTCCTACACCCAGTTAAATAGGCACCTGTGAGCAATTAACCACCCCCCTTAATTGATAGACTGATGGAACCAGAGAAAAAAAAGCTATTTAAAAAGTGACAGCAAAAGGCAAATGAAAAACTAAAAGGAAAAGCCCCAAAAATGCAACCCAGCAAACAAACAGCAAACAAACAAACAGCAAACAAACAGCAAGCAAACAGCAAACAAACAGCAAACAAACAGCAAACAAACAGCAAACAAACGGCAAGCAAACAAATGGCAAACAAACAGCAAACAAACAGCAAGACTTGTACACTCTAACTCTGGTTTTTAACTCCCACTTATACCAGCTCCACTTACACCAAGTTCCACAGTCTCAGACTGAGCACGCTCAGACTGAGTCCTACACCCAGTTAAATAGGCACCTGTGAGCAATTAACCACCCCTTTAATTGATAGACTGATGGAACCAGAAAAAAAAGCTATTTAAAAAGTGACAGCAAAAGGCAAATGAAAAACCAAATGGAAAAGCCCCAAAAATGCAACCCAGCAGACAATCAGCAAACAAACAGCAAGACTTGTACGCTCTAACTCTGGTTTTTAACTCCCACTTATACCAGCTCCACTTACACCAAGTTCCACAGCCTCAGACTGAGCACGCTCAGACTGATTCCTACACCCAGTTAAATAGGCACCTGTGAGCAATTAACCACCCCCCTTAATTGATAGACTGATGGAACCAGAGAAAAAAAAGCTATTTAAAAAGTGACAGCAAAAGGCAAATGAAAAACTAAAAGGAAAAGCCCCAAAAATGCAACCCAGCAAACAAACAGCAAACAAACAAACAGCAAGCAAACAGCAAACAAACAAACAGCAAACAAACAGCAAACAAACAAACAACAAACAGCAAACAAACAAACAGCAAGCAAACAGCAAACAAACAGCAAACAAACAGCAAACAAACAAACAGCAAACAGCAAGCAAACAGCAAACAAACAAGCAGCAAACAAACAGCAAACAAACAGCAAGCAAACAGCAAACAAACAGCAAGACTTGTACACTCTAACTCTGGTTTTTAACTCCCACTTATACCAGCTCCACTTACACCAAGTTCCACAGCTTCAGACTGAGCATGCTCAGACTTAGTCCTACACCCAGTTAAATAGGCACCTGTGAGCAATTAACCACCCCCCTTAATTGATAGACTGATGGAACCAGAGAAAAAAAAAGCTATTTTAAAAGTGACAGCAAAAGGCAAATGAAAAACTAAAAGGAAAAGCCCCAAAAATGCAACCCAGCAAACAAACAGCAAACAAACAAACAGCAAACAAACAGCAAGCAAACAGCAAACAAACAGCAAACAAACAGCAAACAAACAAACAGCAAACAAACAGCAAACAAACAGCAAGCAAACAAATGGCAAACAAACAGCAAACAAACAGCAAGCAAACAAACAGCAAGACTTGTACACTCTAACTCTGGTTTTTAACTCCCACTTATACCAGCTCCACTTACACCAAGTTCCACAGCCTCAGACTGAGCACGCTCAGACTGAGTCCTACACCCAGTTAAATAGGCACCTGTGAGCAATTAACCACCCCCTTAATTGATAGACTGATGGAACCAGAGAAAAAAAAAGCTATTTTTTTGCAAAAGGCAAATGAAAAACTAAAGGAAAAGCCCCAAAAATGCAACCCAGCAAACAAACAGCAAACAAACAGCAAACAAACAAACAGCAAACAAACAGCAAGCAAACAGCAAACAAACAGCAAACAAACAGCAAACAAACAAACAGCAAGCAAACAGCAAACAAACAGCAAACAAACAAACAGCAAACAAACAAACAGCAAACAAACAGCAAGCAAACAGCAAACAAACAGCAAACAAACAAACAGCAAACAAACAGCAAGACTTGTACACTCTAACTCTGGTTTTTAACTCCCACTTATACCAGCTCCACTTACACCAAGTTCCACAGCCTCAGACTGAGTCCTACACCCAGTTAAATAGGCACCTGTGAGCAATTAACCACCCCCCTTAATTGATAGACTGATGGAACCAGAGAAAAAAAAAGCTATTTAAAAAGTGACAGCAAAAGGCAAATGAAAAACTAAAAGGAAAAGCCCCAAAAATGCAACCCAGCAAACAAACAGCAAACAAACAGCAAACAAACAGCAAGCAAACAGCAAACAAACAACAAGCAAACAAACAGCAAGCAAACCGCAAACAAACAAACAGAAAACAAACAAACAGCAAACATACAGCAAACAAACAGCAAACAAACAAACAGCAAACAAACAGCAAACAAACAAACAGCAAACAAACAAACAGCAAACAAACAGCAAACAAACAAACTGCAAACAAACAGCAAACAAACAAACAGCAAACAAACAGCAAGCAAACAGCAAACAAACAAACAGCAAACAAACAAACAGCAAACAAACAGCAAGCAAACAAACAGCAAGCAAACAGCAAACAAACAGCAAGCAAACAAACAGTAAACAAACAGCAAGACTTGTACACTCTAATGCCCCGTACACATGGTCGGATTTTCCGATGGAAAATGTCCAATCGGAGCGTGTTGTCGGAAATTCCGACCGTGTGTGGGCTCCATCGGAAGTTGAACAGCAGGAGATAAAATTTTCCGACAACAAAATCCGATCGCGTCAATTCCGACCGTGTGTGGCCTGTTCCGACGCACAAAGTGCCATGCATGCTCAGAAGAAATTCCAAGACGGAACAGCTCGTTCTGGTAAACTTAGCGTTCGCAATGGATACAGCACTTTCGTCATGCTGCGATGTTCAAAATGGTTTAATACAGCGCACTCTCTTCTTCTTTATAATGTGACAAGAATTAGGTAGTTTTGCTGCTCATATTCACACACACTTCTCACAAACTTATTTCGTTACTATTTATCGGGATTCCCTCAATATATTTTGATTTCTCACATCTGACAACATATTTTTGTATATATTTTTTATATATTTTTTGGCTTTAATGTAGATTCTTTTTTTGTGTTTGTATTTTATTTTTATTTTTTTTGCGATTTTGATTTGTATTCCCCACAACACCATTGATATGTTGTTCTATTTAATCTGTAGGAGATTGTTTGGTGTTGTTGTCTCTTGTTAATTTCACATTTTATGTTAGAAATGTACCTGAATCGTCACCAACAAACTGTCCTTTTTGGATGAAAACACACACAGGAGAGTAGAATTTACCAAAAAATTTTTATTAAGGGCTCACAACTAAACAAAGAGGGAGGCAACGCTGGAGAAACTGCAGAAATTGGCGAAGCCTGGGACCCCCAGGGCAGACATCAACTTTTTTTAAGCAAAATTGGTGGCCTGAGGAGTCCATATCTAAGGGAGTGCAGTCTGGTCCAGAAGTCCCAGAGATCCGGAAAGCAGCAGATGACATCTGTGTCCCCAGGCTGTGGTCATACGAGAGACTGCATCTTCTGTCAGACCAGACTGAACCCAGGGTCATCACTCTCAGGTCTTCTTTCCACGCTTCCTTACACGCTGTGGCTGTGGTGGTGGAGTTGTGGCAGCAGGAGGAGGAGGAGGATCGTCCATCTCAATGACATCCGTCTTGGGTGTTAGTTCCCCACTCTCCCCCTTACGTAGGACTTTGTACAGAAGGTCCTCACAGAGCCTGCATTGACCCTCCTGCATGCCCTGCAATTTGGTGGCAGCCATGCAGGCAAAGGCCTCTTCAGGAGTTGGTAAGGCTCTGAGGGATGCAGAAGCCTCCTGGATCAGCCTGTATGCTGAATCCTGCACGGGACTCGGAGTGGCCTTCCTGGCTCGTTTATATGGCAGGCGGAGGGGAGGGACCTGAGACTCAGTCAGGCTGCGACTTGTCCCAGGCTTCTCCTGGCTGCCACTTAGCCCCGCCTCCTCCTGGCTGCCACTAATCACCGCCTCCTCCTGACTGCCACATTCCACAGCCTCCTCCTGGCTGAGGTCTTCCTGTGTATGAAAAAGGGACATCGTTTTAGTATTTTTTCAATCAATCACACACAATTTTCACCTCCTGACTGCTGCAAATTGAATGTTAACAAATATAACAGACTATCCTTCTGAGCCCAGCATTTTTCATTTTTGTCCCAATTTTGGGTGCCCACTACTGTCTATTGATATGTAAAACACTTTCAAGCAGCAATTAGTGATCAATACTAACATCTAGTAAACATCATTTATTTATTGACCAGAAATGAGTAGAACAATGCTATACCTGACTCCAGCTGGGCTCCTCCACTTCTTCCTGGCTGGAAGGCCCAGGTTGGACATCGGAAGCCTCAGCTGGGATGGAAGGAAGCGTGGAAGGAAGAGTAGAGAGGGATTCCCTGACTTCAGTCTGGTCTGACAGAAATCGCAGTCTCTCATAGTACCACAGCCTGGGGACATAAACGTCATCTGCTGCAGCTCCGGACCTCTGGGAATCCGTGACCTTCTAGCGCTCCCTAAGATAAGTGCTCCTCAGGCCACCAATTTTGGCTTTTAAATAAGGGATGGTTGCTGTGGGGACCACCGGCTTCACCAACTCCAGCAGTTTCTCCAGCGCTGCCTGCCTCTTCTGTTTGTGATTATAGTGGGGGTGCGCTCACTTGCCACAGACAGGGCAGCTCCCTGTACTTGTCTATGAACAGGGGCAGGAAATTGTGGTCGTTGAACCCATCCATTTTCTCTGCAAGACACAACACAAGACAAACCCTAATGTCAGGCCAAACTCCCCTAATCTTGTTACAATATAGGCTTCCATTTCGAAGCAGTATAGGCGCAAGTTTAGATCTTACCTTCTTTATCACGATCAGCGTCTCCGGTGCTCTATCCTCCGCTCACAGATCGTACGTAAGACGCACGTGTGTTACGCTTTATACACACTGCGCATGCGTATAACTCCGCCTGCCCCTGACGTTCTTTCTAGTCTATTCCCCGCCCCTTTTTGTTCGGCGCAGTGGAGGAAGAGCACAGAGCGGATAGACAGCAGGATCGTGCTAATTACACCAACGAGGAGGAGGGGGAGGAAAGGCCGGAGCCTGAAACGTCACGATCCAGAAGGAGATTGAAGGACTCAAATATGTCCTTTGGGGAGATGTTGGAGATGGTGGACATCCTGAAGAAGTCCGACTATGATGGAAAGTATGGACCTTACCCCAACCCCAATGTCCGAAAGGCCAAGATCATGGCGAAAGTGGTCAGGAGTCTGCACCGGAATTTCGGGGTACGACGATCGAAAGATCAGCTCAGGAAGCGGTGGTCGGACCTGAAATTACGAGAACATGAGCAGTACAGAAAGATCCGGAGAGTGCTGCAAAAAAGTAAGTAGTTGTGCTGTGTTCCTATTCTTTTTGTGTTTATTACGTTCGTGCTGCTCCATGTGCTTTTAGAAACTGTTGTACAGTTTAAAATGGCAACTTTCATGTTCATGGGCACATTATTCGTTCGGATCACACATTTTTCGTTCCAAATATAAAATACCATTGTTTAGCCCATATGCATTTGGCCACCATTTTGACGCCCTATACTTGTCTTCAAAGAATTGGGTTGTGTAGATGGCTTTGTTACTAGAATGAAATGCAAACTAGATTGTGTGTAAGGAGAGGACACTGAGCAGCTGTTTTCACATCTGGACACTGGAGCACTAGTGTGGGACCCCAGAACACCCTTTTTATTAGGGGGGGCACACAGGTGCTCCAGTGTATACTATAGGGGGGTCTCCATCTGTGAAGCTTGTACAAAACAGGTAAAGTATTGCAGCTTGACAAAGGACACTAAAAAAGCTACATCTTGGAACTCAGCTAAAATAGACAATTGTACCCCACTTCCAAGCAATGTTTCCTATTTATAGTCCTGCCATCAAATATCTGTGTGCTAATTATACCATTTTTGTTTGACATAGGGGATAAAAGACTCGGAGGACACCCCTCATCCCAGGAGACCAGAGCCCCCCCCCTCTGGAAGAAGGGGAAATCCCCCCAACACAATCTGAGCAGGAGGAAGAAGACGTGGTGGAAGTAGTCACCACAACAGGTGAGTGTCTGCAACCACAGGCTCAGATAAGAGGTGGATGGCGGCATTTCTTTTAAACCAAATTTATTTTGGGGTTCCTCTCTTTTTAGGTGATCGTGAGGTTGTGGATCCAGATCCTTTCACATCCGAAAGTGCCCAGATCCTGATCGGGGAGATCATGGGGTGTAATTTACAATTGGAAATCATCAAGCAAAACATCAATGATGTTATTCCAAAATATAAAAACATCATTGATGTTTTGGGGCGAGTTTAAAGCCCCTCCAAATCACTTTCTTCTTTTGTGTGCTACAATGTGCGAAATGTTTTTGTGATTTTTCCCAAAGCCAAATTTGGAGGATGCACACAGTGTGTCAACATGTGCTATCTGCCATCACGGGAGATCAATGGACGCGTTTTGGGGGTGCAACCCCTTCCTCAATAATAAAGTAGCGGTGAGGAAGGGCTTGCTCCCCCAAAACACATCCTTTGATCCCCCGTGATGGCAGATAGCACATGTTGACATTGGGAAATTTGTGTGCATCTTCCAAATTTGGCTTTTCCAGGGGTGATTTCCCCCCATCTGAACGCAATATCAAACACAGTTCCTAAATACTCATGTCTGATATTGCCTTTCCAGTTCTACAAAATGTGAACTTTGTAAGTTCAAGATTTGTGTCTTTCTTGTTGGTTTTACACAGGCCTGTTTTCTATAAAATGGACATTTCTATTTTGGATAATGCCACCACAAAAATGGTTATACAACAAACATGTTGGTTTGTCTGAAAAACCTTTGGTAAATGCACATGTGATTGTGCAGGTATTAAAAAGATTGTTAATCAAGAATGTGTGGATTATTGTCTCAACGCTACAACACTTTTGGGGTGATGTAATTGTTGTTTTATGAGAAAATGGGGGTTATTTCCTAAGGGCAAATCCACTTTGCACTACAAGTGCAGTTTCAGTGCAGTTGCAAGTGCACTTGTAGTGAAATGTGTTTTTGCATTTAGTAAATAACAGCCAACAGTGCTTTGTATAAGGTTACACAATCACGCCATTTTCTGCACTCAAAACATTTCTGTCAGGGTCAGCTAAATCAAACACAAGCAGTAAATGTCCACAAAGAATTTTTTTTTTTTATTATTATAAAAAGGCTTCACAGATTGTCTGGCATATTGATAGCCCCCCTACCCGCAAAGAACTCCTGGTATCGTAACCGGACATCACGGGCACTCAGGGAGGGCAAGCCAGGACGGCCGCTTTCAAGCGCCGTCAGTGTGGTTTGATGTATGATTCCGGCCTCAGGCCCAACTGAGCCAGCATAGTTGGCCGAATGTTTCCTTAAAAAGTTATGGAGAACACAGCACGCAAGGGTTATATGGTTCAGTTTATACTCCGCCGTATGGATGGGTGTCATAAATAGGCCGAACCGGCTGGCCAGGATTCCAAATGTGTTCTCCACCATTCTTCGGGCTCTGGCCAGCCGGTAATTAAAAACCCTCTGTTCTGGGGTGAGGGTCCTCATTGGGAATGGCCGCATCAGGTGGTCCCCCCAGCGCAAACGCTTCATCAGCAACGAACACAAATGGGAGTCCTTCAACATTGTCCTCTGGAGCTGGCAAGTCCAAGCTGCCATTCTGGAGACGCCTGTAGAACTCCGTCTGGGCGATGACTCCACCATCGGACATCCGGCCATTCTTCCCCACGTCCACATACAAGAAGTCGTAATTAGCCGACACCACCGCCAACATCACTATACTATTGAACCCCTTGTAATTATAATAGTACGACCCCGAGTTGGGTGGTGGGACGATGTGGACGTGTTTCCCATCAATTGCCCCTCCGCAGTTAGGAAAGTCCCACCGCTGGGCAAAGTGGGAGGCCACAGTCTGCCATTCCTGTGGCGTGGAAGGAAACTGTTGAGGAAAAAACAATAAACATTACTATTTTTTCACAGAAACATGGCAAGCAGATTAGACACAAACATTATGGGGCAACCTCCAGATAGCATTTCGTAAGGGGAATTTAACAAGGCCATAGGATAAGGTACACCTATCATATTCCCCCTCCCCCCTCTCATGGGCCATTTCTAACATTATAGGGGGTGTGTGTAAATCTTGGACAGGTAACCCTCTTCACTTCATTGAGAGATGAATGCCTAAATAATGGGTATTACTTTGAACAGCCCCTCCTTAGTTACACTATTGGCAGCCCACTGGACAGGTAAGAAGTGTCATAATACAAAGATATAAATACACATTGTACACATTTGAGGACATTCTGCTATTACCTGTCAAGATAATAATAGGATACAAAAACTTTAAACAGTACCATTGTAAAGTATACAGGCAGGCCCTTGCACTACATGCTTTGGGGAATTCATCCATAAATCTGACCACTAAAGAGATGGGTATAGTGTGTATGGGTTTGGCAAAGTCAGCAGATAGATGATTGAGGATAGATAGAGAATTGGGATCAGCTGACTTAGCAGTTGGGGGAGGGAGGGTTACTAAAAATTATTTGGGGACACCAACAAAAAAAAGCCTCTGGCACTCTGCCAGAATTTAAATCAAAAATAACATTTACAGTTTAGGGGGTGTTTGGGGTAAAGCACTACTATGGAGCTGATAAAATACATTGTTAAGTGACTACATGAGGTGAATATAGGGCCAGGAGACACCATGCTGGGGAGGTTATTGAAGGGCAAATATGTATGAAGGACCTAAAATAATAATTACATAAAAATCCAGCATGCATGAGAACAAAGGGGACATTCACAGCATATTACAATCGTGGTAATTAGGGAATGAGGAAAGAAATACAATATATTAGCACACATTAAATACAATAAAATGTGATATAAAAGGATAAAAATCTTACCTTCATATACTCCTTCTGCAGGACTTGGATGATGGCAGAACAGGTCTCTGGGATAATGATCCCCAGAGCCTGGGGGGAGATGCCTGTCGAGAACTTAAGGTCCTGCAGACTTCTCCCTGTGGCCAAGTACCGCAAGGTAGCGACCAGCCTCTGCTCCGGAGTGATGGCTTGCCTCATGCAGGTATCCTGCCCGCTGATATAGGGGGTCAGCGAAGCCAACAAACGGTGAAATACGGGGTCCGTCATCCTGAGAAAGTTCCTGAAATCATCAGGATTATTCTCACGGATCTCATGGAGCAAAGGCATATGAGAGAACTGGTCACGCTGAAGCAACCAATTCTTGGTCCATGAACTCCTCCCCACCCTGTTCATGTACTGGACTTGTGTCAAGGTCAGGACCCCAACACCAAGCCCCCGCACAGCACGAACTCTACGAGGAGTACGCATACGAAACATGGCTAGAAAACGGTCGGCTGCTCAGAACGAAGTAACAGAACGCACTAAAGAACAGCAAAGCCTGTGAAGAACGACCTGAAAACCAGTAACGAACGAACAAGAATACAATGACTACCTAAAGTCACGTGGAACTTGCTGCACGCACTGAAGAGCAGATACAAACCCACAAGCACAAACTGAACGGCAGAAAACGATCTGAAAGCCACGAGTCTGAAAAAGCGCGAATCGTCTCTCACCAAACTTTTACTAACACGAGATTAGCAAAAGGAGCCCAAAGGGTGCCGCGCTTGGTTCTGAACCGGCCTTTTCTAGTCTCGTCGTACGAGGTGTACGTGACCGTGTGGTTGGCGATCGGAAATTCCGACAACTTTGTGCGACCGTGTGTAGGCAAAACAAGTTTGAGCAAACATCCGTCGGAAAAAATCCTAGGATTTTGTTGTCGGAATGTCCGAACAAAGTCCGACCGTGTGTACGCCCTATAACTCTGGTTTTTAACTCCCACTTATACCAGCTCCACTTACACCAAGTTCCACAGCCTCAGACTGAGCACGCTCAGACTGAGTCCTACACCCAGTTAAATAGGCACCTCTGAGCAATTAAAGACCCCCCTTAATTGATAGACTGATGGAACCAGAGAAAAAAAAAAGCTATTTAAAAAGTGACAGCAAAAGGCAAATGAAAAACTAAAAGGAAAAGCCCCAAAAATGCAACCCAGAAAACAAACAGCAAACAAACAAACAGCAAACAAACAGCAAGCAAACAGCAAACAAACAAACAGCAAACAAACAGCAAACAAACAGCAAGCAAACAGCAAACAAACAGCAAACAAACAGCAAGCAAACAAACAAACAGCAAACAAACAGCAAACAAACAAACAGCAAACAAACAGCAAACAAACAGCAAGACTTGTACACTCTAACTCCCACTTATACCAGCTCCACTTACACCAAGTTCCACAGCCTCAGTCTGAGCATGCTCAGACTGAGTCCTACACCCAGTTAAATAGGCACCTGTGAGCAATTAAAGACCCCCCTTAATTGATAGACTGATGGAACCAGAGAAAAAAAAAAGCTATTTAAAAAGTGACAGCAAAAGGCAAATGAAAAACTAAAAGGAAAAGCCCCAAAAATGCAACCCAGAAAACAAACAGCAAACAAACAAACAGCAAACAAACAGCAAGCAAACAGCAAACAAACAAACAGCAAACAAACAGCAAGCAAACAGCAAACAAACAAACAGCAAACAAACAGCAAGCAAACAAACAAACAGCAAACAAACAGCAAACAAACAAACAGCAAACAAACAGCAAACAAACAGCAAGACTTGTACACTCTAACTCCCACTTATACCAGCTCCACTTACACCAAGTTCCACAGCCTCAGTCTGAGCACGCTCAGACTGAGTCCTACACCCAGTTAAATAGGCACCTGTGAGCAATTAACCACCCCCCTTAATTGATAGACTGATGGAACCAGAGAAAAAAAAAGCTATTTAAAAAGTATAATTACATAAGGGGGGGATATGATCTCCATGTATAATTACATAAGGGGGGATAGGATCTCCATGTATAAATACATAAGGGGGGATATGATCTCCATGTATAAATACATAAGGGGGGTTATGATCTCCATGTATAAATACATAAGGGGGGATATGATCTCCATGTATAAATACATAAGGGGGGATATGATCTCCATGTATAAATATATAAGGGGGGATATGATCTCCATGTATAAATACATAAGAGGGGATATGGTCTCCATGTATAAATACATAAGGGGGGATATGATCTCCATGTATAAATACATAAGGGGGGGATATGATCTCCATGTATAAATACATAAGGGGGGATATGATCTCCATGTATAAATACATAAGGGGGATATGATCTCCATGTATAAATACATAAGGGGGGATATAATCTCCATGTATAAATACATAAGGGGGTATATGATCTCCATGTATAAATACATAAGGGGTGATATGATCTCCATGTATAAATACATAAGGGGGGATATGATCTCCATGTATAATTACATAAGGGGGGATAGGATCTCCATGTATAAATACATAAGGGGGGATATGATCTCCATGTATAAATGCATAAGGGGGGATATGATCTCCATGTATAAATACATAAGGGGGGTTATGATCTCCATGTATAAATACATAAGGGGGGATATGATCTCCATGTATAAATACATAAGGGGGGATATGATCTCCATGTATAAATATATAAGGGGGGATATGATCTCCATGTATAAATACATAAGAGGGGATATGGTCTCCATGTATAAATACATAAGGGGGGATATGATCTCCATGTATAAATACATAAGGGGGGGATATGATCTCCATGTATAAATACATAAGGGGGGATATGATCTCCATGTATAAATACATAAGGGGGATATGATCTCCATGTATAAATACATAAGAGGGGATATGGTCTCCATGTATAAATACATAAGGGGGGATATAATCTCCATGTATAAATACATAGGGGGGGATATGATCTCCATGTATAAATACATAAGGGGGATATGATCTCCATGTATAAATACATAAGGGGGGATATGATCTCCATGTATAATTACATAAGGGGGATATGATCTCCATGTATAAATACATAAGGGGGGATATAATCTCCATGTATAAATACATAAGGGGGATATGATCTCCATGTATAAATACATAAGGGGGATATGATCTCCATGTATAAATACATAAGGGGGGATATGATCTCCATGTATAAATACATAAGGGGGGATATGATCTCCATGTATAAATACATAAGGGGGGAGTTGATCTCCATGTATAAATACATAAGGGGGATATGATCTCCATGTATAAATACATAAGGGGGGATATGATCTCCATGTATAAATACATAAGGGGGGATATGATATCCATGTTTAAATACATAAGGGGGGATATGATCTCCATGTATAAATACATAAGGGGGGATATGATCTCCATGTATAAATACATAAGGGGGGATATGATCTCCATGTATAAATACATAAGGGGGGATATGATCTCTATGTATAAATACATAAGGGGGGATATGATCTCCATGTATAAATACATAAGGGGGGATATGATCTCCATGTTTAAATACATAAGGGGGGGGGGGGTATGATCTCCATGTATAAATACATAAGGGGGGATATGATCTCCATGTATAAATACATAAGGGGGGATATGATCTCCATGTATAAATGCATAAGGGGGATATGATCTCCATGTATAAATACTGGGAGTTCTATGGAGAAAGAATTATTCTCATTGTACTTCTGTTTCAGGCTCCACCCACTGTCGGCCATTTTTCTGAAGTCCGGGGCTCCGGCATGGGGGGTGGTCCGCCATATTTCCGAAGATTTCTCCACCACAAGATGGCACCTGTTCTATCAGAATACTACTACTCATCAGAATAGGTAACGGAAGTGACGTTTTGTTGCAGCCATCTTGGTACACCCCGCACTCGGCCACACTAAGCCTACAGTCAGAAGGTGGCAGCGGACATCTTTTTACACCCAGCGGAGTTCGGCATTTCACACTTGTTTTTACCACTAAACAGACCATATATTGTGACATAGAAGATTTAGATCTCAATGACGCGGTTTTGATGTTGAATTGTAAAAGCAGCCGTGTTCTGTCAGATCAGCAGACTTGTCACTGCTTATAGAATTCAACATAAAACAGTCCGACGGGTTTCTAAATCCTGTATATCGCAATATATCACAATATAAGGTCCGCTTTGTGGTAAAAATAAGTGTGAAATGCCAGACTCCGCTGTCGCTGTTCCGTCAGATTAGGCGACCCGTCAGAAATTGTAATGGCAGTGACGTTCTGATGCCGCCATCTTGCTACACCCGTCCGCAGTAAGGATACTCTGGGAACGGGAAAGCGGACATCTTGTTACACCCACCAGAGTTTTGCATTTTACACGTATTTATAACAGTAAAGTCAGTTTATATAGTGAAATACAAAATAATACAGGACTGAGAACTCCGTCTGATTGGTTGGATGTTGAATTTTAAAAGCAGCGAACTTCTGTCCGATTAGCAAACATGTGAGACGATTAGGGTTGCTGCTGCTTTTAAAATTCAACCTCTAACCATTCAGACGGAGTTCTCAGTCCTGTATTTTGTATTTCACTATATAAACTCACTTTACTGTTATAAATAAGTGAAAAATGCAAAACTCCGGTGGGTGTACCAAGATGTCCGCCTTCCCTTTCTCAGTGTATCCTTACTATAGAGAAGTGCGGGGTGTAGGAAGATGGCGGCGACGGAACGTCACTTCCGTTACCTATTCTGATGGGTAGGACACCAGAACTCTGATAGAACACGCCGCTTTCCTCCGTTCCCTGCGAGTGACGTCATCCCGCGGTAGGCACGCACTACGTCGCGTCAGGTAGGCGGAGCCTGAAGAGAAAGGGAAAAGACCGGAGACCGAGGAGAGGGCCGGGGGAGACGGAGAGAGACCGAGAGAGACTACCGGGGGGAGGAGGAGCCTGAGACCGGCACCGAGAGAAACACCGACCCGCCCCCACCGAGGATCGGCGTATACACCCCTCCCCCTCTCCTCCATAGTACCAGAGAGCCTCCCCTCCCCCTCCTCAAATTTATATATCCCCTCCCCCACCAATATTTATATATATCCCCTCCCCCACCAATATAGATCATACCCCCCCAGCCCATATATATATATATATATCCTCCATAGAGCATCCCCTCCCCCTCCAATATTTATATAATAACCCCTCCCCCCCCCCATGATATAGAGGATTGGACCCCCCACTATAGAACATCCCCCAAATATAGACCCCCCCCCATATATCATCACCCCTCCCCCATTATAGACGACCCCCCCAATCTACCGATAATCCCGCCCCCATTTTATAGAGGGACCCTCATTCTACCAATAACCCCGCCCCTGTTATATGGAGGACCCCCCAATCTACGGATAACCCCGCCCCCATTATTTAGAGGATCAGCACCCATCCCCAGTGTAACCCTTCTACCTCCTCATCTCTAAGGAGCCCCCCCCCCCCAATCTAATTTCTATATCTATTTTTTTTTAAGTCTTCTTATCAGGGGGTGTCACCATAACCCCTCCCCCATTCTCTCAGGTACTCCCTATGCACCCCCCACCCGGGGCCCCCACATTTAGGGGTGTATGGTCCTTGCCTTGCTTTGGAGGACCCTGTGGCCCCCATACTTGGTGTTTCGGGACTCTGTAGCCCCCATCCTTGGTGTTTCGAGACCCTGTAGCCCCCATCCTTGGTGTTTCGAGACCCTGTAGCCCCCATCCTTGGTGTTTCGAGACCCTGTGGCCCCCATCCTTGGTGTTTCGAGACCCTGTAGCCCCCATCCTTGGTGTTTCGAGACCCTGTGGCCCCCATCCTTGGTGTTTCGAGACCCTGTGGCCCCCATCCTTGGTGTTTCGAGACCCTGTGGCCCCCATCCTTGGTGTTTCGAGACCCTGTGGCCCCCATCCTTGGTGTTTCGAGACCCTGTGGCCCCCATCCTTGGTGTTTCGAGACCCTGTGGCCCCCATCCTTGGTGTTTCGAGACCCTGTGGCCCCCATACTTGGTGTTTCGAGACCCTGTGGCCCCCATCCTTGGTGTTTCGAGACCCTGTGGCCCCCATCCTTGGTGTTTCGAGACCCTGTGGCCCCCATCCTTGGTGTTTCGAGACCCTGTGGCCCCCATCCTTGGTGTTTCGAGACCCTGTAGCCCCCATCCTTGGTGTTTCGAGACCCTGTGGCCCCCATCCTTGGTGTTTCGGGACTCTGTAGCCCCCATCCTTGGTGTTTCGAGACCCTGTAGCCCCCATCCTTGGTGTTTCGAGACCCTGTAGCCCCCATCCTTGGTGTTTCGAGACCCTGTGGCCCCCATCCTTGGTGTTTCGAGACCCTGTAGCCCCCATCCTTGGTGTTTCGAGACCCTGTGGCCCCCATCCTTGGTGTTTCGAGACCCTGTGGCCCCCATCCTTGGTGTTTCGAGACCCTGTGGCCCCCATCCTTGGTGTTTCGAGACCCTGTGGCCCCCATCCTTGGTGTTTCGAGACCCTGTGGCCCCCATCCTTGGTGTTTCGAGACCCTGTGGCCCCCATCCTTGGTGTTTCGAGACCCTGTGGCCCCCATACTTGGTGTTTCGAGACCCTGTGGCCCCCATCCTTGGTGTTTCGAGACCCTGTGGCCCCCATCCTTGGTGTTTCGAGACCCTGTGGCCCCCATCCTTGGTGTTTCGAGACTCTGTGGCCCCCATACTTGGTGTTTCGAGACCTTGTAGCCCCCATACTTGGTGTTTCGAGACTTTGTAGCCCCCATACTTGGTGTTTCGAGACCTTGTAGCCCCCATACTTGGTGTTTCGAGACCTTGTAGCCCCCATACTTGGTGTTTCGGGACCCTGTGGTCCCCATCCTTGGTGTTTAGAGACCCTGTAGCCCCCATCCTTGCTGTTTCGAGACCCTGTGGCCCCCATCCTCTGTGTTTCGGGACCCTGTGGCTCCCATCCTTGGTGTTTCGGCACTCTGTCCCTCCCATCCTTGGTGTTTCGGGACCCTGTCACCCCCTTTCTCGATGTTTTAGGACCCTGTGGCCCCCATCCTCAGTGTTTCGGGACCCTGTCACCCCCTTCCTCTGTGTTTTAGGACCCTGTAGCTCCCATCCTTGGTGTTTTAGGACCCTGTAGCCCCCATCCTCGGTGTTTTGGGACCTTGTCACCCCCTTTCTCGATGTTTTAGGACCCTGTGACTCCCATTCTCGGTGTTTCGGGAAGTTGGTTGTCTTCTCTTTGGTCTGGTGACTACCTCAACCCTCCTCTCAGGTCCGGATCTCTCAGGTTCCTCTTCTCAGGGGTGATAAGACTTCCCAGTTTGGCCATATGCAGCACTGCGGAGGATGTGATTGGATGTTGACCCTCTACATGTGATCTCCTCCAGCCCCCCCCCCCTATCTCCGCTCCATCTCCAAACATTTTTAGGTGTTTATTGACCGGTCATTGGCTTCCTCCACCATCGCTAACGGACACTACTGATTGGTTGCCTGGCAGATATGCTTTATCCTGGGGGATAAACCAAAAGAGTCAAATGGAGGCTTTGCAACATACGCCTAGAGCCCATCTCGGGCCCCGCCTACCACGCCGACGCTCCAAAGCCCAAAGAAACCGCCATAGAGGTCCTTCTCCTGTCAACTCCTTGTCCTCCAGCCCTGAGCCGGTAGTCTGGCCACGACCACAACGCAAGAAGAGACGGCGGAAGAGGGGCGAGGAGAACGCGGCAATCCGAGAAGAAGACCTCATCGATGGGTTCTGTATCAGCAGTTTTGGCAGCCTGGAGGCTATGCAGGTGTGGCACTGATTGGATGACGGAAGGGCGGGGGGGTCAGGGATGTGTGTGTGTAGATGGATAATATGTATAGAGAGGCCCGGGTATGAAGACGAGGTATGTATAGAGAGTTATGATGAGGTATGGTGTGTATAGAGAGGCCCGGGTATCTGTATGGTGATGGTATCTGTAGAGTTATGATGATGGGGTATGGTATCTGTAGAGTTATGATGATGAGGTATGGTATCTGTAGAGTTATGATGATGGGGGTATGGTATCTGTAGAGTTATGATGATGGGGGTATGGTATCTGTAGAGTTATGATGATGGGGTATGGTATCTGTAGAGTTATGATGATGGGGGTATGGTATCTGTAGAGTTATGATGATGGGGGTATGGTATCTGTAGAGTTATGATGATGAGGTATGTATAGAGAGTTATGATGAGGTATGGTGTGTATAGAGAGGCCCGGGTATCTGTATGGTGATGGTATCTGTAGAGTTATGATGATGAGGTATGGTATCTATAGAGTTATGATGATGGGGGTATGGTATCTGTAGAGTTATGATGATGAGGTATGTATAGAGAGTTATGATGAGGTATGGTGTGTATAGAGAGGCCCGGGTATCTGTATGGTGATGGTATCTGTAGAGTTATGATGATGGGGTACGGTGGTATGGTATGTTGGGAGTGATGTGGTTGTATGTTATAGAGAGGCCCGGGTATCTGTATGGTGATGGTATCTGTAGAGTTATGATGATGGGGTATGGTATCTGTAGAGTTATGATGATGGGGTATGGTATCTGTAGAGTTATGATGATGGGGTATGGTATCTATAGAGTTATGATGATGAGGTATGGTATCTATAGAGTTATGATGATGGGGGTATGGTATCTGTAGAGTTATGATGATGGGGTATGGTATCTGTAGAGTTATGATGATGGGGTACGGTGGTATGGTATGTTGGGAGTGATGTGGTTGTATGTTATAGAGAGGTAGGTGTTGGGGTAGGTCGGTATGGATGTGGAGATTATATAAGTTGATTATCATCCCTCAGATAGCTTTCCAACCCTCTATCCGTCTCCAATCCACTTCTACCAAATGGGTCCAACAAACTGTCCAAATCAACAACTGTGCATCTTCTCCTTTCTTCACTTTTCCTTCCCCAATATCTTCCAATGAGGGTTTCACCCGCCACCTGTGCAGCCACTTACCGAATCATCTAATGACAACCGCATTTCATTCCACTCCAGGTAGGTCAGCGGATAGGAAACCCCCGGCGTTCCTCCTCAATCTTCTTTCAAGTTGTACGGAGAGGAGGAACATCGGGGGTTGCAAATCCACTGACCTACCTGGAGTGGAATGATAGGTGGTTTTGATTGGGCGATTTGGTAAGTGGTTACACAGGTGGCGGGTGGAGCCCTCATTGGAAGATATTGGGGAAGGAAAGGAGAAGATGCTCAGTTGGTGATTTGGACATTTGAATGGACCCATTTGGTAGAAGTGGATTGGAGATCTGGTGAGAGGCTTGGAAAGCATTTGTGATTGGAGTACACCGGGGGGGGGGGGGGGGGGGGCTGGTGGTCTGTTCAGCTGCTTGGGAGACACTTGTTCTCTGGTGGACTCATTAAATATGGATGTGGAGATGTAGCTCTGGTGTAGCGTGTGAAGGATCTCAGTAGTCAGTGGTGAGTCTTCCTCGTTTTTTAGTTGCGTTTTTCAGTTGTTTGTTTTCCATTGGGGGGGGGGGGGGTGGTACCATCATGCAGGTTGACGTTCTAGTGGATGATAATTCTCATGAAGAAGTTCCACCACAGTAGTCCCGGGGAGGGGGAAGAAGCCAGAATAGGGAGTTAATTAAGGCTGATTAGAGTAAATGAAGGGTTATTAAGGGGTTAAACAGAGGAACATTTGTTCATCCCTTTGATCTGCAGATAAAGAAACAGAAAGATACAAAAAGAAACAATGTTTCTTTTTATTTTAGTGTTTCAGGGCTGAGCAATGTTGTTAATAAACATTGCTGGCTTTTTTTTTGACTGCTCCAATTACCGGACATCTTTAACTTCGGGGAGACCCGCTGACAGCTCAAAGAGCCGAGCCTGAAAGTATCGGTTTCAGGTATCAGTGCATTTGTATGAGTACCGATACTTGTGCAAATACTCGGTATCGATACTAGTATCAGTGCAACCCTAATAGCCAGGACCTTACAAAACAAGAAGGCCATTGCTGCGTCCCTATTCCTGTCCCACCAGCCAATTAAAAGGACTGGCGGGTTTAGGAACCTTCCATTTCTGTGATGAGGAGAGAGGTGGAATAGAATATTGGACGCTTGGCTCTCTCCCTGCACGTGTCCTCAGCCCTACAATCCTGTCCTTCATATTTGAGATGTGACTTGAGGCTGGGGTGATGGGCCGGCCAGGAGAAGATGTCTTGTGAGACCATCCATGGTTGGTGGGAGATATGGAGAAATTAGTGTATGAGGTCCATTCCTCCTATTACCAGCCACTCCCCTCTGAACATCTGTGTGCTGTGATCATCAGGGTCATCGCATGTTCTGCTCGCCCTCCTATTACCCGTCCGTCCCTTTCAGAACATCCATGTCCGGTGACCACTGGGGTCATCACATGTTCTGCTTGCCCTCCTATTACCCGTCCGTCCCTTTCAGAACATCCATGTCCGGTGACCATCGGGGGTCATCACATGTTCTGTTCACCCTCCTGTTACCAGCCCCTTCCCTCAGAACATCCGTGTGCGGTGACCATCGGGGTCATCACATGTTCTGCACGCCCTCCTATAACCAGTCTCTCCCCTCAGAACATCCATGTCCGGTGACCATCGGGATCATCGCATGTTCTGCACGCCCTCCTATAACCAACCTCTTCTCTCAGAACATCCATACCTGGTGACCATCTGGGTCATTGCATGTTCTGTTCACCCTCCTGTTACTAGCCCCTTTCCTCAGAACATCCATGTCCGGTTAGTGTCGAGCTCATCGCAAGTTCTGTTCGCGCTCCTGTTACCAACCTCACCCCTCAGAACGTCCATGTCTGGTGACCATCGGGGTCATCACATGTTCTGCTAGCCCTCCTATTACCATCCCCACCCCTCAGAACATCCATGTCTGGTGACCATCGGGGGTCATCACATGTTCTGCTAGCCCTCCTATTACCATCCCCACCCCTCAGAACATCCATGTCTGGTGACCATCGGGGGTCATCGCATGTTCTGCTGGCCCTCCTATCGGGAGGTCTCAGTATATAGGAGCCATGCAGCATCTGCATTACTAGTGTGAAATTCTCTGTCTCCTCTTCCTGCAGAGAGATGTCTCTGTGGAGCCGACACACCTGGAGGAGCCATACAAGAAGCGCCCCCCAGGGAAGAGAAAGCGAAGTGACGGAGGCAGTTCAGAAGATCCTGGAGTGAGTGAGAGCCATCGTGAGGAGCGCCCCTTCAATGGACAGGTAACTCCGGGTGCCCTTTATTCTAAAGACATATATTGAGGTGTGCAGAAGTTTCTGTCCAGAGTGGAGGAAACGATCGTCTATCTATTCCGTAATCAGGATTTCTGTCATTTCTGATGTCTTTGTAGGGGAGATCTGGGGGGAGAAGATTTACAATAAGCAAGATGAGGCAAAGAATACCCAATCACATGCAAGGGAAAAAACTATAATTTTTCCTTGCACTTGATTGGATGTTGGAAGTCAGCAGAGCTCCCCCCTCATTTATGAAGATCTCGAGCATCTACACTTGCAAATTGCACAGACTGTTTGCCATTAGTAAATCCACCCTAATGTCCTCCCGCCCCCTGCACTGGGACCAGTCCTCCCGCCCCCTGCACTGGGACCAGTGATGGGAACATGGTCTTCTGTCCCTCCACTGAGATGTATGATGGGAACATGGTCTCCTGTCCCTCCACTGAGATGTATGATGGGAACATGGTCTCCTGTCCCTCCACTGAGATGTGTTATAGGAACATGGTCTCCTGTCCCTCCACTGAGATGTGTTATAGGAACATGGTCTTCTGTCCCTCCACTGAGATGTATGATGGGAACATGGTCTCCTGTCCCTCCACTGAGATGTGTTATAGGAACATGGTCTCCTGTCCCTCCACTGAGATGTGTTATAGGAACATGGTCTCCTGTCCCTCCACTGAGATGTGTTATAGGAACATGGTCTCCTGTCCCTCCACTGACATGTGTTATAGGAACATGGTCTCCTGTCCCTCCACTGAGATGTGTTATAGGAACATGGTCTCCTGTCCCTCCACTGACATGTGTTATAGGAACATGGTCTCCTGTCCCTCCACTGAGATGTGTTATAGGAACATGGTCTTCTGTCCCTCCACTGAGATGTATGATGGGAACATGGTCTCCTGTCCCTCCCACTGAGATGTGTTATAGGAACATGGTCTCCTGTCCCTCCACTGAGATGTGTTATAGGAACATGGTCTCCTGTCCCTCCACTGAGATGTGTTATAGGAACATGGTCTCCTGTCCCTCCACTGAGATGTGTTATAGGAACATGGTCTCCTGTCCCTCCACTGACATGTGTTATAGGAACATGGTCTCCTGTCCCTCCACTGAGATGTGTTATAGGAAGATGGTCTCCTGTCCCTCCACTGAGATGTGTTATAGGAAGATGGTCTCCTGTCCCTCCACTGAGATGTGTTATAGGAACATGGTCCTCTGTCCCTCCACTGACATGTGTTATAGGAACATGGTCTCCTGTCCCTCCACTGAGATGTGTTATAGGAAGATGGTCTCCTGTCCCTCCACTGAGATGTGTTATAGGAAGATGGTCTCCTGTCCCTCCACTGAGATGTGTTATAGGAACATGGTCTCCTGTCCCTCCACTGAGATGTGTTATAGGAACATGATCTCCTGTCCCTCCACTGAGATGTATGATGGGAACATGGTCTCCTGTCCCTCCACTGACATGTGTTATAGGAACATGGTCTCCTGTCCCCCCACTGAGATGTGTTATAGGAACATGGTCTCCTGTCCCTCCACTGAGATGTGTTATAGGAACATGGTCTCCTGTCCCTCCACTGAGATGTGTTATAGGAACATGGTCTCCTGTCCCTCCACTGACATGTGTTATAGGAACATGGTCTCCTGTCCCCCCCACTGACATGTGTTATAGGAAGATGGTCTCCTGTCCCTCCACTGAGATGTGTTATAGGAACATGGTCTCCTGTCCCTCCACTGACATGTGTTATAGGAACATGGTCTCCTGTCCCTCCACTGAGATGTGTTATAGGAACATGGTCTCCTGTCCCTCCACTGAGATGTGTTATAGGAACATGGTCTCCTGTCTCTCCACTGACATGTGTTATAGGAAGATGGTCTCCTGTCCCTCCACTGACATGTGTTATAGGAAGATGGTCTCCTGTCCCTCCACTGAGATGTGTTATAGGAACATGGTCTCCTGTCCCTCCACTGACATGTGTTATAGGAAGATGGTCTCCTGTCCCTCCACTGACATGTGTTATAGGAACATGGTCTCCTGTCCCTCCACTGAGATGTGTTATAGGAACATGGTCTCCTGTCCCTCCACTGAGATGTGTTATAGGAACATGGTCTCCTGTCCCTCCACTGAGATGTGTTATAGGAAGATGGTCTCCTGTCCCTCCACTGAGATGTGTTATAGGAACATGGTCTCCTGTCCCTCCACTGACATGTGTTATAGGAACATGGTCTCCTGTCCCTCCACTGAGATGTGTTATAGGAAGATGGTCTCCTGTCCCTCCACTGACATGTGTTATAGGAACATGGTCCTCTGTCCCTCCACTGACATGTGTTATAGGAAGATGGTCTCCTGTCCCTCCACTGAGATGTGTTATAGGAAGATGGTCTCCTGTCCCTCCACTGACGTGTTATAGGAACATGGTCTCCTGTCCCTCCACTGAGATGTGTTATAGGAAGATGGTCTCCTGTCCCTCCACTGAGATGTGTTATAGGAACATGGTCTCCTGTCCCTCCACTGACATGTGTTATAGGAAGATGGTCTCCTGTCCCTCCACTGAGATGTGTTATAGGAAGATGGTCTCCTGTCCCTCCACTGAGATGTGTTATAGGAAGATGGTCTCCTGTCCCTCCACTGAGATGTGTTATAGGAAGATGGTCTCCTGTCCCTCCACTGAGATGTGTTATAGGAACATGGTCTCCTGTCCCCTCCACTGAGATGTGTTATAGGAAGATGGTCTCCTGTCCCTCCACTGAGATGTGTTATAGGAACATGGTCTCCTGTCCCTCCACTGAGATGTGTTATAGGAACATGGTCTCCTGTCCCTCCACTGAGATGTGTTATAGGAACATGATCTCCTGTCCCTCCACTGAGATGTGTTATAGGAACATGGTCCTCTGTCCCTCCACTGAGATGTGTTATAGGAACATGGTCTCCTGTCCCTCCACTGAGATGTGTTATAGGAACATGGTCTCCTGTCCCTCCACTGAGATGTGTTATAGGAACATGGTCCTCTGTCCCTCCACTGAGATGTGTTATAGGAACATGGTCTCCTGTCCCTCCACTGAGATGTGTTATAGGAAGATGGTCTCCTGTCCCTCCACTGAGATGTGTTATAGGAACATGGTCTCCTGTCCCTCCACTGAGATGTGTTATAGGAACATGGTCTCCTGTCCCTCCACTGAGATGTGTTATAGGAAGATGGTCTCCTGTCCCTCCACTGAGATGTGTTATAGGAACATGGTCTCCTGTCCCTCCACTGAGATGTGTTATAGGAACATGGTCTCCTGTCCCTCCACTGACATGTGTTATAGGAAGATGGTCTCCTGTCCCTCCACTGAGATGTGTTATAGGAACATGGTCTCCTGTCCCTCCACTGACATGTGTTATAGGAACATGGTCTCCTGTCCCTCCACTGACATGTGTTATAGGAACATGGTCTCCTGTCCCTCCACTGAGATGTATTTATAGGAACATGGTCTCCTGTCCCCCCACTGACATGTGTTATAGGAACATGGTCTCCTGTCCCTCCACTGACATGTGTTATAGGAAGATGGTCTCCTGTCCCTCCACTGAGATGTGTTATAGGAACATGGTCTCCTGTCCCTCCACTGAGATGTGTTATAGGAACATGGTCTCCTGTCCCTCCACTGACATGTGTTATAGGAAGATGGTCTCCTGTCCCTCCACTGACATGTGTTATAGGAACATGGTCTCCTGTCCCTCCACTGAGATGTGTTATAGGAACATGGTCTCCTGTCCCTCCACTGACATGTGTTATAGGAAGATGGTCTCCTGTCCCTCCACTGACATGTGTTATAGGAACATGGTCTCCTGTCCCTCCACTGAGATGTGTTATAGGAACATGGTCTCCTGTCCCTCCACTGACATGTGTTATAGGAACATGGTCTCCTGTCCCTCCACTGACATGTGTTATAGGAAGATGGTCTCCTGTCCCTCCACTGAGATGTGTTATAGGAACATGGTCTCCTGTCCCTCCACTGAGATGTGTTATAGGAAGATGGTCTCCTGTCCCTCCACTGAGATGTGTTATAGGAACATGGTCTCCTGTCCCTCCACTGAGATGTGTTATAGGAACATGGTCTCCTGTCCCTCCACTGAGATGTGTTATAGGAACATGGTCTCCTGTCCCTCCACTGACATGTGTTATAGGAACATGGTCTCCTGTCCCTCCACTGAGATGTATGATGGGAACATGGTCTCCTGTCCCTCCACTGAGATGTGTTATAGGAACATGGTCTCCTGTCCCTCCACTGAGATGTGTTATAGGAACATGGTCTCCTGTCCCTCCACTGACATGTGTTATAGGAAGATGGTCTCCTGTCCCTCCACTGAGATGTGTTATAGGAACATGGTCTCCTGTCCCTCCACTGAGATGTGTTATAGGAACATGGTCTCCTGTCCCTCCACTGAGATGTGTTATAGGAACATGGTCTCCTGTCCCTCCACTGAGATGTGTTATAGGAACATGGTCTCCTGTCCCTCCACTGACATGTGTTATAGGAACATGGTCTCCTGTCCCTCCACTGACATGTGTTATAGGAACATGGTCTCCTGTCCCTCCACTGACATGTGTTATAGGAACATGGTCTCCTGTCCCTCCACTGAGATGTGTTATAGGAACATGGTCTCCTGTCCCTCCACTGACATGTGTTATAGGAAGATGGTCTCCTGTCCCTCCACTGAGATGTGTTATAGGAACATGGTCTCCTGTCCCTCCACTGACATGTGTTATAGGAACATGGTCTCCTGTCCATGCACTCCTCATGTATTTGCTATGAGACCACTGTGCTATTGCTGACATGAAGCTGTATTGTATGTACAGGGATGTTCAGGTTCATTGTGTGGGGTGCCATCCTATGAAATGGGGTTCCATGATTGGTCAGTTGACTTTAGATTACACAATTGGTCCCTTACTGATCCGCTCCTCTGCTTTGTTGTGACAGAAGCGGCACTGCGCTGGGTTGGGTTCTCCAGAGGCGTGTGTGCGACATTCTGGTCCTGAGCATGCCACTGGTCAGGTGAGTCATTCATGCCGATCATGTGTAGAACTTCTCTATGGTCACCATCATCTCTGAGGAATTGCACTTTATTGTCTCTTACAGGACTGTCGGCACTGTTGTCTGGACGCTGGCTACATTGTAAGTATACAGAGTTTTGGCTGATAAAGTGTGTGCCTCTGGGCTGACCCACTCATAAAGTGTATGCATCGGGGCTGACCCACTCATAAAGTGTGTGCCTCTGGGCTGACCCACTCATAAAGTGTGTGCATCGGGGCTGACCCACTCATAAAGTGTGTGCATCGGGGCTGACCCACTCATAAAGTGTGTGCATCGGGGCTGACCCGCTCATAAAGTGTGTGCATCGGGGCTGACCCGCTCATAAAGTGTGTGCATCGGGGCTGACCCGCTCATAAAGTGTGTGCATCGGGGCTGACCCGCTCATAAAGTGTGTGCATCGGGGCTGACCCGCTCATAAAGTGTGTGCATCGGGGCTGACCCGCTCATAAAGTGTGTGCATCGGGGCTGACCCGCTCATATAGTGTGTGTGCATCGGGGCTGACCCGCTCATATAGTGTGTGTGCATCGGGGCTGACCCGCTCATATAGTGTGTGTGCATCGGGGCTGACCCGCTCATATAGTGTGTGTGCATCGGGGCTGACCCGCTCATATAGTGTGTGTGCATCGGGGCTGACCCGCTCATATAGTGTGTGTGCATCGGGGCTGACCCGCTCATATAGTGTGTGTGCATCGGGGCTGACCCGCTCATATAGTGTGTGTGCTTGGGGGGCCCCGCTCATATAGTGTGTGTGCTGGGGGGGCCCCGCTCATATAGTGTGTGTGCTGGGGGGGCCCCGCTCATATAGTGTGTGTGCTGGGGGGGCCCCGCTCATATAGTGTGTGTGCTGGGGGGGCCCCCGCTCATATAGTGTGTGTGCTGGGGGGGCCCCCGCTGATAAAGTGTGTGTTCTTGGGGGGACCCGCTCATGTTTCTTGTGTTCTCTCTCCTCGGTTGTTGTGTCTTTTATCCTCTCCTGTGATTTCTTGCAGTGTGATGCGGAGAGCAGCTGTGATGAGCAGGTAGGTGGTCGATGTGAGGTGATGAGTACCTCATGTTGGACGGTGGTCTATCTCGGGTTGACATTTCCTGTTTTGGTTCCTCTAGGCTCCGAGTGATGACTTGGCGGTGTCCTTCACCATATCTATGACTACATGTACGAGCTCTGATCTATGGGTCTGGTGTGCCATCGGTGATGCCTTTATTTTATTTCTTGGGATTGGTTTTCGGGATCCATATTGAGGGGGGGGGAGGGGCTTACATCCTCTTTCTATGGTGCCCTCGGTCTTCTCCTCACTGATGCGATGTTTTTTGTCCGCAGCCTCTCCGCAGGTGTCTGGAGGACGCCCCAAGCTCACAGTCCTTTCCCAGATTTCTGGCTTGGGAAGAAGTTGTGAAAAGAGCCAAGAACCCGAGATTGAAATGATCCCGCCTCCTCGGTGCCCGTCACCCATCCCCCCACCAGCCAGTCCGCCCAGAGCTACCCCCAAAATAGAGCCAGTACCCGCTGAGACTCCTCCTACAACAAGCGTGGAGTCCAGAGCTAGCAGGTGAGTGGTGTAGAGAGGTAGAAGATAGGGTGCCGGTCACCTGGTGTCACCTCTACATAACCCTCTTCTCTCAGTTCCCACAGGAGCAGCGTTCCGAAATCTGTGCCGACGCCGGTGTCCCGGAGAACTCCCACCCCCTCCATCTCTCTACCTGTTCACACGGCCCCGCCCACTCTTCCTTCCATGCTGCGTCCCCCCTCCCACAATCACATGAACCTCTTCACTCCTTCCCAGGGTCTTCCACCCCCTCCCCCACTTCTGCAAGTCTCTGGCCACCCACCTTCGGCTGTGCTAGCTGGTAAGTAGTAGATGTGCGTTGTATGTGGGGACCAGGGGGGCTGAACTAAACCTAGACTGCGGAGCTTACAATTCAGTGTAGGGTTGTTCCAGGCACGGCGTATAAAGATGGCGGCATGGTAGATTGTAATGGCGGAGGTTCTATATGGAAATTTGGCGTGGGGTTGGGGTGGAGGGTATTTGACCAATACTGTTATATTCGATCGTCCCTGATGTCTCTCTCTTTACAGAACATAATCTTATTGGACAAGAGATGAGTTCCCGGTTCCTGGCGGCTCCAGGGGGCCCAGCTGAGCTTGGTGCTGCAGTCCGACCCATGTACCAGTTCCACCAGCACAACCATCAGCATACGCACCAGCACACGCACCAGCACTTCACACCCTACCCCCACAACGTGAGTCCAACCCATCCATGTCACCTCTTCCATCACCTATTCCCAAATACTTTACCTGTTCAGGTACCACCGCTGTCTGACCCCTCCCTGCTTCCTCATGACCTTGTATGGACACGCCCACATTCTTTACACTCCGCCCATCTCCCCCGAACACCTCGTCTCTACACCCCCCGTCTCCTCCGTACCCCTCTTCTCTTCACCCCCCATCTCCTCCCTACACCTTGTCTCTTCACCCCCCATCTCCTCCCTACACCTCGTCTCTTCACCCCCCCCGTACACCTCGTCTCTTCACCCCCCCATCTCCTCCCTACACCTCATCTCTACACCCCCCATCTCCTTTCTACACCTTGTCTCTTCACCCCCCCATCTCCTCCGTACCCCTCATCTCTACACCCCCCATCTCCTCCGTACACCTCGTCTCTTCACCCCCCATCTCCTCCGTACCCCTCGTCTCTTCACCCTCCCATCTCCTCCCTACACCTCATCTCTACACCCCCCATCTCCTTTCTACACCTTGTCTCTTCACCCCCCATCTCCTCCGTACCCCCCATCTCCTCCGTACACCTCCTTCTCTTCACCCCCCCATCTCCTCCGTACCCCTCGTCTCTTCACCCCCCCATCTCCTCCCTACACCTCATCTCTACACCCCCCCATCTCCTTTCTACACCTTGTCTCTTCACCCCCCATTTCCTCCGTACCCCCCATCTCCTCCGTACACCTCGTCTCTTCACCCCCCCATCTCCTCCGTACACCTCGTCTCTTCACCCCCCTTCTCCTCCGTACCCCTCGTCTCTTCACCCCCCATCTCCTCCCTACACCTCGTCTCTACACCCCCCATCTCCTTTCTACACCTTGTCTCTTCACCCCCCATCTCCTCCCTACACCTTGTCTCTACACCCCCCATCTCCTTTCTACACCTTGTCTCTTCATCCCCCATCTCCTCCCTACACCTCGTCTCTACACCCCCCATCTCCTTCCTACAATTTGTCTCTTCACCCCCTAATTCCCCTGTACACTCCTCTGACTCCTCTCTACTCTTCGTCTCTACGCTCCTCTGACACGTCTCTATGCTCCTCTGTCTCCTCTCAACTCCTCGTCTCTACGCTCCTCTGTCTCCTCTCAACTCCTCTCAACTCCTCATCTCTACGCTCCTCTGACTCCTCTCTACGCTCCTCTGACTCCTCGTCTCTACGCTCCTCTGACTCCTCGTCTCTACGCTCCTCTCTACCCCTCGTCTCTACGCTCCTCTCTACCCCTCGTCTCTACGCTCCTCTCTACCCCTCGTCTCTACGCTCCTCTCTACCCCTCGTCTCTACGCTCCTCTCTACCCCTCGTCTCTACGCTCCTCTCTACCCCTCGTCTCTACGCTCCTCTCTACCCCTCGTCTCTACGCTCCTCTCTACCCCTCGTCTCTACGCTCCTCTCTACCCCTCGTCTCTACGCTCCTCTCTACCCCTCGTCTCTACGCTCCTCTCTACCCCTCGTCTCTACGCTCCTCTCTACCCCTCGTCTCTACGCTCCTCTCTACCCCTCGTCTCTACGCTCCTCTCTACCCCTCGTCTCTACCCCTCGTCTCTACGCTCCTCTGACTCCTCTCTATGCATTGGTGGTGTATTCTTCCATGCTCTCTGATCTCACCCCCCCCCCCCTCGTGTGTCCCGTCTGGGACTCTGTACTCCCCTCTACGCTGCTCTGACTCCCCTCTACGCTGCTCTGACTCCCCTCTACGCTGCTCTGACTCCCCTCTACGCTGCTCTGGCTCCCCTCTACGCTGCTCTGGCTCCCCTCTACGCTGCTCTGGCTCCCCTCTACGCTGCTCTGGCTCCCCTCTACGCTGCTCTGGCTCCCCTCTACGCTGCTCTGCTCCTCTGACTCTTCCATGCGCTCTGATCTCACCCCCCTTGTGTGTCCCATCTGGGGCTCTGGACTCCTCCTGGCTGTCCTCGGTGTTCTGTGTAATGTGTATATATAACATGCATGTCTCCCTTCAGCTGATCTCTTTCTAACCTCCTCTCTTTCCATCTCTTTACAGTTTGAGAAATATCCGGGTAAAATAGAGAGTCTGTACAGACAGAATCCGAGTTCTGTAAGCAGCTTCTCCCTCTTCCTTCCATTGTCCGTCTCTCCATCCCCCATCGAGAGTCTCACATTTTGGTTGTCTTCTCCCTCTTCCTTCCATTGTCCGTCTCTCCATCCCCCATCCAGAGTCTCACGTTTGGTTGTCTTCTCCCTCTTCCTTCCATTGTCCGTCTCTCCATCCCCCATCCAGAGTCTCACGTTTGGTTGTCTTCTCCCTCTTCCTTCCATTGTCCCTCTCTCCATCCCCCATCCAGAGTCTCACGTTTTGGTTGTCTTCTCCCTCTTCCTTCCATTGTCCCTCTCTCCACCCCCCATCCAGAGTCTCACGTTTGGTTGTCTTCTCCCTCTTCCTTCCATTGTCCGTCTCTCCATCCCCCATCCAGAGTCTCACGTTTGGTTGTCTTCTCCCTCTTCCTTCCATTGTCCGTCTCTCCATCCCCCATCCAGAGTCCATGTTTGGTTGTCTTCTCCCTCTTCCTTCCATTGTCCGTCTCTCCATCCCCCAACCAGAGTCCATGTTTGGTTGTCTTCTCCCTCTTCCTTCCATTGTCCCTCTCTCCATCCCCCATCCAGAGTCTCCCGTTTTTAGTTGTCTTTTCCCTCTTCCTTTCATTGTCCGTCTCTCCATCCCCCAACCAGAGTCCATGTTTGGTTGTCTTCTCCCTCTTCCTTCCATTGTCCGTCTCTCCATCCCCCATCCAGAGTCTCACGTTTTGGTTGTCTTCTCCCTCTTCCTTCCATTGTCCGTCTCTCCATCCCCCATCCAGAGTCCATGTTTGGTTGTCTTCTCCCTCTTCCTTCCATTGGCCGTCTCTCCACTCCCCATCCAGAGTCTCACGTTTTGGTTGTCTTTTCCCTCTTCATTTCATTGTCCGTCTCTCCATCCCCCATCCAGAGTCTCACGTTTGGTTGTCTTCTCCCTCTTCCTTCCATTGTCCGTCTCTTCATCCCCCATCCAGAGTCTCACGTTTGGTTGTCTTCTCCCTCTTCCTTCCATTGTCCGTCTCTCCATCCCCCATCCAGAGTCTCACGTTTGGTTGTCTTCTCCCTCTTCCTTCCATTGTCCGTCTCTCCATCCCCCATCCAGAGTCTCACGTTTGGTTGCCTTCTCCCTCTTCCTTCCATTGTCCGTCTCTCCATCCCCCATCCAGAGTCTCACGTTTTGGTTGTCTTCTCCCTCTTCCTTCCATTGTCCGTCTCTCCATCCCCCATCCAGAGTCCATGTTTGGTTGTCTTCTCCCTCTTCCTTCCATTGTCCGTCTCTCCATCCCCCAACCAGAGTCCATGTTTGGTTGTTTTCTCCCTCTTCCGTCCATTGTCCCTCTCTCCATCCCCCATCCAGAGTCTCACGTTTTGGTTGTCTTCTCCCTCTTCCTTCCATTGTCCCTCTCTCCATCCCCCATCCAGAGTCTCACGTTTTGGTTGTCTTCTCCCTCTTCCTTCCATTGTCCCTCTCTCCACCCCCCATCCAGAGTCTCACGTTTGGTTGTCTTCTCCCTCTTCCTTCCATTGTCCGTCTCTCCATCCCCCATCCAGAGTCTCACGTTTTGGTTGTCTTCTCCCTCTTCCTTCCATTGTCCCTCTCTCCATCCCCCATCCAGAGTCTCCCGTTTGGTTGTCTTTTCCCTCTTCCTTTCATTGTCCGTCTCTCCATCCCCCAACCAGAGTCCATGTTTGGTTGTCTTCTCCCTCTTCCTTCCATTGTCCGTCTCTCCATCTCCCATCCAGAGTCTCACGTTTGGTTGTCTTCTCCCTCTTCCTTCCATTGTCCCTCTCTCCATCCCCCATCCAGGGTCTCCCGTTTGGTTGTCTTTTCCCTCTTCCTTTCATTGTCCGTCTCTCCATCCCCCAACCAGAGTCCATGTTTGGTTGTCTTCTCCCTCTTCCTTCCATTGTCCGTCTCTCCATCCCCCATCCAGAGTCTCACGTTTTGGTTGTCTTCTCCCTCTTCCTTCCATTGTCCCTCTCTCCATCCCCCATCCAGAGTCCCCCGTTTGGTTGTCTTTTCCCTCTTCCTTTCATTGTCCGTCTCTCCATCCCCCAACCAGAGTCCATGTTTGGTTGTCTTCTCCCTCTTCCTTCCATTGTCCGTCTCTCCATCCCCCATCCAGAGTCTCACGTTTGGTTGTCTTCTCCCTCTTCCTTCCATTGTCCCTCTCTCCATCCCCCATCCAGAGTCTCACGTTTGGTTGTCTTCTCCCTCTTCCTTCCATTGTCCCTCTCTCCATCCCCCATCCAGAGTCTCACGTTTTGGTTGTCTTCTCCCTCTTCCTTCCATTGTCCGTCTCTCCATCCCCCATCCAGAGTCTCACGTTTGGTTGTCTTCTCCCTCTTCCTTCCATTGTCCGTCTCTCCATCCCCCATCCAGAGTCTCACGTTTGGTTGTCTTCTCCCTCTTCCTTCCATTGTCCCTCTCTCCACCCCCCATCCAGAGTCTCACGTTTGGTTGTCTTCTCCCTCTTCCTTCCATTGTCCGTCTCTCCATCCCCCATCCAGAGTCTCACGTTTTGGTTGTCTTCTCCCTCTTCCTTCCATTGTCCCTCTCTCCATCCCCCATCCAGAGTCTCACGTTTGGTTGTCTTCTCCCTCTTCCTTCCATTGTCCGTCTCTCCATCCCCCAACCAGAGTCCATGTTTGGTTGTCTTCTCCCTCTTCCTTCCATTGTCCGTCTCTCCATCCCCCATCCAGAGTCTCACGTTTGGTTGTCTTCTCCCTCTTCCTTCCATTGTCCCTCTCTCCACCCCCCATCCAGAGTCTCACGTTTGGTTGTCTTCTCCCTCTTCCTTCCATTGTCCCTCTCTCCACCCCCCATCCAGAGTCTCACGTTTGGTTGTCTTCTCCCTCTTCCTTCCATTGTCCCTCTCTCCATCCCCCATCCAGAGTCTCACATTTTGGTTGTCTTCTCCCTCTTCCTTCCATTGTCCCTCTCTCCATCCCCCATCGAGAGTCTCACATTTTGGTTGTCTTCTCCCTCTTCCTTCCATTGTCCGTCTCTCCATCCCCCATCCAGAGTCTCACGTTTGGTTGTCTTCTCCCTCTTCCTTCCATTGTCCGTCTCTCCATCCCCCATCCAGAGTCTCACGTTTGGTTGTCTTCTCCCTCTTCCTTCCATTGTCCGTCTCTCCATCCCCCATCCAGAGTCCATGTTTGGTTGTCTTCTCCCTCTTCCTTCCATTGTCCGTCTCTCCATCCCCCATCCAGAGTCCATGTTTGGTTGTCTTCTCCCTCTTCCTTCCATTGTCCGTCTCTCCATCCCCCAACCAGAGTCCATGTTTGGTTGTTTTCTCCCTCTTCCTTCCATTGTCCCTCTCTCCATCCCCCATCCAGAGTCTCACGTTTTGGTTGTCTTCTCCCTCTTCCTTCCATTGTCCCTCTCTCCATCCCCCATCCAGAGTCTCACGTTTTGGTTGTCTTCTCCCTCTTCCTTCCATTGTCCCTCTCTCCACCCCCCCATCCAGAGTCTCACGTTTGGTTGTCTTCTCCCTCTTCCTTCCATTGTCCGTCTCTCCATCCCCCATCCAGAGTCTCACGTTTTGGTTGTCTTCTCCCTCTTCCTTCCATTGTCCCTCTCTCCATCCCCCATCCAGAGTCTCCCGTTTGGTTGTCTTTTCCCTCTTCCTTTCATTGTCCGTCTCTCCATCCCCCAACCAGAGTCCATGTTTGGTTGTCTTCTCCCTCTTCCTTCCATTGTCCGTCTCTCCATCCCCCATCCAGAGTCTCACGTTTGGTTGTCTTCTCCCTCTTCCTTCCATTGTCCGTCTCTCCATCCCCCATCCAGAGTCTCACGTTTTGGTTGTCTTCTCCCTCTTCCTTCCATTGTCCGTCTCTCCATCCCCCATCCAGAGTCTCACGTTTTGGTTGTCTTCTCCCTCTTCCTTCCATTGTCCGTCTCTCCATCCCCCATCCAGAGTCCATGTTTGGTTGTCTTCTCCCTCTTCCTTCCATTGTCCGTCTCTCCATCCCCCATCCAGAGTCCATGTTTGGTTGTCTTCTCCCTCTTCCTTCCATTGTCCGTCTCTCCATCCCCCAACCAGAGTCCATGTTTGGTTGTTTTCTCCCTCTTCCTTCCATTGTCCCTCTCTCCATCCCCCATCCAGAGTCTCACGTTTTGGTTGTCTTCTCCCTCTTCCTTCCATTGTCCCTCTCTCCATCCCCCATCCAGAGTCTCACGTTTTGGTTGTCTTCTCCCTCTTCCTTCCATTGTCCCTCTCTCCACCCCCCCATCCAGAGTCTCACGTTTGGTTGTCTTCTCCCTCTTCCTTCCATTGTCCGTCTCTCCATCCCCCATCCAGAGTCTCACGTTTTGGTTGTCTTCTCCCTCTTCCTTCCATTGTCCCTCTCTCCATCCCCCATCCAGAGTCTCCCGTTTGGTTGTCTTTTCCCTCTTCCTTTCATTGTCCGTCTCTCCATCCCCCAACCAGAGTCCATGTTTGGTTGTCTTCTCCCTCTTCCTTCCATTGTCCGTCTCTCCATCCCCCATCCAGAGTCTCACGTTTGGTTGTCTTCTCCCTCTTCCTTCCATTGTCCGTCTCTCCATCCCCCATCCAGAGTCTCACGTTTGGTTGTCTTCTCCCTCTTCCTTCCATTGTCCCTCTCTCCATCCCCCATCCAGAGTCTCCCGTTTGGTTGTCTTTTCCCTCTTCCTTTCATTGTCCGTCTCTCCATCCCCCAACCAGAGTCCATGTTTGGTTGTCTTCTCCCTCTTCCTTCCATTGTCCGTCTCTCCATCCCCCATCCAGAGTCTCACGTTTTGGTTGTCTTCTCCCTCTTCCTTCCATTGTCCCTCTCTCCATCCCCCATCCAGAGTCTCCCGTTTGGTTGTCTTTTCCCTCTTCCTTTCATTGTCCGTCTCTCCATCCCCCAACCAGAGTCCATGTTTGGTTGTCTTCTCCCTCTTCCTTCCATTGTCCGTCTCTCCATCCCCCATCCAGAGTCTCACGTTTGGTTGTCTTCTCCCTCTTCCTTCCATTGTCCGTCTCTCCATCCCCCATCCAGAGTCTCACGTTTGGTTGTCTTCTCCCTCTTCCTTCCATTGTCCCTCTCTCCATCCCCCATCCAGAGTCTCCCGTTTGGTTGTCTTCTCCCTCTTCCTTCCATTGTCCGTCTCTCCATCCCCCATCCAGAGTCTCACGTTTGGTTGTCTTCTCCCTCTTCCTTCCATTGTCCGTCTCTCCAACCCCCATCCAGAGTCCATGTTTGGTTGTCTTCTCCCTCTTCCTTCCATTGTCCGTCTCTCCATCCCCCATCCAGAGTCTCACGTTTGGTTGTCTTTTCCCTCTTCCTTTCATTGTCCGTCTCTCCATCCCCCAACCAGAGTCCATGTTTGGTTGTCTTCTCCCTCTTCCTTCCATTGTCCGTCTCTCCATCCCCCATCCAGAGTCTCACGTTTGGTTGTCTTCTCCCTCTTCCTTCCATTGTCCCTCTCTCCATCCCCCATCCAGAGTCTCACGTTTGGTTGTCTTCTCCCTCTTCCTTCCATTGTCCCTCTCTCCATCCCCCATCCAGAGTCTCACGTTTTGGTTGTCTTCTCCCTCTTCCTTCCATTGTCCGTCTCTCCATCCCCCATCCAGAGTCTCACGTTTGGTTGTCTTCTCCCTCTTCCTTCCATTGTCCGTCTCTCCATCCCCCATCCAGAGTCTCCCGTTTGGTTGTCTTTTCCCTCTTCCTTCCATTGTCCCTCTCTCCATCCCCCATCAAGAGTCTCACGTTTGGTTGTCTTCTCCCTCTTCCTTCCATTGTCCGTCTCTCCATCCCCCATCCAGAGTCTCACGTTTGGTTGTCTTCTCCCTCTTCCTTCCATTGTCCGTCTCTCCATCCCCCATCCAGAGTCTCACGTTTGGTTGTCTTCACACTAAGTTGACTTTCTTTTTTCTCCCCGCAGTTCTTTCCTCCATTCTCTCCGGTCATTACTGCACTGCCCCCTGTTCTACCTCCCAGTGTCTCCTTTGGATCTCTACAGGGGGCTTTTCAGCCCAAGGTGAGTGGGGTTTAGGGGGGCGTCTCAGACTCGTCTTCTGCCCCCTCGTCTGTTTTCTCATCTGTACTTTTCTGTTTGTAGAGCACAAGTTCTGAGCTGGCCTCACAATGCTCTGTGCCTCCAAACCTTACCCACAAGGCTCCTCAGGTGAGTGTTCTGGGGGGAGTCATGGTGACCATTCCCGAAATATCTCATCTACTGAATATGTGCACAGCTACGAATACTGGGGAACCTCGGATTGCGAGGAACGCGGTTAACGAGCGTTTCGCAATACAAGACTTTTTTATTTATTTTTTTTAAAATCCTGACAAGGTTTGCGAGTGTCCCACAAAACGAGCAGGATTCAAGCCTCTGTGATGTGCAGTACTACATTTGGCCAGAGGGGGGGGGGGGGGGTGCCGGTGATATTTTGGAGCCGTTTGGAAATACTCGGAAATACTCTGTTCCCGAGTGCATCCGAGCGTTCTCCGAGTATTTCCGAGTCTCTCCGGCGCCCCCCACCCTCCCATCTCTGGCCACATGCGGTATTGCATGCAATAGAAGTCAATGTGGAACAAATTATCTTCGTTCTCTATTGACTTAGATTACAAGCATTCTCCTGGAACGGATTATGTTCGTAATCCAAGATTCCACTGTATTCCGATCTCACCTCTTCCTGAGAGACTTGTATACCCATAGGAGCTTGAAGACTGGTGGTCAGACCCCATTAATAAGAAGGGATTGGTAGTCAGACTCCATTGATGATGGGAAGAGATTGGCTTTCAACATACAGTATGTGACAAAAGTAAGTACACCCCTCAGTGACATTTGTGTAAATCTTTTCTTCTATCTTTTCATGTGACAACACTGAAGAAATGACACTTGTCTACAATGTAAAGTAGTGAGTGTACAGCTTGTATAACAGTGTAAATTTTCTGTCCCCTCAAAATAACTCAACACACAGCCATTAATGTCTAAACCGCTGGCAACAAAAGTCAGTACACCCCTAAGTGAGAATGTCCAAACTAAGCCCAAAGTGTCAATATTTTGTGTGGCCACCATTATTTTCCAGCACTGTCTTAGCCCTCTTGGACATGGAGTTCACCAGAGCTTCACAGGTTGTCACTGGAGTCCTCTTCCCCTCCCCCATGATGACATCACAGAGCTGGTGGATGTTAGAGACCTTGTGCTCCTCCACCTTCCGTTTGAGGATGTCCCACAGATGATCAATAGGGTTTAGGTCTGGAGACATGCTTGGCCAGTCCATCACCTTTACCCTCAGCTTCTTTAGCAAGGCAGTGGTGGTCTTGGAGGTGTGTTTGGGGTGGTTATCATGTTGGAATACTGCCCTGCGGCCCAGTCTCTGAAGGGAGGGGATCATGCTCTGCTTCAGTATATCACAGTACATGTTGGCATTCATGGTTCCCTCAATGATCTGTAGCCCCCCCAGTGCCGGCAGCACTCAGCCCCAGACCATGACACTCCCACCACCATGCCTGACTGTAGACAACACACACTTGTCTTTGTCCTCCTCACCTGGTTGCCCCCACACACGCTTGTCACCATCTGAGCCAAATACGTTTATCTTGGTCTCATCAGACCACAGGACATGGTTCCAGTAATCCATCTCCTTAGTCTGCTTGTCTTCAGCAAACTGTTTGCGGACTTTCTTGTGCATCATCTTTAGAAGAGGCTTCCTTCTGGGATGACAGCCATGCAGACCAATTTGATGCAGTGTGTGGCGTATGGTCTGACCACTGACAGGCTGACCCCCCACCCCTACAACCTCTGCAGCAATGCTGGCAGCACTCATACGTCTATTTCCCAAAGACAACCTCTGGATATGACGCTGATCACGTGACCTCAACTTCTTTGGTGGACCATGGCGAGGCCTGTTCTGAGTGGAACCTGTCCTGTTATACCGCTGTATGGTCTTGGCCACCGTGCTGCAGATCAGTTTCAGGGTCTTGGCAATCTTCTTATAGCCTAGGCCATCTTTATGTAGAGCAATAATTCTTTATTTTCAGATCCTCAGAGAGTTCTTTGCCATTAGGTGCCATGTTGTACTTGCAGTGACCAGTATGAGAGAGTGAGAGCGATAACACCAAATTTAACCACTTAAAGACCAGCCTCGTTTTGGATTTTAGGTGTTTACGAGTTTAAAACAGGTTTTTTTGCTAGAAAATTACTTAGAACCCCCAAACATTATATATAGTTTTTTTTCTAACATCCTAGAGAATACAATAGCGGTCATTGCAATACTTTTTTTTGCACCGTATTTGCGCAGCGGTCTTCTAAGCGCACTTTTTTTGGAAAAAATTAACTTTTTTGAAAAAAAAAATAAGACAACAGTAAAGTTAGCCCAATTTTTTTTTATATTGTGAAATATAATGTTACGCCAAGTAAATTGATACCCAATATGTCACGCTTCAAAATTGCGCCCGCTCGTGGAATAGCGTCAAACTTTTACCCTTAAAAATCTCCATAGGCGACGTTTAAAAAATTCTACAGATTGCATGTTTTGCGTTACAGAGGAGGTCTAGGGCTAGAATTATTGCTCTCACTCTACCGGTCACGGCGATACCTCACATGTGTGGTTTGACCACCGTTTTCATATGCGGGCGCTACTCACGTATGCGTTCGCTTCTGCGCGCGAGCTCGTCGGGACAGGGCGCTTTAAAAAAAATTTTTTTTTTTTTTTATTATTTATTTTATTTTATTTTATTTATTTTTTCACTGTTTTTTAAAAAAAAAAAATTTGGATCACTTTTATTCCTATTACAAGGAATGTAAACATCCCTTGTAATAGAAAAAAGCATGACAGGTCCTCTTAAATATGAGATCTGGGGGGTCAAAAAGTCCTCAGATCTCATATTTAGACTAAAATGCAAAAAAAAAAAAAAAAAAAAAAAGTCGTTTAAAAAAATGACACTAAAAAAATTTGTGCCTTTAAGAGAGTGGGCAGAGCCGTCGAATGACGTCGCTCCGGCCGTCACATGGTATGGAGACGGGTGGGGGCCATCTTGGCCTCACTTGTCTCTATACCTCAGCAGGGAAAGGACCCGATCGCCTCCGCCGTTACCGACGGCTCCGGTAAGCGGCGGAAGGCACGGGAGAGCGGCGGGAGGGGGGTGGCACCTCTCCCGCCGCCGATAACGGTGATCTCGCGGCGAACCCGCCGCAGAGACCACCGTTATCGTGTACGGAATCGCTCACTGTAAAGATGGATATCTCGGTTGTGGCAGCAGCTGCTGCCGTTACCGAGATATCCATCTTCAAAAAAATGGCGTATATATACAGTGAGCGGGGCTTAAGTGGTTAACACACCTGCTCCCCATTCACACCTGAAACCTTGTAAAACTAACGAGTCACATGACACCGGGGAGGGAAAATGGCTAATTGGGCCCAATTTGGAGATTTTCACTTAGGGGTGTACTCACTTTTGTTGCCAGCGGTTTAGACATTAATGGCTGTGTGTTGAGTTATTTTGAGGGGACAGCAAATTTACACTGTTATACAAGCTGTACACTCACTACTTTACATTGTAGACAAGTGTCATTTCTTCAGTGTTGTCACATGAAAAGATAGAAGAAAAGATTTACAAACATGTCACTGAGGGGTGTACTTACTTTTTTGAGATATTGTACTTAGCAGTGGAAGTGGCATTATGTAAATACCAATATAACTAATCAGGGTCTTATTTCCTTTGTAGATAACGGAACAGTTCAAACCTCGGGTAAGTCTGTTACTGCAACCCGCCATGTGTACAGGCAGTCTGCCGGCTGTGTGCTCGCCATGTGTACAGGCAGTCTGCCGGCTGTGTGCTCGCCATGTGTACAGGCAGTCTGCCGGCTGTGTGCTCGCCATGTGTACAGGCAGTCTGCCGGCTGTGTGCTCGCCATGTGTACAGGCAGTCTGCCGGCCGTGTGCTCGCCATGTGTACAGGCAGTCTGCCGGCCGTGTGCTCGCCATGTGTACAGGCAGTCTGCCGGCCGTGTGCTCGCCATGTGTACAGGCAGTCTGCCGGCCGTGTGCTCGCCATGTGTACAGGCAGTCTGCCGGCCGTGTGCTCGCCATGTGTACAGGCAGTCTGCCGGCTGTGTGCTCGCCATGTGTACAGGCAGTCTGCCGGCCGTGTGCTCGCCATGTGTACAGGCAGTCTGCCGGCTGTGTGCTCGCAATTTGTACAGGCAGTCTGCCGGCCGTGTGCTCGCCATGTGTACAGGCAGTCTGCCGGCTGTGTGCTCGCCATGTGTACAGGCAGTCTGCCGGCTGTGTGCTCGCCATGTGTACAGGCAGTCTGCCGGCCGTGTGCTCGCCATGTGTACAGGCAGTCTGCCGGCCGTGTGCTCGCCATGTGTACAGGCAGTCTGCCGGCCGTGTGCTCGCCATGTGTACAGGCAGTCTGCCGGCCGTGTGCTCGCCATGTGTACAGGCAGTCTGCCGGCCGTGTGCTCGCCATGTGTACAGGCAGTCTGCCGGCCGTGTGCTCGCCATGTGTACAGGCAGTCTGCCGGCCGTGTGCTCGCCATGTGTACAGGCAGTCTGCCGGCCGTGTGCTCGCCATGTGTACAGGCAGTCTGCCGGCTGTGTGCTCGCAATTTGTACAGGCAGTCTGCCGGCCGTGTGCTCGCCATGTGTACAGGCAGTCTGCCGGCCGTGTGCTCGCCATGTGTTCAGGCAGTCTGCCGGCCGTGTGCTCGCCATGTGTTCAGGCAGTCTGCCGGCCGTGTGCTCGCCATGTGTACAGGCAGTCTGCCGGCCGTGTGCTCGCCATGTGTACAGGCAGTCTGCCGGCCGTGTGCTCGCCATGTGTACAGGCAGTCTGCCGGCCGTGTGCTCGCCATGTGTACAGGCAGTCTGCCGGCCGTGTGCTCGCCATGTGTACAGGCAGTCTGCCGGCCGTGTGCTCGCCATGTGTACAGGCAGTCTGCCGGCAAGTGTGTGCCGGCTGCTCGTCATGTGCCAGCCGTGTGCCAGAAAACACAATTGAAATATATTCTAGATTAATCTTTCCTGCTGCAAGCCCTCATCATCCATATCTGATCCTCAGAAGATCTGTCTGTCTATCATAGTCCAGGACTCCCAGCTTCATTATACGGGACGATTGTCCTTTCTGTTCGATCGCTCAGTCATACAATAATAGATATTTTATAGATTTATCTGCCTCATATATATATATTAGTACATGTAAATCTTTTGTCTAAATTGTTTGTCACAATTAATCATTTTATTTGTTTTCTTTAGTCATTTTTAATAAGTAGAGACTCCTTGTGATTGGTTGGAGACTCTGTGATGTGGGAGGGGCTCTGCAGACATTGTTTGGGGTCTTACATGTCGTCTTGTTTGTGTCACAGAGGTCCGGGCGCTGGTGTGCAATGCATGTCCGTGTGGCGTATATGATTCTGCGTCATCAGGAGAGAATAAAGGTACAGTGTGAGCTCCTCCCAGCATATTGTCCTCCTCTGTGTGTATACAGATATATATCCTTCTGCTGAGCCGATGTCTGGACACACCAGATACACCACACAAGGGAGGAGCGCAGGGGTCACATTTCTCATGGAAACCAAAATCTGGAAGTAAAAAGCAGACCTGTGAAGGCTGAAGTGACCTCCTTACTGCGGGCAGTAGATTTCTGCCCCCCCCCCCCCCCCCCCGCCGCCATGTGCACCTTTGTTAGATGTGGGGAGATGGTCCAATGCTTGGAGACTCGGGTATTGGGTCATGTATGGCATTGATGGTGGTCAGCGGTATGGCACAGCCTTGTCTTCAGGGATTGGTTGTTGCCGTTTGGAGAAAGGGTTCCCATGTCACACCGACCATCAGTCACTGATAGAGAATATAGGACCTCCCTTCTTCTACGCACATGTAGTACCATTCCAGCGAGGTGTGGACCTGCGCTGTGGGGGAGTCAGGGTTATGGCGGATGTGGGACAGGGTGGCCCCCAGGTAAGTGCTGTGATATCACTGTAAAGGAGTTTCCTTGCTTTACCACAATTATTTATTAACTAGTTGGACTTGAACGCTGAGTGTTGGAGAAATCACTGGAATGTCAATCTCATCACAAAAGCAAGTTTATTTACCCTTCTAATCGACCATTTCATGACTCCGCGGTGTAATGCTGTCCTCATTGTCTACAGACTCCGATTCCTCTCTTCTCTGGCCTCCCCTCTTCTATAGCCTCCCCTCTCCTGTTCTCTAGCCTTCCCTCTTCTATAACCTCCTCTCTTCTCTGGCCTCCCCTCTCCTGTTCTCTAGCCTTCCCTCTTCTATAACCTCCTCTCTTCTCTGGCCTTCCCTCTTCTATTGCCTCCCCTCTCCTGTTCTCTGGCCTCCCCTCTTCTATAACCTCCTCTCTTCTCTGGCCTCCCCTCTCCTGTTCTCTGGCCTCCCCTCTCCTGTTCTCTGGCCTTCCCTCTTCTATAGCCTTCCCTCTTCTCTGGCCTTCCCTCTTCTATAGCCTTCCCTCTTCTCTGGCCTTCCCTCTTCTATAGCCTCCCCTCTCCTGTTCTCTGGCCTCCCCTCTTCTATAGCCTCCCCTATTCTCTGGCTTCCCCTCTCCTGTTCTCTGGCCTCCTCTTCTCTGGCCCCCCCTCTCCTTTTCTAAAGCCTCCCCTTTTCTATAGCCTTCTTTCTCCTGTTCTCTAGCCTCCTCCCTTTCTCATTATTCTCTTTTTTAGCCTCCCCTCTTCTTCTTTGCTCCTTGCCTCCCCTTTCCTTGTTCTCTTCTCTAGCCTCCTCTGGTCTCCCCTCTTCTTTTTTTGTTCCTTGCCTCCCCTTTCCTTGTTCTCTTCTCTAGCCCCCTCTGGTCTCCCCTCTTCTTTTTTGTTCCTTGCCTCCCCTTTCCTTGTTCTCTTCTCTAGCCTCCTCTGGTCTCCCCTCTTCTTTTTTGTTCCTTGCCTCCCCTCTCCTTGTTCTCTTCTCTAGCCTCCCCTCTTCCTCTTTGTTCCTTACCTCCCTTCATTCTCTTCTCTAGCCTCCTCTGTTCCTCACTTCCCCTATCCTTTGTTCTCTTCTCTGGATAGGACTTTGCCCTCCTCACCCCCTCTCTTTCGTCTCACCTGGGTAACTCTATCCTCCTCCCCTGAGCACCTCCTGATCTCACATAGGTTTGGTCTTTGTGTCTCACATGGGACTCCTCTATCTCACAGCTTGCACAAGGGGCTCAACATAAGCCTGAATTCCGTAGTGACCTCCTTTGCCTGAGTGCTGGACTCGGCTCTCTCCCCTCCACACACGAGCTGTCTCGGCCCCCCACCCTCATGACTGGTAAAGGATTGCATGCTTCTCTTGCACAATTTCTATGTGGTGTTAGTCCTTTGTTAGATGTTTCCAGTCTGGATCTCCTTTCTACAAATCTTGATTTCTTCTCTTTTAGTCATCTTGCATGTCCATAGGAAGTCTTTGTACTCTTCCTCCTCTGGCTGTCTGCCATCCTGTAGGTCTCTGTAGGTGTTTAGTTTAGCCCCAGGTGCTGGCCAGGGGGGTTTTATTTGTCTTCTCAGGGTGATCTTTGTTTTCTCAGGTGCTGTATCTCATACCCCTGGTCAGTTTCAGGTCGCATCCTCTGCTGCCCAGTTCCTTCCTCACTCCGGGCCTGTTGGTGAGTATTCCAGTTTTGATGTTCTCCACTGTCACGCTCAGTTAATGGAGCCGTCTGATGTCTGGAGCCTCTATAATTTCCATTGGTCAGCTTCTGCACAGTATGAGCACCCATGGCCTACAAAAAGGTGATCCGTGTTCTAGGAGAAGCCTGGTGGGCACAGTGTAGAATGAGCACCAATGGCCTACAAAAAGGTGATCCGTGTTCTAGGTGAAGCCTGGTGGGCACAGTGTAGAATGAGCACCCATGGCCTACAAAAAGGTGATCCGTGTTCTAGGTGAAGCCTGGTGGGCACAGTGTAGAATGAGCACCCATGGCCTACAAAAAGGTGATCCGTGTTCTAGGTGAAGCCTGGTGGGCACAGTGTAGAATGAGCACCAATGACCTACAAAAAGGTGATCCGTGTTCTAGGTGAAGCCTGGTGGGCACAGTGTAGAATGAGCACCCATGACCTACAAAAAGGTGATCCGTGTTCTAGGTGAAGCCTGGTGGGCACAGTGTAGAATGAGCACCAATGACCTACAAAAAGGTGATCCGTGTTCTAGGTGAAGCCTGGTGGGCACAGTGTAGAATGAGCACCCATGACCTACAAAAAGGTGATCCGTGTTCTAGGTGAAGCCTGGTGGGCACAGTGTAGAATGAGCACCAATGGCCTACAAAAAGGTGATCCGTGTTCTAGGTGAAGCCTGTTGGGCACAGTGTAGAATGAGCACCCATGGCCTACAAAAAGGTGATCCGTGTTCTAGGTGGACACAATGGTCTCCTGGTTTATTTCCCTTTTGAGAGATTAGATGCCCGGTATCTTCCAGCTCATAATATCAGCAGGGAGGATGGAAACATTGTGCAGTTGTGTGTGGAAATCATTTCCATGCAGAGGTCTGAGGAATTGTTGGGTGGGCTACTTGTGGAACATCTACTGAACAATAAGGTATAATTTTTGGGTGGACTAACCCTTTTCTTCCATTTTCCTCTCAGATCCATTCATTCGGGCTCCTGGATTCTCCCCCCTGGCATCCCTGACAAATGGTGCTTTTGGTGGTCTAGGAAACCCCACTTACAGTAAGTAGAATAGTTGGGATTGTCTTGTGTGGATTGTTGGGAGTACTTCACGTTGAGTCTTCTCTCGGTTTGAATACTTTGGGAACATTATGTGGGGCTTATAGTTCCCATGGAAAGGTATAAAAGGGGTCTGACAGTGTACACACTTCCCATATGGAGAAGACTGTACATTGTTCAGACTACTCACTACATTGTGTACAAATAATAGAAGCTTTTTCTTCATTAAAGCTCAAAGAACAAAAGGAATGTAGGGTGTGAAGAACAATGTAACAAGGAGAGTCTTTAATGCAAGAGGCATAATTACTGGGTGGAGGTGAACGTGATGGAAAGGGGAACCAGGGCAGTATTTTGGAGAAGGGTATGTTTTGAAGGCTCCGGGGGTTGGGTGGAGTAGGTAGTGGGTATGTTTTGAAGGCTCCAGGGGTTGGGTGGAGTAGGTAGTGGGTATGTCTTGAAGGCTCCGGGGGTTGGGTGGAGTAGGTAGTGGGTATGTTTTGAAGGCTCTGGGGGTTGGGTGGAGTAGGTAGTGGGTATGTTTTGAAGGCTCCAGGGGTTGGGTGGAGTAGGTAGTGGGTATGTTTTGAAGGCTCCGGGGGTTGGGTGGAGTAGGTAGTGGGTATGTTTTGAAGGCTCCGGGGGTTGGGTGGAGTAGGTAGTGGGTATGTTTTGAAGGCTCCGGGGGTTGGGTGGAGTAGGTAGTGGGTATGTCTTGAAGGCTCCGGGGGTTGGGTGGAGTAGGTAGTGGGTATGTTTTGAAGGCTCCAGGGGTTGGGTGGAGTAGGTAGTGGGTATGTTTTGAAGGCTCCAGGGGTTGGGTGCAGTAGGTAGTGGGTAGGTTTTGAAGGCTCCAGGGGTTGGGTGGAGTAGGTAGTGGGTATGTTTTGAAGGTTCCGGGGGTTGGGTGGAGTAGGTAGTGGGTATGTTTTGAAGGCTCCGGGGGGTTGGGTGGAGTAGGTAGTGGGTATGTTTTGAAGGTTCCGGGGGTTGGGTGGAGTAGGTAGTGGGTATGTTTTGAAGGTTCCGGGGGTTGGGTGGAGTAGGTAGTGGGTATGTTTTGAAGGCTCCAGGGGTTGGGTGGAGTAGGTAGTGGGTATGTTTTGAAGGCTCCAGGGGTTGGGTGGAGTAGGTAGTGGGTATGTTTTGAAGGCTCCAGGGGTTGGGTGGAGTAGGTAGTGGGTAGGTTTTGAAGGCTCCGGGGGTTGGGTGGAGTAGGTAGTGGGTATGTTTTGAAGGCTCCGGGGGTTGGGTGGAGTAGGTAGTGGGTATGTTTTGAAGGCTCCAGGGGTTGGGTAGATACTGGTGTATATTGGTGTGTAGATGCTCTCATTTTCAGCTAGAGGTAGCACACTATGGTATGTTTTGAAGGCACAAGGGGTTGGGTGGAGTAGGTAGTGGATACGTTTTGAAGGCTGCAGGGGTTGGGTAGAATAGGTAGCACAGTAAGGTATGTTTAAGCACTAGTCCGCCATTCGTATGATTTTGATGGGCTCTTCTCTTCCACACCTTGCTTACGATGACCTGCGTTTCCGGAGATACATAATCACCCCCATATTTTCCTTCTAGATCCTTCCTCTGTGTTCAGTCAGAAGGAAGCCTCTATGGTTCATAACTTCCCCAATCCACATGATCCCTGGAATCGGTTGCACCGCACTCCACCTTCCTTCCCTGTGGCACCCGCTCAGATCTGTGGCAAAGTTGGGGACCTGGATCCACACACAGTCCATATGAAGGACGAGAAGGACCGGTAGGTGAAGTCTCTGGTTGGTTTGTAGGTCTATGCTAAGACGGATTCACATACTTAATCTTCTTGTTTTTGCCAACACAGGGATTTACTTTACTCTCGTTTGCCTCCACGGATGTCCCCTCTGACACAAACCCCCCGCCTCCCGGGTGCTGAGGACCGAGGCCCCAGCCGTAACCTCTCCCCTTATGTCGCTGTGAGACCCGGGAGCAGCTCGGAGACGAAACCTCGACTGACACCAGACCATCCTTCCAAAGTGAAAGTGAAGGAGGAACCGGAGCTGCTGAGCTTCGAGGTTGGACGCTCGCCTTTGCCGGGACTCCACTTGCCCCATCCATCTCCCCCTTTTGAAAGGCTGCGAGGATCATTTCTGGGGGAGCAGTACCCCAATGCACTGGAAGCCTGGCGAGATGTGTACCGTAGAGCGGACCCGCCTCCTCTCCGTCTGCCCTCCTCGGCTCCTCAGCGTCTGTATGAACAACGAGAGGAACGAGCCCACATACTGCGGGAAGACTTTGAACGAGCTCGTCTTTATGGCCTACCCACCCACATCACCATGCAGCCTGCCACGCAGTCTATGCTGGGCCAGCTGTACCATCATCATGGAACTGGGCTGCTGAGCAAAACTCCACCCATTAATCTGCTAAGTGCTCCACCTCCCCTTATATCTACATCACGGCCGGGGTCCCCTCACCGCAGGGACCTTTATAAGGACAGAGACTGCAGATAGGACTGGTCTGGTCTACTCTTGTACATATTTATATATTCAACCCCCCTCCCCCAGTGCCCCTCCCCCCGGGGCTTTTGTACATTTTTATGGTATAATGTGATTTTCAGCACTGTGTTTCCCTATGACCATTCCTTTTTACAGGTTCCAGGGCCGGGGAGGGGAAAACCTCTGTACCCAGGACATCAATAAACCTTCTCTCTGTATTCCACCCCGCCATGGCTCATTTATCCACATACAGTCAGGTGGAGTTCTTGTGGGTCAGGTGGAGTTCTTGTGGGTCAGGTGGAGTTCTTGTGGGTCAGGTGGAGTTCTTGTGGGTCAGGTGGAGTTCTCGTGGGTCAGGTGGAGTTCTCGTGGGTCAGGTGGTGTTCTCGTGGGTCAGGTGGTGTTCTCGTGGGTCAGGTGGAGTCTCGTGGGTCAGGTGGAGTTCTCGTGGGTCAGGTGGAGTTCTCGTGGGTCAGGTGGAGTTCTCGTGGGTCAGGTGGAGTTCTCGTGGGTCAGGTGGAGTTCTCGTGGGTCAGGTGGAGTTCTCGTGGGTCAGGTGGAGTTCTCGTGGGTCAGGTGGAGTTCTCGTGGGTCAGGTGGAGTTCTCGTGGGTCAGGTGGAGTTCTCGTGGGTCAGGTGGAGTTCTCGTGGGTCAGGTGGAGTTCTCGTGGGTCAGGTGGAGTTCTCGTGGGTCAGGTGGAGTTCTCGTGGGTCAGGTGGAGTTCTCGTGGGTCAGGTGGAGTTCTCGTGGGTCAGGTGGAGTTCTCGTGGGTCAGGTGGAGTTCTCGTGGGTCAGGTGGAGTTCTCGTGGGTCAGGTGGTGTTCTCGTGGGTCAGGTGGTGTTCTCGTGGGTCAGGTGGAGTTCGGTGTAAAGTGTTGAAGTGTTTGGATTAGTGTGTCTGCCAGGCAAATGGCATTCATTGAAGGACACGGCTTCCCTGTTTTATGGATGGGTTGGATGTCACCACCTACAGGAGCTGGACACTAGGTACAACTTACATTAAGGGCACACCCCCTCTAGTAGTGGCTAAACAACCCCCCCCCATCTGTAATACAGGAATCAGTTATTCTGCTTGGGGGGGCCTTTTTAGTAGTCCGTCTAGCACAGCTTTGGAACGTCCCATGCTTTCTTCATGACCAGGTTCCTCGTAAAAGGGGGATAAGGGCAGGTTCCTCCTTGGTAAAGGGGGGATTTCTCCTTAGAATGTGGGGGGAGATGAGGGACAATTTCTCCTCAGAATGTGGTGGGGGGATAAGGGATGAATTCTCAGAATGTTGGGGGGGGGGGGGGGGATAAGGGACGATTTCTTCTCAGAATGTGGGGAGATAAGGGATGATTTCTCCTCCAGAATGTGGGGGGGGGGAGAGATAAGGGACGATTTCTCCTTTAGAATGTGGGGGGATAAGGGACGATTTCTCCTCAGAATGTGGGGGGGGGGAGATAAGGGACGATCTCTCCTCAGAATGTGGGGGGGGGGGATAAGGGACGATTTCCCCTCAGAATGTGGGGGGGGGATAAGGGACGATTTCCCCTCAGAATGTGGGGGGGGGGATAAGGGACGATTTCCCCTCAGAATGTGGGGAGATAAGGGATGATTTCTCCTCAGAATGTGGGGGGGGGGAGATAAGGGACAATTTCTCCTTTAGCATGTGGGGGAGATAAGGGACGATTTCTCCTCAGAATGTGGGGGGGGGATAAGGGACGATTTCTCCTCAGAATGTGGGGGGGGGGGAGATAAGGGACAATTTCTCCTTTAGCATGTGGGGGAGATAAGGGACGATTTCTCCTCAGAATGTGGGGGGGGGGGATAAGGGATGATTTCTCCTCAGAATGTGGGGGGGGGGGGGATAAGGGATGATTTCTCCTCAGAATGTGGGGGGGGAGATAAGGGACGATTTCCCCTCAGAATGTGGGGGGAGATGAGGGACGATTTCCCCTCAGAATGTGGGGGGAGATGAGGGACGATTTCCCCTCAGAATGTGGGGTGAGATAAGGGACGATTTCTCCTCAGAATGTGGGGTGAGATAAGGGATGATTTCTCCTCAGAATGTGGGGGGGGAGATAAGGGACGATTTCCCTCAGAATGTGGGGGAGATAAGGGACGATTTCCCCTCAGAATGTGGGGGGGGGGGGATAAGGGATGATTTCTCCTCAGAATGTGGGGGGGGGGATAAGGGACGATTTCCCCTCAGAATGTGGGGGGAGATGAGGGACGATTTCCCCTCAGAATGTGGGGGGAGATGAGGGACGATTTCCCCTCAGAATGTGGGGTGAGATAAGGGACGATTTCTCCTCAGAATGTGGGGTGAGATAAGGGATGATTTCTCCTCAGAATGTGGGGGGGGAGATAAGGGACGATTTCCCCTCAGAATGTGGGGGGAGATGAGGGATGATTTCTCCTCAGAATGTGGGGGGGGGATAAGGGACGATTTCCCCTCAGAATGTGGGGTGAGATAAGGGACGATTTCTCCGAAAGTGGGGGGAAGGGATGATTTCTCCTCAGAATGTGGGGGGGGGGGAATAAGGGACGATTTCCCCTCAGAATGTGGGGGGAGATGAGGGACGATTTCTCCTCAGAATGTGGGGGGGGGAGATAAGGGACGATTTCTCCTCAGAATGGGGGGGGGGGGTAAGGGACGATTTCCCCTCAGAATGTGGGGGGAGATGAGGGACGATTTCTCCTCAGAATGTGGGGGGGGAGATAAGGGACGATTTCTCCTCAGAATGTGGGGGGAGATAAGGGACGATTTCCCCTCAGAATGTGGGGGGAGATAAGGGACGATTTCTCTGAAAGTGGGGGGGAAGGGACGATTTCTCCTCAGAATGGGGGGGGGGATAAGGGACGATTTCTCTGAAAGTGGGGGGAAGGGACGATTTCTCCTCAGAATGTGGGGGGAGATGAGGGACGATTTCTCCTCAGAATGTGGGGGGGGGAGATAAGGGACGATTTCTCCTCAGAATGTGGGGGGAGATAAGGGACGATTTCCCCTCAGAATGTGGGGGGAGATAAGGGACGATTTCTCTGAAAGTGGGGGGGAAGGGACGATTTCTCCTCAGAATGGGGGGGGGGATAAGGGACGATTTCTCTGAAAGTGGGGGGGAAGGGACGATTTCTCCTCAGAATGTGGGGGGAGATGAGGGACGATTTCTCCTCAGAATGTGGGGGGGGGAGATAAGGGACGATTTCTCCTCAGAATGTGGGGGGAGATAAGGGACGATTTCTCTGAAAGTGGGGGGGAAGGGACGATTTCTCCTCAGAATGGGGGGGGGGGGGTAAGGGATGATTTTTCCTCAGGATAGGGATAAGGGGGTTGATAAGAGTAGATTCCTCCTAAGGATAGGTGATATAAGGGCAGGCTTCTCCTCAGGATGGAGTGGGTTTAGTCTAAATTTCGCCTCAGCATAAGAGGAATAAGAACAGATTTCTTCTAAGGATAGGGGCAATGAGGGCTGATTTCTTCTCAGGATGAGGGGGTAGGGCCGATTTCTCCTCCGGGTTGCCGGATTTAGGGCAGGTTTCTCCTCGGCATGGGGGGAGGTAAGTGTAAGGGCAGATTTCTGTTTAGGATAAAAGTTTGGGATCAGGGCAGGTTTCTCCTTTTGTACATTTTTATGGTATAATGTGATTTTCAGCACTGTGTTGCCCTATGACCATTCCCTTTTACAGGTTCCAGGGCCGGGGAGGGGAAAACCTCTGTAGCCAGGACATCAATAAACCTCTCCGTATTCCGCCTTGTCGTAGCTCATTCATCCACATACAGCGGCTTGCTGTCTTCTGCAAATGCTGGTCACCTGGGCACTGTGCAGATTTTGGTCAGGTGGTGTAAAGTGTTGAAGTGTTTGGCTTAGTGTGTCTGCCAGGCAAATGGCATTCATTGAAGGACACGGCTTCTTGTGGGTCGGGTGGAGTTCTTGTGGGTCGGGTGGAGTTCTTGTGGGTCGGGTGGAGTTCTTGTGGGTCGGGTGGAGTTCTTGTGGGTCGGGTGGAGTTCTTGTGGGTCGGGTGGAGTTCTTGTGGGTCGGGTGGAGTTCTTGTGGGTCGGGGGGAGTTCTTGTGGGTTGGGTGGAGTTCGGTGTAAAGTGTTGAAGTGTTTGGATTAGTGTGTCTGCCAGGCAAATGGCATTCATTGAAGGACACGGCTTCTTGTGGGTCGGGTGGAGTTCTCGTGGGTCGGGGTGGAGTTCTCGTGGGTCGGGGTGGAGTTCTCGTGGGTCGGGGTGGAGTTCTCGTGGGTCGGGGTGGAGTTCTCGTGGGTCGGGGTGGAGTTCGGTGTAAAGTGTTGAAGTGTTTGGATTAGTGTGTCTGCCAGGCAAATGGCATTCATTGAAGGACACGGCTTCTTGTGGGTCGGGTGGAGTTCTTGTGGGTCGGGTGGAGTTCTTGTGGGTCGGGTGGAGTTCTTGTGGGTCGGGGGGAGTTCTTGTGGGTCGGGTGGAGTTCGGTGTAAAGTGTTGAAGTGTTTGCATTAGTGTGTCTGCCAGGCAAATGGCATTCATTGAAGGACACGGCTTCTTGTGGGTCGGGGTGGAGTTCTTGTGGGTCAGGTGGAGTTCTTGTGGGTCGGGGTGGAGTTCTTGTGGGTCGGGGTGGAGTTCTTGTGGGTCGGGGTGGAGTTCTTGTGGGTCGGGGTGGAGTTCTTGTGGGTCGGGGTGGAGTTCTTGTGGGTCGGGGTGGAGTTCTTGTGGGTCGGGGTGGAGTTCTTGTGGGTCGGGGTGGAGTTCTTGTGGGTCGGGTGGAGTTCGGTGTAAAGTGTTGAAGTGTTTGCATTAGTGTGTCTGCCAGGCAAATGGCATTCATTGAAGGACACGGCTTCCCTGTTTTATGGATGGGTTGGATGTCACCACCTACAGGAGCTGGACACTAGGTACAACTTATATTAAGGGCACACCCCCTCTAGTAGTGGCTAAACCCCCCATCTGTAATACAGGAATCAGTTATTCTGCTTTGGGGCCTTTTTAGTAGTCCGTCTAGCACAGCTTTGGAACGTCCCATCTGTGAGGAAGCAAAGCTGCGTCCTTCAATAAACGATAATGGATCCTTTTCTCTGAGGTCATTGGAGGACACAGCACCCACCCGGTCTTGTGATTGGCTCTTTGGTCTCAGTGTTGTGCTGGCTGCTAATTGAATCCTGTATTGCAGATGGGGGGGCTTGGCCACCACCAGAGGGCTGCTTTTAGTTGCGTTTGGCTCCCAAAGGTGCTAGCATCAAACTCATCCATGAAATAATGAGGCTGTGTCCTCCTGTGAACCATAGAGAAGAGGATTTTATGGCGAGCACAGAAATCCAATCTTTCAGAAGAAGTCGTCAGTGGCAGCCGCCATATTTCCCCCTCTACAGGTTTTCCCGGCTTTCTTCATGACTTTATCCAGCTGCTGGAATCAGACATTCTTACCTTCTTGTGGGTTCAGGAACTCTGTACATAATGAAGTCAGGGTGACCGATTCTGTAAGACATGGGGTGCTCCACCTGTGGCCCTCCAGCTGTTGCAGAACAAGTCCCATGAGGCATTGCAAGGCTGACCATTACAAGCATGACTCCCAAAGACATGATGGGACTTGGTTGGCTGAGTGTTCGTGTTGTTTCCTCTGTCGGAATGGGACCAGTGGCTTGTAATCTCTGTCTGTAAATTGGGGCTCGCGTTCTCTCCTCTGTCCATTAGGGGCCAGTGAGCTGGGTGTTCAGGTTGTCTCCTCCATCTCATGGGAACACAGAGGTTCATAAAGCCAACTTCTGGCATTTGCCTGAGCAGGAGATGCCGGAATTGTGTGTGATAACCCTAAACTTCTTCCTGATCCTGACTGACACAGTATTCTTTCCCAGGATACAATTGTGTGGGAGATTTGGGGGGGGGGGGGGGGTGTCTGGGAAGATTTCTCCTCCGGATCGGGGGGATAAGGGCAGGTTTCTTCTCAGGATAGGGTAAGGGCAGGTTTCTTAGGATAGGGGGGAGAGGGCAGGTTTCTCCTCAGAAAAGGGGAGATAAGGGCAGGTTCCTCCTTGGAATGTGGGGGATAAGGGAAGATTTCTCCTCTGAATGTGGGGGGGGGGGGATAAGGGGCGATTTCTGTTCGGAATGTGGGGGCGGGATAAGGGACGATTTCTCCTCGGAATGTGGGGGGGGGGATAAGGGACGATTTCTCCTCGGAATGTGGGGGGGGATAAGGGACGATTTCTCAGAATGTGGCGGGGGGGCGATAAGGGGTGATTTCTCCTTGGAATGTGGGGGGGTAAGGGAAGATTTCTTCTCGGAATGTGGGGGGGGAATAAGGGCCGATTTCTCCTCGGAATGTGGCGGGGGGGGGATAAGGGACGATTTCTCAGAATGTGGCGGGGGCGATAAGGGATGATTTCTCCTCGGAATGTGGGTGGGGGGGCATAAGGGACGATTTCTCAGAATGTGGTGGGGGGGGATAAGGGGCGATTTCTCCTTGGAATGTGGGGGGAGGGATAGGGGACGATTTCTCCTCGGAATGTGGGGGGGGGGGATAAGGGACTATTTTCCCTCGGAATGTGGGGGGGAATAAGGGAAGATTTCTCTTCGGAATGTGGGGGGGGGGAATAAGGGAAGATTTCTCCTCGGAATGTGGGTGGGGGGGCATAAGGGACGATTTCTCAGAATGTGGTGGGGGGGGGGATAAGGGGCGATTTCTCCTTGGAATGTGGGGGGGGATAAGGGACGATTCCTCTTCGAAATGTGGGGGGGGGGGGAATAAGGGAAGATTTCTCCTCGGAATGTAGGGGGGGGGGGAATAAGGGAAGATTTCTCCTTGGAATATGGGGGGGGGGATAAAGGACGATTTCTCAGAATGTGGCGGGGGGGATAAGGGGCGATTTCTTCTCGGAATGTGAGGGTGGGGGAATAAGGGAAGATTTCTCCTTGGAATATGGGGGGGGGGATAAGGGACGATTTCTTCTCAATGTGGGGGTGGGGGGATAAGGGGCGATTTCTCCTTGGAATGTGGGGGGGGGGGGATAAGGGACGATTTCTCAGAATGTGGCGGGGGGATAAGGGACGATTTCTCCTCGGAATGTGGGGGGGGGGATAAGGGACGATTTCTCCTCGGAATGTGGGGGGGGATAAGGGACGATTTCTCTTCGAAATGTGGGGGGGGGGGGATTTAATGGTAAGGGCAGGTTTTTTTTGCTTTAGGATAAGAGCAGGTTCCCCCCCTGGATAGGGGTAATTAGGGTGGATTTCTCCTCAGGATGGGGAACTGGAGTAATGGTAAGTTTCCTCTTTAGAATAAGGGCAGATTTCTCCTCAGAATATGGGCAATAAGGGCAGGTTTCTCCTCAGCATTGGACAGATTTCGCCATAAAATAGGGGGGGGGAGAGTTGTCGGAGGTCTCATCAGGATGGGACGTGTAAGAGCAGATTTATCCTCATAAGGTGTGGGGGGGGGGGGAGAGAAGGTTTCTCCTCACAATAGGGATGGGAGGTTAAGGGTAGATTTCTCCTCAGTATAGAGGTAATAAGCGTAGGTTTCTCCTCAGAATAGGGATGATAAGGGCAGATTTTTCCTTAAAATAATGGGTGGGGGTGTATATCTTTTCAGGATAGGAGTGATAAGGGCAGATTCTTCTTAGCATGGAAGGAGGGGGGGTGTAAGCATAAGGGCAGATTCCTCTTTAGGGTTAAGTTTTTGCCTTAAAATAAGAATGGGGCAGATTTTGCCTCAGGATAGGGGTAATTAGAGTAGATTTCTCCTCCTGATGGTGGGGGAGAGGAATAAGAAAAGATTTCTTCTAAGGATAGGGGTAATGAGGGCTGATTTCTTCTCAGGATGAGGGGGTAGGGCCGATTTCTCCTCTTGATTGCAGGATTTAGGGCAGGTTTCTCCTCAGCATGGGGGAAGGTAAGGGCAGCTTTTTCTTTTGGGTTGGATTTTTGTATAAGGCCAGATTTCTCCTCAGGGTGTGGGTTAAGGGCAGATATTGTCTCAGCATGGGGGAGGAGGTAGGGACAAGGGCAGATTTCTCCTAAGGATGGGGGTTTGGCTGGGGCAGTGAAGGGCAGATTTCTCCCAAGGACAGATAAGGGTGGATTTCCCCTCAGGAAAGGAGGAATAAGGGGAAATTTATTCTTAGCATGGCTGGGGGATGGGTGGTGGTATGGTAAAGGCAGAGTTTTCCTCAGGATGGGGTGGAGGGAGGGTATATTTATTTTAAGGATAAGGGCAGATTTCTGCTCAAGATGGGGGTTGGTGGGTAAGGGTAGATTTCTCCTCAGCATTTTGAGGGATAAGGTCAGCTTTCTCCTCAGGATGGGGGACAGGGGGTAGGGGCAGGTTTCTCCTCAAAATAAATGCAAGGGGGTCAGGGCAGATTCTTGCTCAGGATAGTGGCGATAAGGGCATATTTCTTTCAAGGTAGGGGGGTAAGGGCAAATTTCCTCTCAGGGTGGGGTGATCAGGGCAGATTTTGGGAAAGGGGGGGTAGGCCAGGTTTCTCCTTGGATTGGGGTCGGGGGGTGTATAAGTAAGATCAGATTTGCTGATTGGGGTGATAAGAGCAGGTTTCTCCACAGAATGGGGTAAGGGTAATTTCTCTTCAGGATAGGGTGATGAGGGCAGGTTTCTCTTCAGGAAGGGGAGGGGGCTAGGGAGAACAAGAGATTTTTCATCAGACTAGGGGGTGTTCAGGGCAGATGTCTCCTCAGGATGGAGGTGGCAGGGAGCAGAGGTAAGTGCAGATTTCTCCCCAGAATAGGGGGTGATGAGGGCAGATTTATCCTTAGGATAAGGGGAATAAGGTTTTTTTTTTGTTACCTTAAAATCCCTTTGTCTTAGACAATTGACGGACACAGCAATTTCCTTAGGATGCGTTAGAAATAGGGATGGCAGGATAATGTCCTAGTTCAAAAGAAAAGCGGAGCCCACCTTTTGGGAGAAAGAAATGCATGGACGGAGAACCACCTTATCCTTGTGTACAACCAAGTAAGGAGACCTGTAGGACAAGGCCGCCAACTGCAACACTCTGCAAGCTCAAGTGATAGCTGCTTAAAAGGCCAGCGTCAGCAAGGGAATTTCCCTAATATTCTCGAAGGGAGATCTTTGAAGAAGAACAGAGAGAACCAAATTCAGATCCCAAGGCGTCAATGGGGAGCACACTGGTGGCGCCACATGCTGAACTCCTTGAACTAAAGTACAGATCAAAGAGTGCGTGGCTAGGGGACTTAGAAAATCGCCAGAGCAGAAATCTGGCCCTTGACGGTACTTAATGCCAACTTCTTCTCAATGACTCGTTGCAGAAATGCCAATATCCTACCTACCGAGAAGGAACGCAGATGAACACCCGCGACCTCACACCACGAGATATATGCCTTCCAGTTGCGATGATATATCTTCCTGGACATAGACTTTTCTGCGTTCAACATGGTAGGGATAACAGACTCAGACAGTCCCTTGTCCCTCAGAACCTGGCTTTCAATAGCCAAGCCATTAAAGCCAGCGACTGTAAATCAGCGTGAATGATCGGTCCTTGAGACAGAAGACCTATCCTGAAAGGCAGATGCCAGGGGACATCTGCGACCAACCGCACCACATCAGCATACTAGGCGCGACGGGGCCAAACTGGCTCCACCAGGATGACTGGAATGCCTTTCGGGCTCTATCCTTCGAGGTAGAAGCTTGAGAGGAGGGAACGTATATGTGAGATGATACTGACTCCATGGCCCCACCAGGGCATCTGTGGCAGCTACAAAAGGATCCCTCGTCCTGGCCAGACATATTGGCACCTTCCTGTTGAACCAAGACGCTAGGAGATCCACGACCAGAGTGCCCCATTGGAGCAAATCTGATTAAACATGTTGCGATGCAGGGACCACTCGCCTTGGTCCCAACGTTTGACGACTGAGGTAGTGTCAGGAATTATGAATCATAAGGAGACAGAAAATGCAGTAAAAATCATACCTTTTAAATATACTGGTAGAAATGGTGCAACTGGTAAACATAGCCAGGGAACGGCAGCCAAAGCAGGTAGTCAGAACAAGCCAGTAAATCAGGAAGCCAGAAATCAGTGTAGTTGGAGGCAGAAGAACAGGATCAGGAACCAGAAGGGACATCAGCCGGGCAAAGTCTTTAACAGGAACACAGCAGGGAAGGAATGGAGGCATCTCCTCGAGGGTACCACTTGCCGGTCCTCATTTTGACTGGCCTTCTCCAGTCTCGGACGCATCAACCTCAAGAATGAAGGGTTACATAGGTTCTGGATTTGCCAGCACAGGAGCTGAAACAAAGGCAGCCTTGAGAGACTCAAAGGCTTTAATGAAATCCAGGGACCAATTCTGTGGGTTGCTGTCCTTTCTGGTCATATCAGTTAGGGGGTTTGACCAGAGAAGAGAAATTATAAATACATTTCCGATAATAATTGGCAAAGCCAAGAAAACGTAGCGGATGTAGACCTACGGGTCGAGGCCATTGTAGAACTGCAGATAGTTTTTCTGGGTCCATCGTAAAACCGACAGTAGAAATTACATAACCCAGAAATGTAACCTGTTCACAATGGAACTCGTACTTTTCCAACTTACAATACAGGTTATTATCTCTCAACCTCTGTAGCGCATGGGAGACATCTGTGTGGTGGCTCTCTAGGGAATTAGAATATATGAGGATATTGTAGAGATAAACCACCACACACTGCTGCAACATCTGAGGACATTGTTGATGAATTCCTGAAAACCTGCAGGAGCGTTGCAAAGACCAAATGGCATTATGAGGTATTCATAATGTCCTGTCCTGGTATTAAATGCAGTTTTCCATTCATCGCCCTTCTTGATCCTCACGAGATTGTATGCCCCTCTCAAATCGAACTTCGTAAAAAAATGTTCCTCCCTTGAGGCAGTCAAATAATTTCATAATCAATGGAATCGGATGAGCGTTCTTAATCGAGATGCGATTGAGACCCCTATAATCGATACAAGGTCTCTGTTCACCACTCTTTTTCACAAAGAAGAAGCCAGCACCAGCAGGAGACCAGGGTTTGCTAATGAACCCTAGAGAAATGAATCAGCAACATAGTCCTCCATGGCTTTCTCCTCTGAGACAGACAAAGGGTAAACCCGGCCATGAGGGGGCATGGCACCAGGTTGAAGGTCAATCCTACAACCGGTGTGGAGGCAAGCTACTGGCTTGACCTTTGTCAAAGACCTCGCCAAATTTGCAGTACTCCTCAGGCAAGGAGGGTGAAGAGGTGCAGGAGACCTTAACCCACTTTCTGAAAGCACGTTTTACTGCATTGTGGCGACCAGGAAAGAACCTCAGCACAGTTCCTAAGGCTCGCCAGTTCCTAAATGTCTTGCAGGACAATTTTTTGGGTCAGATGGTAGACGCACCAACTAGAAATAAAGCATTACTGGATCTACTGATTACCAACAATACAGACCCGATCACGGATGTGGAAATACAGGACAATTTAGTAAACAGCGATCACAGGTCAATTGGCACAAAGAATACAGAGGAGAGATGGGTTTGCTTTAAGAGCATATTAAATAAGGCATTAGCCAATGCATCCCATTGGGAAATACATTTAAAAAAAAAGAGAACAAAAGTCCTGGATGGCCTAACTCCAATGTAAAAATGCATATAAAAGCAAAGGAGAAGGCCTCCAAAAAATACAAGGTTGAGGGATCATCATCAGCATTCAGACTTTATAAAGAATGCAACAAGAAATGTAAGGGTGCAATTAGGACGGCTAAGATAGAACATGAAAGACACATAGCGGAGGAGAGTAAAAAAAATCCCAAGAAATGATTTAAGTATGTAAACAGTAAAAAAGGGAGGACAGACCATATTGGCCCCATAAAGAATGAGGAAGGACATCTGGTTACAAAAGATGGGGAGATGGCAAAGGTAAGAAATTGCCAGACCATTGTTCCTAATTTTTACTGACAGTCTACTGACTGGAATGGTACCAGCTGATTGGAGAAAAGCCAATGTAGCACCAATATTTAAAAAGGGCCCAAAATACATCCCTGGGAATTACAGACCAGTTAGCCTAACATCAATAGTATGTAAACTCTTGGAGGGGATGATAAGGGACTATATACAAGATTTTAGTAATGAGAACGGTATCATTAGCAGTAATCAGCATGGATTCATGAAGAATCGTTCTTGCCAAACCAATCTATTAACCTTCTATGAGGAGGCGAGTTGCCATCTAGATAAAGGAAGGCCTGTAGACGTGGTGTATCTGGATTTTGCAAAAGCATTTGACACAGTTCCCCATAAACGTTTACTGTACAAAATAAGGTGCGTTGGCATGAACCATAGGGTGAGTACATGGATTGAAAACTGGCTACAAGGGCGAGTTCAGAGGGTGGTGATAAATGGGGAGTACTCAGAATGGTCGGGGGATGGGTAGTGGGGTCCTCCAGGGTTCTGTGCTGGGACCAATCCTATTTAATTTGTTCATAAATGACCTGGAGGATGGGATAAACAGTTCAATCTCTGTATTTGCAGACAATACTATGCTAAGCAGGGCAATAACTTCTCCGCAGGATGTGGAAACCTTGCAAGAAGATCTGAACAAATGAATGGGGGAGGGGCAACTACATGGCAAATGAGGTTCAATGTAGAAAAATGTAAAATAATGCATTTGGGTGGCAAAAATCTGAATGCAATCTATAGACTGGGGGGAGAACCTCTGGGGGGATCTAGGATGGAAAAGGACCTGGTGGTCCTAGTAGATGATAGGCTCAGCAATGGAATGCAATGCCAAGCTGCTGCTAACAAAGCAAACAGAATATTGGCATTAAAAAGGGGATCAACTCCAGAGATAAAACGATAATTCTCCCACTCTACAAGACTCTGGTCCGCCCGCACCTGGAGTATGCTGTCCAGTTCTGGGCACCAGTCCTCAGGAAGGATGTACTGGAAATGGAGCGACTACAAAGAAGGGCAACAAAGCTAATAAAGGGTCTGGAGGATCTTAGTTATGAGGAAAGGTTGTGAGCACTGAACTTATTCTCTCTGGAGAAGAGACGCTTGAGAGGGGATATGATTTCAATGTATATATGCAGTACTGGTGACCCCACAATAGGGATAAAACTTTTCCACAGAAGGGAGTTTAACAAGACTCGTGGCCACTCTTTAAACTTAGAAGAAAAGAGATTTAACTTTAAACTACGTCGAGGGTTCTTTACTGTAAGAGCGGTAAGGATGTGGAATTCCCTTCCACAGGCGGTGGTCTCAGCGGGGAGCAGCCATAGTTTCAAAAAACGATTAGATAATCACCTGAACGACCGCAACATACAGGGATATATAATGTAATACTGACATATAATCACACACATAGGTTGGACTGGACTTTTTTAAACCTCACCTACTATGTAACAAAGCCAATCAAAAGAAGGGTTGTGCCTCTGTAACCAATGACCACCAGGTAATGAGGTGAGAAAATGACTTGAAATTGTATTATCGCATGGTGAAGAGCCCCTACGGCCATGATCAGCGGAGCAGTCTCATGAATCACATGGGCAGGCTGTAAAGGTCTCCCATCAAAAGCCCCAATGGTAAGTGGAGTGGCATGAAGCTGCAGTGGAATCAAGTGATTAGACACAAAATGCACTGTCTATGAACAGGCCTGCAGCCCCAGATTAGATTAGCGCCTGTGTAGCAATGGATGACTCAGACCAAGAAAGGGTAACCGAAACTACAGACTTATCCTTCAGGATAACTGTGGACACAACAACGCCACCTAAGGTCTGTCCCCTACAGGACCTCAAGGTTCGGGCATTTCCTGGACAGGTAGGACAAGACTTCAAAAAGTGACCTGCCTGGCCACAATCTCTCCCTCCTCCTAAAGGCCCTCTCCTCTGCAGAGAGACGTGTGAAGACCAACTGCATGGGTTCTAGTTCACTGAGTAAAATAACGTAAACAGGGTCACTTATCCGGCACTTCAATCTAATTGAGGGTTAATTATTCTTAATAAAAGATGGTAAAACCAGCAACCACTATATTAATACAATACAAAATGATCCATAAGCCATAAAGTCCATTCCTAAAAAAGGTCCTTCAGGCAAAGTAGCACTTCCAAATAATGTTGTACACCGTTAGATGACAATAGTACAAAACACCCAGTGAGACAAATTCTGAGATGCTGGCGATGTGGATTTCTAGGGGTACTTTTCAAATTTGGATCTTCTGTGGTGAGTACCGCTGGAGATCTGTCCCCGTGTACTAGAAGGGGTTAAGACTGAATAGATTGTCTATAAAGTTGCAAGTCCATGCTGTGTGGCCACTCCTATTAAGGAAGACGTAATGACAAAACGCGTCTAGACATGACCACACGGCTTACTGCACTGTTCCAATATATACAATCTCTTCCCAGGAATCGCCGCAGACAAACCAATCTTCAGAGCAATGAGAGAGTATCGAATGATGGTACGCAGTGCGATATTTTATTGAATGTTGATTTTTGATTGTTGTATGTAAGTGCATAGGGTTAAGGGGGGATTTGATTTATAATAAAATATTAACAGAGTTACGCTATGAGGATTGTTTTCCTTTATGTTTGAGTCTCACATGAGTGAGATTAACGTGATTTGGAGTGCACCAATCCATGGTCCTGATGTTTTAATTGAGATACCCTGGATGATGATTTCCTGATATTGTTTGGGCAAAAATATCCAAAGCGATATTTTGACAGATTTCTGGTAAGTGCAATTCCTGTGGGAGTGGAATCACACGGTGCGGTGAAGGTGAACTCTCCATACACCTGATGAACTTCTATGAACTGTTATTCAAGCATCTTGACCGAACTTGTCTCACTGGGCGTTTTGTACTATTGTCATCTAACGGTTCTACTTCACTGCCGGACTCGGTACCAGGAGGTGAGGGAGGCAAGGGTGGGACTGCAAAGCTCAGAGCCAAATCTACAAGAGGCTTCTGCATGCTCTCCTTAAAAGGAAGGTCTCTCGGAGTCAATGAGAATGGCAAACTGGATTAACTTCTCTAGATCCGTAGGTATGTCTCAGGCTGCTATCTCATCCTTGATGAAATCCGACAGACCATGAGAAAAAGTAGCCTCATTGTTCCAAGCAACCACTGCTGCCAGAGTACGGAATTCAATGGTATAAAATCGGCAACAGTTCTCATACTCGGTTTGATGGACACGAGGCTCTTGGCAGCAGAAGTGGAGCGAGCGGGAACGTCAAATACCCTTTTAAAAAGGAGGCCACAAACTCAGGGTAACTCAGGGTTCTTGCATCTCCCATAGAGGGTTTGTCCAAGCCAAAGCTCTATCAGAAAGCAAAGAAATAATGAAGCCTACTTTGTTTCTGTCCATGGGGAACGCCTGGGGCAGCATCTCAAAGTATATCCAAACCTGTTTAAGAAACCCTCTGCATTGAACTGGATCACCCGCAAATTGCTGGGGAAGTGGAGTGGAACCAGACATACCTTACAGAGATAATATTCGAGGTGGGTGCCTGCACAGAAACTGGAGCAGCAGCAGCAGCAGCAGCAGCAAAGGCCTGCACCACAGATTGTAGAGAAGTAGCCCATGTGGGAGGAACCAGGTGAGCCATGCGAATCAGGAGCATCTGTAACGCCATGGCAAACTGATCCATGCGCTGATCCTGCTCATTCAACCTGGAAAAAATTATTACCACTAGGTGGATTGCCTGCATCTTCTGAATTCATGGTCTTCGCCTACTGTCAGGAACCATGAATCAGGCAGACAGAAAATGCAGTAAAAAAAAAAAATATATATATATATCACACCTTTTAATATAATGGCACAAATAGTAAACGTAGTCAAAACATAAGCCAGGGATTGGAAGCCAAAGTGGGTAGTCAGACAAGCCAGTGATCAGGAAACCAGAGATCAGCGTAACTGGAGGCAGAACAGGATCAGGAACCAAAAAGGGACGTCAGCCAGGAAAGTCTTCAGCAGGAACACAGCAGAGAGTCTCCAGATATGTTTGACCAAGGTGAAGGCATGGAAGAAAGGAACCAGCTGTGGAACAATAAATACTGACAATTATCCGACAGCTGAGCACAGAGAAGGGAGCTGCTGAGAGCCCAGCCCTGACAGGATGTCCACCTGCCAATTGTCCACACGGGGGATGTGCACCACGGAGAGTGTGGGCACTGCCCACCTGAGGATGTGGGAGGACCCCAGCGATGCTGCCACAATCCTTGTCCCTTCTTGGTGGTTGACATAGGCACTCCAGCACCTGGCAGTGATCTATGCAGAGAGGGGGTTTATATCAGCTAGGACTTTTTCTGCCTAGTGTCTTACTCCTGTAGGTGGTGATATAACCTTATGGTCGAGATTAGAAGACAATGTGTCAATGAACGAAAGAGAAAAGTTCAGATTTCTTGTCAGGATGGGGTGATGAGGGCAGGTCTCTCCTCAGGGTATGGGTGATGAGGGTAGACTCGCCCTCCGGATGAGAGGCTGGGGTTAGAGCAGATTACTCCATAAGATAAGGGTGATAAGGGCAGGTCTCTCCTCAGGGTAGGGGTGATGAGGGCAGACTCGCCCTCCGGATGAGAGGCTGGGGTTAGAGCAGATTACTCCATAAGATAAGGGTGATAAGGGCAGGTCTCTCCTCAGGGTAGGGGTGATGAGGGCAGACTCGCCCTCCGGATGAGAGGCTGGGGTTAGAGCAGATTACTCCATAAGATAAGGGCAGGTCTCTCCTCAGGGTAGGGGTGATGAGGGCAGACTCGCCCTCCGGATGAGAGGCTGGGGTTAGAGCAGATTACTCCATAAGATAAGGGCAGGTCTCTCCTCAGGGTATGGGTGATGAGGGTAGACTCGCCCTCCGGATGAGAGGCTGGGGTTAGAGCAGATTACTCCATAAGATAAGGGTGATAAGGGCAGGTCTCTCCTCAGGGTATGGGTGATGAGGGCAGACTCGCCCTCCGGATGAGAGGCTGGGGTTAGAGCAGATTACTCCATAAGATAAGGGTGATAAGGGCAGGTCTCTCCTCAGGGTAGGGGTGATGAGGGCAGACTCGCCCTCCGGATGAGAGGCTGGGGTTAGAGCAGATTACTCCATAAGATAAGGGCAGGTCTCTCCTCAGGGTAGGGGTGATGAGGGTAGACTCGCCCTCCGGATGAGAGGCTGGGGTTAGAGCAGATTACTCCATAAGATAAGGGCAGGTCTCTCCTCAGGGTAGGGGTGATGAGGGTAGACTCGCCCTCCGGATGAGAGGCTGGGGTTAGAGCAGATTACTCCATAAGATAAGGGTGATAAGGGCAGGTCTCTCCTCAGGGTAGGGGTGATGAGGGCAGACTCGCCCTCCGGATGAGAGGCTGGGGTTAGAGCAGATTACTCCATAAGATAAGGGCAGGTCTCTCCTCAGGGTATGGGTGATGAGGGTAGACTCGCCCTCCGGATGAGAGGCTGGGGTTAGAGCAGATTACTCCATAAGATAAGGGTGATAAGGGCAGGTCTCTCCTCAGGGTATGGGTGATGAGGGTAGACTCGCCCTCCGGATGAGAGGCTGGGGTTAGATCAGATTACTCCATAAGATAAAGGGTGATAAGGGCAGGTCTCTCCTCAGGGTAGGGGTGATGAGGGTAGACTCGCCCTCCGGATGAGAGGCTGGGGTTAGAGCAGATTACTCCATAAGATAAGGGTGATAAGGGCAGGTCTCTCCTCAGGGTAGGGGTGATGAGGGCAGACTCGCCCTCCGGATGAGAGGCTGGGGTTAGAGCAGATTACTCCATAAGATAAGGGTGATAAGGGCAGGTCTCTCCTCAGGGTAGGGGTGATGAGGGCAGACTCGCCCTCCGGATGAGAGGCTGGGGTTAGAGCAGATTACTCCATAAGATAAGGGCAGGTCTCTCCTCAGGGTATGGGTGATGAGGGTAGACTCGCCCTCCGGATGAGAGGCTGGGGTTAGAGCAGATTACTCCATAAGATAAGGGTGATAAGGGCAGGTCTCTCCTCAGGGTATGGGTGATGAGGGTAGACTCGCCCTCCGGATGAGAGGCTGGGGTTAGAGCAGATTACTCCATAAGATAAGGGTGATAAGGGCAGGTCTCTCCTCAGGGTATGGGTGATGAGGGTAGACTCGCCCTCCGGATGAGAGGCTGGGGTTAGAGCAGATTACTCCATAAGATAAAGGGTGATAAGGGCAGGTCTCTCCTCAGGGTAGGGGTGATGAGGGTAGACTCGCCCTCCGGATGAGAGGCTGGGGTTAGAGCAGATTACTCCATAAGATAAGGGTGATAAGGGCAGGTCTCTCCTCAGGGTAGGGGTGATGAGGGCAGACTAGCCCTCCGGATGAGAGGCTGGGGTTAGAGCAGATTACTCCATAAGATAAGGGTGATAAGGGCAGGTCTCTCCTCAGGGTAGGGGTGATGAGGGCAGACTCGCCCTCCGGATGAGAGGCTGGGGTTAGAGCAGATTACTCCATAAGATAAGGGCAGGTCTCTCCTCAGGGTAGGGGTGATGAGGGCAGACTCGCCCTCCGGATGAGAGGCTGGGGTTAGAGCAGATTACTCCATAAGATAAGGGTGATAAGGGCAGGTCTCTCCTCAGGGTATGGGTGATGAGGGCAGACTCGCCCTCCGGATGAGAGGCTGGGGTTAGAGCAGATTACTCCGTAAGATAAGGGTGATAAGGGCAGGTCTCTCCTCAGGGTAGGGGTGATGAGGGCAGACTCGCCCTCCGGATGAGAGGCTGGGGTTAGAGCAGATTACTCCATAAGATAAGGGTGATAAGGGCAGGTCTCTCCTCAGGGTAGGGGTGATGAGGGCAGACTCGCCCTCCGGATGAGAGGCTGGGGTTAGAGCAGATTACTCCATAAGATAAGGGTGATAAGGGCAGGTCTCTCCTCAGGGTAGGGGTGATGAGGGCAGACTCGCCCTCCGGATGAGAGGCTGGGGTTAGAGCAGATTACTCCATAAGATAAGGGTGATAAGGGCAGGTCTCTCCTCAGGGTAGGGGTGATGAGGGTAGACTCGCCCTCCGGATGAGAGGCTGGGGTTAGAGCAGATTACTCCATAAGATAAGGGCAGGTCTCTCCTCAGGGTAGGGGTGATGAGGGTAGACTCGCCCTCCGGATGAGAGGCTGGGGTTAGAGCAGATTACTCCATAAGATAAGGGTGATAAGGGCAGGTCTCTCCTCAGGGTATGGGTGATGAGGGCAGACTCGCCCTCCGGATGAGAGGCTGGGGTTAGAGCAGATTACTCCATAAGATAAGGGTGATAAGGGCAGGTCTCTCCTCAGGGTATGGGTGATGAGGGCAGACTTGCCCTCCGGATGAGAGGCTGGGGTTAGAGCAGATTACTCCATAAGATAAGGGTGATAAGGGCAGGTCTCTCCTCAGGGTAGGGGTGATGAGGGCAGACTCGCCCTCCGGATGAGAGGCTGGGGTTAGAGCAGATTACTCCATAAGATAAGGGCAGGTCTCTCCTCAGGGTAGGGGTGATGAGGGCAGACTCGCCCTCCGGATGAGAGGCTGGGGTTAGAGCAGATTACTCCATAAGATAAGGGCAGGTCTCTCCTCAGGGTATGGGTGATGAGGGTAGACTCGCCCTCCGGATGAGAGGCTGGGGTTAGAGCAGATTACTCCATAAGATAAGGGTGATAAGGGCAGGTCTCTCCTCAGGGTATGGGTGATGAGGGCAGACTCGCCCTCCGGATGAGAGGCTGGGGTTAGAGCAGATTACTCCATAAGATAAGGGTGATAAGGGCAGGTCTCTCCTCAGGGTAGGGGTGATGAGGGCAGACTCGCCCTCCGGATGAGAGGCTGGGGTTAGAGCAGATTACTCCATAAGATAAGGGCAGGTCTCTCCTCAGGGTAGGGGTGATGAGGGTAGACTCGCCCTCCGGATGAGAGGCTGGGGTTAGAGCAGATTACTCCATAAGATAAGGGCAGGTCTCTCCTCAGGGTAGGGGTGATGAGGGTAGACTCGCCCTCCGGATGAGAGGCTGGGGTTAGAGCAGATTACTCCATAAGATAAGGGTGATAAGGGCAGGTCTCTCCTCAGGGTAGGGGTGATGAGGGCAGACTCGCCCTCCGGATGAGAGGCTGGGGTTAGAGCAGATTACTCCATAAGATAAGGGCAGGTCTCTCCTCAGGGTAGGGGTGATGAGGGCAGACTCGCCCTCCGGATGAGAGGCTGGGGTTAGAGCAGATTACTCCATAAGATAAGGGTGATAAGGGCAGGTCTCTCCTCAGGGTAGGGGTGATGAGGGTAGACTCGCCCTCCGGATGAGAGGCTGGGGTTAGAGCAGATTACTCCATAAGATAAGGGTGATAAGGGCAGGTCTCTCCTCAGGGTAGGGGTGATGAGGGTAGACTCGCCCTCCGGATGAGAGGCTGGGGTTAGAGCAGATTACTCCATAAGATAAGGGTGATAAGGGCAGGTCTCTCCTCAGGGTAGGGGTGATGAGGGCAGACTCGCCCTCCGGATGAGAGGCTGGGGTTAGAGCAGATTACTCCATAAGATAAGGGTGATAAGGGCAGGTCTCTCCTCAGGGTATGGGTGATGAGGGTAGACTCGCCCTCCGGATGAGAGGCTGGGGTTAGAGCAGATTACTCCATAAGATAAGGGTGATAAGGGCAGGTCTCTCCTCAGGGTAGGGGTGATGAGGGTAGACTCGCCCTCCGGATGAGAGGCTGGGGTTAGAGCAGATTACTCCATAAGATAAGGGTGATAAGGGCAGGTCTCTCCTCAGGGTAGGGGTGATGAGGGCAGACTCGCCCTCCGGATGAGAGGCTGGGGTTAGAGCAGATTACTCCATAAGATAAGGGTGATAAGGGCAGGTCTCTCCTCAGGGTAGGGGTGATGAGGGCAGACTCGCCCTCCGGATGAGAGGCTGGGGTTAGAGCAGATTACTCCATAAGATAAGGGCAGGTCTCTCCTCAGGGTAGGGGTGATGAGGGTAGACTCGCCCTCCGGATGAGAGGCTGGGGTTAGAGCAGATTACTCCATAAGATAAGGGTGATAAGGGCAGGTCTCTCCTCAGGGTAGGGGTGATGAGGGTAGACTCGCCCTCCGGATGAGAGGCTGGGGTTAGAGCAGATTACTCCATAAGATAAGGGTGATAAGGGCAGGTCTCTCCTCAGGGTATGGGTGATGAGGGCAGACTCGCCCTCCGGATGAGAGGCTGGGGTTAGAGCAGATTACTCCATAAGATAAGGGTGATAAGGGCAGGTCTCTCCTCAGGGTAGGGGTGATGAGGGCAGACTCGCCCTCCGGATGAGAGGCTGGGGTTAGAGCAGATTACTCCATAAGATAAGGGCAGGTCTCTCCTCAGGGTAGGGGTGATGAGGGTAGACTCGCCCTCCGGATGAGAGGCTGGGGTTAGAGCAGATTACTCCATAAGATAAGGGCAGGTCTCTCCTCAGGGTAGGGGTGATGAGGGTAGACTCGCCCTCCGGATGAGAGGCTGGGGTTAGAGCAGATTACTCCATAAGATAAGGGTGATAAGGGCAGGTCTCTCCTCAGGGTAGGGGTGATGAGGGCAGACTCGCCCTCCGGATGAGAGGCTGGGGTTAGAGCAGATTACTCCATAAGATAAGGGCAGGTCTCTCCTCAGGGTAGGGGTGATGAGGGTAGACTCGCCCTCCGGATGAGAGGCTGGGGTTAGAGCAGATTACTCCATAAGATAAGGGTGATAAGGGCAGGTCTCTCCTCAGGGTAGGGGTGATGAGGGCAGACTCGCCCTCCGGATGAGAGGCTGGGGTTAGAGCAGATTACTCCATAAGATAAGGGTGATAAGGGCAGGTCTCTCCTCAGGGTAGGGGTGATGAGGGCAGACTCGCCCTCCGGATGAGAGGCTGGGGTTAGAGCAGATTACTCCATAAGATAAGGGCAGGTCTCTCCTCAGGGTAGGGGTGATGAGGGCAGACTCGCCCTCCGGATGAGAGGCTGGGGTTAGAGCAGATTACTCCATAAGATAAGGGTGATAAGGGCAGGTCTCTCCTCAGGGTAGGGGTGATGAGGGCAGACTCGCCCTCCGGATGAGAGGCTGGGGTTAGAGCAGATTACTCCATAAGATAAGGGCAGGTCTCTCCTCAGGGTATGGGTGATGAGGGTAGACTCGCCCTCCGGATGAGAGGCTGGGGTTAGAGCAGATTACTCCATAAGATAAGGGTGATAAGGGCAGGTCTCTCCTCAGGGTATGGGTGATGAGGGTAGACTCGCCCTCCGGATGAGAGGCTGGGGTTAGAGCAGATTACTCCATAAGATAAGGGTGATAAGGGCAGGTCTCTCCTCAGGGTAGGGGTGATGAGGGCAGACTCGCCCTCCGGATGAGAGGCTGGGGTTAGAGCAGATTACTCCATAAGATAAGGGCAGGTCTCTCCTCAGGGTAGGGGTGATGAGGGTAGACTCGCCCTCCGGATGAGAGGCTGGGGTTAGAGCAGATTACTCCATAAGATAAGGGTGATAAGGGCAGGTCTCTCCTCAGGGTATGGGTGATGAGGGCAGACTCGCCCTCCGGATGAGAGGCTGGGGTTAGAGCAGATTACTCCATAAGATAAGGGTGATAAGGGCAGGTCTCTCCTCAGGGTAGGGGTGATGAGGGCAGACTCGCCCTCCGGATGAGAGGCTGGGGTTAGAGCAGATTACTCCATAAGATAAGGGCAGGTCTCTCCTCAGGGTAGGGGTGATGAGGGTAGACTCGCCCTCCGGATGAGAGGCTGGGGTTAGAGCAGATTACTCCATAAGATAAGGGTGATAAGGGCAGGTCTCTCCTCAGGGTAGGGGTGATGAGGGCAGACTCGCCCTCCGGATGAGAGGCTGGGGTTAGAGCAGATTACTCCATAAGATAAGGGCAGGTCTCTCCTCAGGGTAGGGGTGATGAGGGCAGACTCGCCCTCCGGATGAGAGGCTGGGGTTAGAGCAGATTACTCCATAAGATAAGGGCAGGTCTCTCCTCAGGGTAGGGGTGATGAGGGCAGACTCGCCCTCCGGATGAGAGGCTGGGGTTAGAGCAGATTACTCCATAAGATAAGGGCAGGTCTCTCCTCAGGGTAGGGGTGATGAGGGTAGACTCGCCCTCCGGATGAGAGGCTGGGGTTAGAGCAGATTACTCCATAAGATAAAGGGTGATAAGGGCAGGTCTCTCCTCAGGGTAGGGGTGATGAGGGTAGAGTTTTTCTTGGGTAGGGGGAGTGGAAATAAGGGCAGATTTCTGCTGAGAATGAATGGGCGAGAGCCTATTTCTCCTCAGTTTAGGGGTGATAAGGGCACCTTTTGCCTTAGAATTTGGCATATAGGGAGATTTCACCTCAGGATTGGGATGAAAAAGGCAGAATTCTCCTCAGGATGGAGTGGGGTAAGGGCACATTTGGCCTCGGGATAGGAGAAATAAGGGAAGATATCTTCTCAGGGTAGGGTTCCCTTCATGATGGAAGGAATAGGGGCAGATTTCTCCTCAGTAGAGCAGGGATAATGGAAATTTTGTTCTTAGCATGGTGGGGGAAGGGGTGGTGGGATGATAAGGGCAGATTTCTCCTCAGTATGGGGTGGGATTGGAGGAAATTTTCACCTCAGGATAGGAGGAATAAGGGTACATTTCTCCTCAAGATGGGAGTTGGAGGATAAGGGCAGCTTTCTCCTCAGGATGGGGGGCTGGCATAAGAGCAGGGGGTAAGGGCAGATTTCTCTTCATGATAGGGGAGATAAGGGCAGATTTCTTTTTTGGATGGGAGGGTAGGGTTTACAGGCAGGTCTCTCCTCAAAATGGAGTCTGAGGTAAGGGCTGATTTCTCCTCAGGATAGAAGTGCGGGATAAGGTCAGATTTCTCTTCAGGATAGAAGTGCGGGATAAGGTCAGATTTCTCTTCAGGATAGAAGTGCGGGATAAGGTCAGATTTCTCTTCAGGATAGAAGTGCGGGATAAGGTCAGATTTCTCTTCAGGATAGAAGTGCGGGATAAGGTCAGATTTCTCCTCAGGATAGAAGTGCGGGATAAGGTCAGATTTCTCTTCAGGATAGAAGTGCGGGATAAGGTCAGATTTCTCTTCAGGATAGAAGTGCGGGATAAGGTCAGATTTCTCTTCAGGATAGAAGTGCGGGATAAGGTCAGATTTCTCTTCAGGATAGAAGTGCGGGATAAGGGCAGATTTCTCTTCAGGATAGAAGTGCGGGATAAGGTCAGATTTCTCTTCAGGATAGAAGTGCGGGATAAGGTCAGATTTCTCTTCAGGATAGAAGTGCGGGATAAGGTCAGATTTCTCTTCAGGATAGAAGTGCGGGATAAGGTCAGATTTCTCTTCAGGATAGAAGTGCGGGATAAGGTCAGATTTCTCTTCAGGATAGAAGTGCGGGATAAGGTCAGATTTCTCTTCAGGATAGAAGTGCGGGATAAGGTCAGATTTCTCTTCAGGATAGAAGTGCGGGATAAGGTCAGATTTCTCCTTTGGAAGGTGGGGGAGATGAAGGCAGATTTCTCCCCAGGATAGGGGGAATAAGAGCTTGTATTCTTCTCAGGAAAAAAGAAAGTGGGAGGCAAGGGTAGGTTTCTCCTCAGCATTGGGAAGGGAGGGTAGGGGTAAGGGCAGATTTTCCCTCAGGATAGAGGGAATAAGACCAGTACCCGCGCATGAGGGTGGGGGTAAAGGCCAATTTCTTGGTACACAGTTCTTCGAACATAAGGATAACCCCCCCAAATAGCAACCCAGTCCGAGAAGATGGCTAGATAGCAAATCCGCAATCGATTAGTTCATGTCATGTAGATATTCAATGCTCGACATGTTTCGCGTGTCTTCACGCTTCTTCAAGAGCGAAACAATATATATTGTGGCTATCAAAATACATAACATAACATATAAATAATTAGTATATAAAACCGGCATCTAAAATGACGCCACATGCGTCGAGAGTGGGGGAAAAGCACATTTCTAGGTAGGATAGGGGTGATAAGAGCAAGATTATCTTCCGATTGGTAATGTTTTCAGCAGATATAGGGCAGGTTTCTCATGTTTCTCCTCAGGCTAGGGGTGATAAGGATAGATTTCTCCTTGGGATAGGGGGAGGGGAATAAGGGCAGATATCTCCTCAAGATAGGGGTGATAAGGGAAGATTTCTCCTCAGAATTAGGCACAAGGGCAGATTTCACTTAATGATTGGGGGGGGGGGGGGGGAGATACTGGGAGATTTCTCCTCAGGATAGGGCTAATAAGAGCCAAAACTCTCCTCAGGATGGAGTAGGATAAGGGCAGATTTCTCCTCAGGATGGAGTAGGATAAGGGCAGATTTCTCCTCAGGATAGGGATGAGGGGGGGGGGGAGAGCAGATTTCTCCTCAGGATTGGGGGGGGGGGGGTAAGGGCCGATTTCTCCTGCGGATAGGGATGGGGGGGGCAGATTTCTCCTCAGGATTGGGGGGGGGGGGGATGAGGGCCGATTTCTCCTCAGGATTGGGGGGGGATAAGGGTAGGATTCTCCTCAGGATAGGGATGGGGGGGGATAAGGGCAGATTTCACTTAATGATTGGGGGGGGGGGATACTGGGAGATTTCTCCTCAGGATAGGGCTAATAAGAGCCAAAACTCTCCTCAGGATGGAGTAGGATAAGGGCAGATTTCTCCTCAGGATGGAGTAGGATAAGGGCAGATTTCTCCTCAGGATAGGGATGAGGGGGGGGGGGGAGAGCAGATTTCTCCTCAGGATTGGGGGGGGGGGTAAGGGCCGATTTCTCCTGCGGATAGGGATGGGGGGGGGCAGATTTCTCCTCAGGATTGGGGGGGGGGGATGAGGGCCGATTTCTCCTCAGGATTGGGGGGGG
>JBBDGP010004508.1:127500-145882 GCA_037952835.1 Lithobates septentrionalis | reverse complement strand
CATTTTGGAAAGTAGACACCCCAAGCTATTTGCTGAGAGTCATGTCGAGTCCATGGAATATTTTATATTGTGACACAAGTTGCGGGAAAGAGACAATTTTTTTTTTTTTTTTTTGCACAAAGTTGTCACTAAATGATATATTGCTCAAACATGCCATGGGGATATGTGAAATTACACCCCAAAATACATTCTGCTGCTTCTCCTGAGTACGGGGATACCACATGTGTGAGACTTTTTGGGAGCCTAGCCGCGCACGGGACCCCGAAAACCAAGCACCGCCTTCAGGCTTTCTAAGGGCGTAAATTTTTGATTTCACTCTTCACTGCCTATCACAGTTTCGGAGGCCATGGAATGCCCAGGTGGCACAAAACCCCCCCCAAATGACCCCATTTTTGAAAGTAGACACCCCAAGCTATTTGCTGAGAGGTATAGTGAGTATTTTGCAGACCTCACATTTTGTCACAAAGTTTTGAAAATTGAAAAAAGAATTTTTTTTTTTTTTTCTGGTCTTTCTTCATTTTCAAAAACAAATGAGAGCTGCAAAATACTCACCATGCCTCTCAGCAAATAGCTTGGGGTGTCTACTTTCCAAAATGGGGTCATTTGGGGGGGTTTTGTGCCATCTTGGCATTTTATGGCCTTCAAAACTGTGATAGGTAGTGAGGCGTGAAATCAAAAATTTATGCCCTTAGAAATCCTGAAGGCGGTGCTTGGTTTTCGGGGCCCCGTACGCGGCTAGGCTCCCAAAAAGTCCCACACATGTGGTATCCCCATACTCAGGAGAAGCAGCTGAATGTATTTTGGGGTGCAATTCCACATATGCCCATGGCCTGTGTTAACAATATATCATTTAGTGACAACTTTTTGTAATTTTTTTTTTTTTTTTGTCATTATTCAATCACTTGGGACAAAAAAAATAAATATTCAATGGGTTCAACATTCCTCTCAGCAATTTCCTTGGGGTGTCTACTTTCCAAAATGGGATCATTTGGGGGGGGGGGTTTGTACTGCCCTGCCATTTTAGCACCTCAAGAAATGACATAGGCAGTCATAAACTAAAAGCTGTGTAAATTACAGAAAATGTACCCTAGTTTGTAGACGCTATAACTTTTGCGCAAACCAATAAATATACGCTTATTGACATTTTTTTTACCAAAGACATGTGGCCGAATACATTTTGGCCTAAATGTATGACTAAAATTTAGTTTATTGGATTTTTTTTATAACAAAAAGTAGAAAATATCATTTTTTTTCAAAATTTTTGGTCTTTTTCCGTTTATAGCGCAAAAAATAAAAACGGCAGAGGTGATCAAATACCATCAAAAGAAAGCTCTATTTGTGGGAAGAAAAGGACGCAAATTTTGTTTGGGTACAGCATTGCATGACCGCGCAATTAGCAGTTAAAGCGACGCAGTGCCGAATTGTAAAAAGTGCTCTGGTCAGGAAGGGGGTAAAATCTTCCGGGGCTGAAGTGGTTAAATCACCACGATTCCTCCTCCACATTGACCTGTCCAGTACAGACAACACACTCACCTTCATAATGCCTTCCAATGCTTGTTTATTCCCAGCAAGGGTCACGTATCATCAGCATGGGGCGTGTCCGGCCAATCACAAAACCGGCTCGGCAGCCACACCTCTGCAATTCGCGGACACGCCCACTCGGTCGAAGCCTTTCAGGCCATGATTGGATCGGTCAGGCGCCTGCTGTATTCCATTACTTTACCATTGTCCAGCGTGGGCACCGTCAATGACTGGGGAAGGGGGGAGGAGTCCGGTGACGTCGATGTCCGTGACCTCACCGGATCTCCGACGGAACTCCCTGAAGACCCGGCAGCCGGCGGAGAGGTGAGTACAGATCAAAAGAATTTTGATTGATCAAAAAAATTATTAATTGATTGATCGAGGAATTAATCGTTAATTTTCGCAGCCCTTATATATATGGGGGGGTAAATGATCGTTTTCTATGAGCTCCATTTGCACTGCAATGCACCACAGAGGCTGGAGTTACCCTTTCCTCTTGGTAATATGCTGGCTAAGGCTTCTTAATGTCTACACTCTACAGAGATGTTTATTTCGACATTAGGATGGCTCATGTGATTAAAGCAAGCAGATCCTCCTAGTTAGCACTATCTTTCAGCAACTCACTGGAATGGTATGTTAGAATGTACAGAACAGAACACGATAGGAATCTGCAATTACAATGATTAAAATCCTTGTGATGTATGCGACTGGCCTGAGGGGGGGATTTGGCTTTCTATCAAGTTTTACTTAAACATCCCCTACAAATAAAGAAATCCTGGAGCCATTATCTCCCCATTAAACACAGTATTACAAAATTTAAACTAGTCCTTCAGCATTTCAGTGGCAGCCTGGCAGCAATCCAACACTTAAAGTGTATTTTTACATCATGCTGCATGGCGCCGCTCGCGAGAACTCCTTACCTGGCTTCCAGCAGCTCCGTTCGGGCCGAAGAACGGAGCTGCCGACGTCACTTCTGGTTTTGGTCTATTACACGAAACCCGGAAGTAACTTCAAGATTTAAACAACAATGCTCCCGCCCGTAGTGATTCTACGAGCAGAAGCTACTCTGCGCTTCGTATTGCGCCGCAAGGCGGGTTAAAGGCCTGCAAATGAAGCGCCGCGTCTGCAATCTCATGATTGCATTGACTTGGCGCTTCCCATAGTGCACTGTGTCCGGCACTCAAACACAGTGCACTTAGTTAAAGGACTTTTTTTTTTTTAGTTTTTTTGTGACTACACAGGAGGGGGGGGGGGGGGGGGGCTCCTAGGCGCCTCCTATGGATGGGCCACCACTGGTGCGGCACAAAGGACGTTTTTTGTCTGTTGTATCATGAGTTGTAGATATAGTCATTATTAGCAGGGGTTATTTCAAGGGTTCCTCTGTGTTGAAAAGGTTGAGAAAGGCTGCTCTAAAATCTCTTTGTATGCTGTATTATTACTTGAGACACCTGAACTCAGTCATTTGCAGGGGAGGGCTCATACGTTTGGCCAGGTAGGCATGATAGTCAAGTGTCTTCAAACTTTTGTATTTATAGTAACTTTCCTTATGATTGCGTCTTTCTGAACTCACAGAAAATAGACACCTGACCCTCACAACTACATAAGCCCCCATTACTTCTATCTCTCACCATCCCCTTGGCTTAACAATCTCTACTCTTCTCACAGCATAGCCTCGTGTTCCCTTGCCCGCCCGTGTGGTCGCCCGTCTTGCCTCCGCGGGGAGATCCGCCACGGCTCCCGGTTAGGGATGCCTTTGGATTGCCTATGGGGCCCCGCCGCCACGCCATCACCACATACAACCTCAGTAAGATTACTGTTTTTTGGGGGTTTTATTACATACACCACCCCCAACCAGTTTTTTCCATGTACTTTTACTCCTTTGCTCATACCAGTTTCATTTCAGATATCTCACGTGCTTGCTTCTGACGAGTGGCATTAAAGCCACGAAACGCGTAGAGCTATGGGATGCTGTGTTTTTATCCATTTAACCCAGATTTTCCAAACTTATGCAATATCTAACTTTGCAGGCTCATCAAGGCCATAGGTCTCGCAGGCATTATGGTTTTATATAATATCGTTTGTGGTGAACCAGGAAACTTATTGTGGTCCTACCATGAGATATTTTTGTTATGCAAATAGTTTTTACCATGTTTACCCATTACCATGCTCCTTGTATTACCTGCATGTTTACACTACATCATGTAATATATGTATGTTATCATCACCATTGATACCGCTACTATATTTATGTACCAATTTGTATCCAATAAATTTCCTTACGTTCACCTAAATACTTTCTTGCAGTCACGTGCCTCACTTAAAGTCCCCTCTTCCCCTTGCTCAGCCCCCTCCCCCTTTTTTCTCTTGACTTAGCTTGGGATGGAAATACATGACCTTACCAGGCCATGATTTCAATTAAAGTCCCTAGGGATGGAAATACGTGACCTCACCAGGTCATGGCTTCCTAAAAGTCCCTAACTACAAATAACCTCCTCTTTATGATTAAACTATATAAGCTTGTTGGACATCTCATTTTGAAACCATGGCTATTAACACAGGGTTGGTCCCTTTATGTGGCTACAATAGCGTCCACTCTTCTGGAAAGGCTTTCCACAAGATTTTGGAAGGTGTCTGTTGGAATGTGTGCCCATTCAGGTACTGACGTTGGATGAGAAGACACAGATCGCAATCGGCATTCCAATTCCTTCCAAAAGTGTTCAGTAGGGTTGAGTTCAGGGCTCTGTGAAGGCCACTCAAGTCCCTTCACACCAAACTGGTCGAACCATGCCTTTATGGAGCTGGCTTTGTGCTCACGCTTGAACGCAAAAGAACCTTTCCAAAACCATAACCACAACGTTAGAAGACCACAACAATATCTATGTCTGGTGTAGTATTAATTGTTCCCTGAACTCCATCATTTTTTGGCTGGTCCATACACTTTGGCCTTATCATAGGTGTGATGGTCGGGTGTCCTCAAACTTTTGTATTTATTTTTTTTATATAATCTTTATTTTATATTTTCAGATACAACAAGTAATAATACGGGGGATACAAAATAAAAAGGGGGAACCAAAAGGGATACAATTTGGTACAATAAGAGAAAAGCAAAATAATAAGTGCTTAAGGGGTACATACAGAAGGGAAAGAGAATCGTTTAGTGCATACTTGTTTAAGAGAACCTTTGATGTAAGTATGTAATGGGACTCTTATGACTTCATCAACCTGTGTCCATCATCACAAGAGATGTGGAATCCGTAATTAGAACAACCAATACATCTAAACAGGTTTACGGTTTTAGGGATAGGATAAAATATCCTATTAGTAGCTTAAGGTTAAGCCCAACGAAAAGGGACAGGAAAGGAAGAAGTTGGGAAGGTGAGGAAGGGAGGGTGGGTATACTCAATAATCGATAACAAGTCTGTCTAACAAACAGCACAACATTGTAGGTTATAAGTACAGCAGCACTATGAAAAACCTGGGGACAAATATGCCATGGGTCTCATCCTCTACATTTTCAAATATTTTCAAATAATAAATTAATTAAAAAAAAAGAGAAAAGCTCCAGCAATATCCAACCTATCAAGGGACTCCTCTAGGGGAAACCTGAGATGAAAACCCCGTTCCATTAGACTTATAATGTATCCATGTGGCCCAGATAGCATAAAATTTGTCAAACCTATCTTTACATTTTGCCATCCACTCCTCCGCTGCCATAATTGAGTCAAGCACACCCACCCACTCATTTCGCCCCAGAATGTGGGTCGACTTCCAGTGAACGGGAATCAGACGCCGGGCAGCATTTAAGAGGTGCGGGAGTATTGATTTTCGGTATTGACTCAGTGGGGTGGATGGCACATGCAGTAAGAACTCCAACGGAGAGTCTGGTAAATCAACGTTTAGAATAACTTTTATCTGGGCTCTAACATCCTGCCAGAAGGGCCGAAGCCTCGGGCACTCCCACCAAATATGCAGGAAAGTGCCCCGAAGCCCACAGCCCCTCCAGCACGCAGCAGAGGTTGTCGGATACATTTTTGCCGATTTCGTTGGTACCCTATACCAGCGAGTTAACAACTTGAAACTATTTTCTTGCATTTTAGTGTCTAATGAGCTCTTATGAGTGAGCTGATAGAGGTTGCTCAGTTGGGCTTCTGAAAATGTGTGCCCCAAGTCCCTTTCCCACTCCCTTACATATGTAGGTTTATTCTGGGACTCCGCAGACTGCGACAACGCATAGAGCAATGAGATAGAGTGAGAAACGGGGCCTCGGATTTACATAGTTTTTCAAAGGGAGTTAGTGATGAGGGAGGTCGTACAGGAAGAGGCAAACTCTTAATAAAATGTTGCAATTGTCTATATCGCCAGCCATCCATCGGAAAGCTACCAAACTGGGAACGAAGCCAGTCCAGGGAAGCCAAACCTTGTTCATGTACAAACCGTCCACAACGAACTTCCCCATCCTCCGTCCAGGTGCGGAGATAAGAAAGGTGCTCCCCTGGGGTGAACCAGGGGAAGCCCCCTAGTGGTGCAAGCAGAGATGTTGGTTGTGATAACCGCTCCCATGTATTTATTGCATCCCATAATTTCAGCACGTGAACAGAGATCGGGGATACGGAGCTTGAAAGGCCTCTGCTCTCTCGTGGGAGCCATGGGGCATGAGACAAATTGCGTCCTGCCAGAAACTTCTCGGGAGGAACCCACGCTTTTGTAATGGTGTGGTGTTGCCAGTCGAGAACTCTCTGCAAGGCCACTGCCTCATAGTATCTGCGTATAGAAGGGACTCCCAACCTTCCCAAATTTTTAGGGCGTTGCAGCGTGCGGAGAGCCAAACGGAGTACATGACCCTGCCAAATAAATTTAACAAACAGGCTGTTGAAGGCCGAGAAAAGAGATCTGGGTAACGCAATAGGTATCATCTGGAGAAAAAAAAGAATTCTTGGCAGTACATTCATTTTTAGGATACTGACTCGTCCCATCCATGAAAAGGTAGTGCGGTCCCACCTTGTTAAATCAGCTTTAATAGTTGTGAGTAAAGGGGCAAAGTTATATGAATATAATTGTGTTAATAATTGTGTTATGTTAGCTGGGAGGTGAATACCTAAATATTTTAAGGAGGAGCAGCACCACGTGAAGGAAAAAGAGGCTTGTAATTGTAGATAAAAGGAGACAGGGTGCACTGGGCCGCCACAGATTCGCCCAATGTATCAGTTGTATAGCTCGATTGGAATTGTCCCTGGCCTCCCTACCCGTTATGAAGCCCGTTTGGTCTGTGTGAATTACCAATGGGAGGACAGGTTTGAGACGGTTGGCCTGCACTTTCGCGAAGATCTTGATATCAGTGTTCAGCAGCGATATCGGCCTATAGCTGCTAGGAATGGAGGGATCTTTACCTTCTTTTGGAAGGACAGTAATGTGCGCCATCAATGCATCCCTTGGAAGGGTGGTGCCATTGCCAGAGCATTGAAATATGCGCACATACGGGCAGATAGCAGGTGAGAGAATTTGCGGTAATAAGCATTGGTTAGTCCATCGGGACCAGGACTTTTCCCTTGCGGGAGATCCTTAATGACCACTTCAATTTCCTCTACCGCTATCGGCCTATCGAGCTGATCACTGATTTGTTGCGATAATTGTGGTGTTAGTGCTCTTCTAGATGTTGCGCAATACATTCCGCCTTCTGTGAGGGCGTGTGTCCCGCAAGTGTGGCTGGGAGTTGATAAAGTTGAGCATAGTAATCACAAAAAGGCATCCGCAATTTTGGAGGATAGTACGGTTTGGGAGCCCGAGGTCGTTTGGATTTTATGGACGTAGCCGGATGTGCATCGTCTTTTAAGGGCCCTAGCCAGTAATCTGCCACATTTGTTTCCGAACTCGTAGAATTTATGCGAAACATACCGCAATCTATCCCGAGTTCGTTTTTCTAATAAGTCGGAGAGCTGTGCCCTGAGGGCCGTCAATTTTTCATAGAGGGGTGGGGTCATTTGTCGCTTGTGTTTGAGTTCTACTGCGCATAATTGTGTCAACAGGGATTGAAGCTCCCCACAGCGTGCCTTTTTGAGTCTAGAACCCTGGGCAATAAATTCACCCCGTATCACAGCCTTATGTCCCTCCCAAACATCAGCCACCCCCGTCTCTCCCGTCATGTTCTCTTTGAAATACAGAGAGATAGTGTCCGCCACCTGTGTTAGGGCCACTGCATCAAATGGGTGCATGGTCGGAAATGGGTGCATGGTCGGAAATCGTCATCGATCCGATCGACGAGCCAGAGAGCGATTCCAAGAGGCATTGGTCTACCAATAGAAGGTCTATCCGCGTGTAAACTTTATGTGTAGCAGGGTAGCTGAAATCTTTTACAGTAGGATGGGTCACTCTCCAGCAGTCGATCAGATGACTGGCGTGCAAGGTTTTACGGAAGCGTTTAAGAAACGCAAACGAATTTGTGGAATGGCCTGAAGAAGTGTCCAATTGCGGGTCGGGGCATACATTAAAGTCCCCTCCCACAATGAGACGCCCCTCACGAAAATCGGAAAGGGAATCCAGGACCCCATCCAGAAAATCCAATTGTCTAGAATTAGCAGCGTATAGCGCCACAATTGTAAATTTCTGGTTGTACAGAGTGCCTTTCAAAAAGACAAATCTGCCTTCAGGATCTGCGTGGTGGTCTATGGTGATGAAAGGGCAATTTTTATGTATCGCCACCGCAACACCACCTGATTTAGATCTGGATGAGTTGCTGAGGAAGCATTGATTATATATATGCGTGCGGAGGCGGGGGACTGAGTCAGCTCTGAAATGAGTTTTCTGCAATAATAAAATATGTGCACCCAATCTCTTTGTCTCAAGCCACAACTTACTGCGTTTGGATGGAGAGCTCAAACCACGAACATTGTATGATACAATCTTAAGATAAAACATAATACCCTGTGGGTATTCAGGTACCACTAAGTGCGACGGCGCTTGGGTTGCCCGCCGGCCCAACGGCTCCAAAAGGTTCGGGCAACCCCCACGTTGTGTACTGCCTCCTACGAGGAGTGTAACTCTCAGGAGTTCACCTATGGGGGGTAAGTGGAGAGACACAAAACAGGAGCCCCAACCGAGGGGACCCGCTCCTCTATGTAAGCACATCTGGGAATCAGATGCGCGTGCAAATTATCTGCAACAGCAAAAAGCTAACCGAATTTTAGAACCAAAACACGGACATGTCACCAGTCCTGTAAGTGGAAGGTTGAAGCCTCCGAAGTTGTTCCCCGACCTCAGCGTGCAGCTGGGAAGGAGGGAGGGCTTTGCTCCATGGCAGCAGCATGTCCATCTCGGGGTTTGTAGCGACGTCTGCGGCGAGCCTGCCTCCAGGGTTCCGGGCGAGCTGGAACTGGAACTTCAGGAGGAGTACGCCAATCAGGGATGTCCACTAAATGTAGGCCAAGGCGTGAAAGAAAGTGAGGTAAGTCTGACTTGTTCCGCAGAGTGACTTACTGGCCTCCTTTTGTAACGGAGAGACTGAAGGGGAATCCCCAGCGGTATACTAAATGTGCCTCCTGCAGGACTGCCAACAGAGGCTTCAGGGCCCTGCGCTGCATCAGCGTACGTCTGGATAAGTCTGGGAACAAGGACACTTGTGCTCCGTCAAAATCTACATGGCGCGTTCCTCTGACATAGAACATGATACGCTCCTTCACAGTGTATTTATGCAGTTTGCAAATAATGTCCCGGGGTTTATCAGGGTCCTCTGAGGGAGGTCTAAGGGCCCGGTGCGCACGGTCAAGCTCTATGTGGTCGGGAGCTTCTCTGCCAAGGATCTGGGTGAATAAGCCCTGAAGTGAAGGGATTATGTCTCTGGGGCCTGTGGCTTCCGGAAGGCAACGGATGCGAATATTGACCCTGCGGCTTCTATTCTCCACATCATCTAGTTGATCGAGCAAAGAATCAATCCGTTGATCTTGCATCTTACAGTGTGCTTGCAGAGCCTGCAGGGAAGGGCTAATGTCCTCTACTGGCGCCTCCAGGGCCTCCACCCTGCCCCCAATGTGAGCAGTGTCCGCTTGCAGGTCCTCAATATCTTTCCTGAAGGCCTTCTCCATGCGGGCCATAAAGCCTTCCAGGTCTGCCCAAGTAGGGAGGGCAAGGATATGAGACCTGAGGTCTCCATCTTCCTGAGCTATCTGCGGGCCTCTGTGTCCTGGGGCTATGTGGTGAGTGAGCCCGGAGCTGGGGGAGGGAGAGGCAGCAGAGTGCGCCGGAAAAGCGTGCGGCGATCCGCGCGGGGTATGGCTATGGTTCTTCCCCGCATCCCTCCTGCCCGGACTACTGAAGGGACTCCCTCTTGAATCCGGAGAGGATGGGAGAGGAGGGGATGCAGGTGGATGGCGCGGTGACATGGCCGTGGAAGTCTCGTGTGCGGCCTGTGAAGACTCACCCGGCGCCATCTTGGATTCTGCTCCCCCGTAAAAAAAAGCCTCTAGTGAGCTGGAACGAAGCCGTGGAGTTCTCCGGGGCAGCGGGGATTGCTTCCTCTGCGTTGGCATTTCTCAAAGCCGGTGTCTGAGTCGCCTGTGCTGCTGCAAAGAGCGATGTGTGGAGCGGGTCAGACGGAGCTCAGCTCACACACGTCCGCTCTGTTCCATGGCTCGGCCACGCCCCCAACTTTTGTATTTATAGTAACGTTGCTTCTGATTGTGTCTTCCTGCATTTATAGGAATATGGGGTTTATGTTCAACTACAGGTATTACCAAACTAAAATAGAGCAATCACAGAACGTTTGTGGAAACATTTCCAACGTTTTCCCATTCTGCTTCCTATAGAACGCATCTCTCTCTGCCAAGGAATATTCCGAATCCTGCAAGAAAATCTGTACACAATTCTCTCACGTTACCTTTCTGGTGCCATCTGCCTCCTTGCTACTAACATGTTCAGAATGGTGCTAATCTCAGTATTAATACAACTGGCACACACAGTGCCAGCCCTGGGCACAGAAGTCTTACACAAAAATATTCTCATTAATCTCCTCTGGTTTTGGGACCGGGGCCAGGCAAGTAGATGAAACACTACCAGCAGACAGCGAAACACTAACAAAACATTTTCTGTTCTATAGTTCATCTATCTTATGATGAATTATGACTTATCAATGATAAATGAGCAGTCAGGGATGAGCCAAGTGCTTTTGCCGAAAAATAGATTTTATTGCAACATTTTACCGAAAGAGGAAATGTTTACTTTTGCTCATTAAGCTAATTGGGTTAAAAATGCTTTTAAAAAGAGTGAATCTAACAGGGGCGGCCGTCCATTAAGTACGCAGGGGTGCCGCCTCCCCTATCCATCGCTGCTACCCCCCATCCATGCTTATGGGCCCCTTTCAGGACACCGGACGCATGAATTGCAATGGGGGGGGGGGTTTGAAGCACCATTTGGGCCAGAGGCTCTAATAGGCTTCAAAATAGGGTGGGCTCGGGGAGCTGAGAACCCACTGGGAGCCCACCCAGGTGTGTGAGAATAGGGAAGGAATATACCCTCTTCTCATACCGAATGGCCTCTCTGCCAATCAGGAAGCGTGGGTCTAAGACCTGTTTGCCAATTGGTCGAAGGAGAAGCGTTCTGATTGGCCGCCAAAGAGGAGGGAGGAGACGGAAGTCTCCAAGCAGGGGAAGGAGAAGTTACTTGTGATGCCAGTGGAGGAGAGTCGGGGAAGCCGCCCATGATTGCCCGCCATGGATGGGGTAAGTGCACCGACCGACCGAGGAGGGGGGCTGGATCGGCGTGTGCACTGGTTGGAACCCCCCCCAAAAAATTACCACCAGCCATCATGGAAATCTAATCCTTCAATCAGGAGGGGGGGGGGGGGGGGCTGGTCTATCTGGGAAGTGGACTTTATTTCATTTTGTGTTCTTTGTGGGGTTGGCCCACCCTTTGCCGCTAACAGCTTAACAGCTTCAACTCTTCTGGGAAGGCGTCCACAAGGTTTAGGAGTGTGTCTATGGGAATGTTGGACCAGAGTGTATTTGTGACATCAGGCTTGCAAGTCTCCACTCTAATGCCGCGTACACACGGTCGGACTTTTCACCTGCAAAAGTCCGACGGACGCCGCAGGACAAAGTCCGGCGGAAAGTCCGACCATGTGTGGTCTCCATCGGACTTCCGACGGACCGTTTCGGTCGGATTTTTGCGGAAATCCGACGTACTTTAGATTTGAAGCCTGCTTCAAATCTTTACGTCGTACCTCCGCCGGACTCAGTTCCTGACGGAAAGCCCGTTCGTCTGTATGCTAGTCCGAAGGACCAGATACGACGGAGGAGCAGGTTACTGCATCTCGCGCTCGCTGCAATAGGAAAAACAAATCTTCCTATTGCGGCGAGCGCGGGGCATACCAGGCCCTTAGGTCTGGTATGGATTATAAAGGGGAACCCCTACGCCGAAAAAACGGCGTGGGGTCCCCCTAAAATCCATACCAGACCCCGATCCGAGCACGCAGCCTGGCCGGTCAGGAAAGGGGGTGGGGACGAGCGAGCGCCCCCTCCCTCCTCCTGAACCGTACCAGGCCGCATGCCCTCAACATGGGGGGGTGGGTGCTTTGGGGGAGGGGGGCGCCCTGCGCCCCCCCCCCCCCCCCCACAGCACCTTGTCCCCATGTTGATGAGGACAAGGGCCTCTTCCCGACAACCCTGGCCGTTGGTTGTCGGGGTCTGCGGGCGGGGGCTTATCGGAATCTGGGAGCCCCCTTTAATAAGGGGGCCCCCAGATCCCGGCCCCCCACCCTATGTAAATGAGTATGGGGTACATGGTACCCCTACCCATTTACCTAGGTAAAAAGTGTCAGTAATAAAACACAACACAGGTTTTTAAAATAATTTATTAAACAGCTCCGGGGGGGGGGGGTCTTCTTCCGTCTCGGGGGTCCCTCCGGTTCATCTTCTCCCGGCGTCCGGTTGGTTCTTCTCCACTCTCCGGCCTCTTCTCCCGGTGTCCAGGTCTTCGGCCGGCCCCTCCGCTTTCTTCAGGTAGCTCTATTGCCAGCGGAGGTCCGGACTTCTGGGCTTCTTGGCTTCTTGTTTCTCTTTTCTTCAAATCTTTACGTCGTACCTCCGCCGTGGTCGACCACGCCCCCTAAAACGTCACAGTCCCAGCATGCCCAGGACTGTGACATCATATGGGGGCGGGGTCTCCGCCTATATAAGTCAAACGCAGCCCTCCAGAGACCAGTCCAGCCGGAGAGAGCGTCGTGTCAACATCTGGGGGAAGAGAAGAGAAGAGAACACAAGAAGCCAAGAAGCCCAGAAGTCCGGACCTCCGCTGGCAATAGAGCTACCTGAAGAAAGCGGAGGGGCCGGCCGAAGACCTGGGACACCGGGAGAAGAGGCCGGAGAGCGGAGAAGAACAACCGGACGCCGGGAGAGGATGACCGGAGGGACCCCGAAGACGGAAGAAGACCCCCCCCCGGAGCTGTTTAATAAATTATTTTAAAAACCTGTGTTGTGTTTTATTACTGACACTTTTACCTAGGTAAATGGTAGGGGTACCATGTACCCCATACTCCATTTACATAGGGTGGGGGGCCGGGATCTGGGGGCCCCCTTATTTAAGGGGGCTCCCAGAATTCCGATAAGCCCCCGCCCGCAGACCCCGACAACCAACGGCCAGGGTTGTCGGGAAGAGGCCCTTGTCCTCATCAACATGGGGGACAAGGTGCTTTGGGGGGGGGGGCGCAGGGCGCCCCCCTCCCCCAAAGCACCCACCCCCCCATGTTGAGGGCATGCGGCCTGGTACGGTTCAGGAGGGGGGGCGCTTGCTCGTCCCCACCCCCCTTCCTGACCGGCCAGGCTGCGTGCTCGGATCGGGGTCTGGTATGGATTTTAGGGGGACCCCACGCCGTTTTTTCGGCGTAGGGGTTCCCCTTTATAATCCATACCAGACCTAAGGGCCTGCGACGGGGCTCGCAAGGTTCAATCTCGGCCAAAAAAAGCGGCGAGATTGAATTCCTTTTCTAGTCCCGTCGTACCAAAGTCACGTTCAAAATGAACGGACTTGTCCGTGTGTGGGAAAGTCCGTTCGTTCTGAAAGTCCGGCGGAAGTCCGTCGGGAAGACCGGATTCCGGAAAGTCCGGCCGTGTGTAGGCAAGTCCGGCCTCAGAAAGTCCGGCGGTAGTCCGCCGGAAGTCTGGCGGCAAGTACGTCGGACCTAGCTTTCTAGAAAGTCCGACCGTGTGTACGCGGCATTTATTCATCCTAAAGGTGTTCTATCAGGTTGAGGTCAGGACTCTGTGCAGGCCAGTCAAGTTCCTCCACCCCAAACTCACTCATCCTTGTCTTTATGGACCTTGCTATGTACACTGGTGCGCAGTCATGTTGGAATAGAAAGGGCCCATCCCCAAACTGTTCCCACAAAGTTGGGAGCATGAACTTGTCCAAAATGGCCTTGGTATGCTGATGCCTTAAGAGGTTCCCTTCACTTGAACTAAGGAGCCAAGCCCAACCCTGAAAAACAACCCCCACACCATTATCCCCCCCCCCCCCCCCTCCACCAAATGATTAGGACCAGTGCACAAAGCAAGGCTTGCTGTTGCTTTGTAATATTGATTAGAACTGGTGATGTTTTTGGTGTTTGGTAATGTTTATTAGTAATTAATTATATTATATTATCGAATATATTATTAGTGTTTAGCAATGTTGGTTAGTATCAGTGATATTATTGGTGTTTGGTCATGTTGATTAGTATTGGCGATTTGTATTGGTGATATTATTGGTGTTTTGTTATACTGATTAGTATTGGTGTTGATATTGATGATTAGTATTGGTGATATTATTGGTGTTTTGTTATACTGATTAGTATTGGTATTAGTATTGATGATTACTATTGGTGATATTATTGGTGTATGGTCATGCTGATTAGTATTGGTGATTGGTATTGGTGATATTATTGGTGTTTTGTTATACTGATTTGTATTGGCGTTATTATTGATGATTAGTATTGGTGATATTATTGGTGTTTTGTTATACTGATTAGTATTGATGTCAGTATTGATGATTACTGTTGGTGATATTATTGGTGTTTTGTTATACTGATTAGTATTGATGTCAGTATTGATGATTACTGTTGGTGATATTATTGGTGTTTTGTTATACTGATTAGTATTGATGTCAGTATTGATGATTACTGTTGGTGATATTATTGGTGTTTTTTTATACTGATTAGTATTTGTGTTAGTATTGATGATTAGCATTGGTGATATTATTGGTGTTTTGTTATACTGATTAGTATTGGCATTAATATTGATGATTACTGTTGGTGATATCATTGGTCTTTTGTTATATTGATTAGTATTAGTGGTTAGTAATGATGATTAGTATCAGTCATTAGTATTGATTATAACTATTGGTGATCAGTACTGGGGAGTGATTGTAGTTTTCCGAGAGAAATAATGAACTAAGAATAAAAAGAGATGTCATCTGATGTCTTACAATCATTGAGGTCGCTATAAAGGAATGTGTGTAATAATGAGGCCTTTCCATTGTTCAGGGTCCAGAGCTGAGTCACATTTCATGTTATCATGACCCCAGACATGTAAAGCTTCCATTCACTGTAGGTGAGAGGTCCATATTAAAGTAGGATATACTTTCAGTTACAAGTCAGGATCTTGTATTTTTAATAATGGTGCTAAAATCACTTAAAACAAGCAGAACCCAGATATTCTGGTACCAAAACACAATTTCCTACTAGAAGCACAGATATAGTGCAGTGTAGTGCCTGCTACCCTCACAGACTAAGTGCCCTCCTGAATGACAACACGTGGCACATAGAACACAACATGAGGCTCCTGTTGGATCGTGGGAGCCAATCTTCTTTCCTGGCTCAGACTCATCTAAAGTTAAGGAGGGGGGGTGCATGCATTGATTGAAAATCTCTGCATGTTTGCTGGCCAGTTAGAGTCACCATTAAGGTGGCGTCTGTATAAATCACAATAGCACTCAGTAAATTTAAAGCTTTAAAGGTTAAAATAGTCGTTACTTATTGGTTTCTCCCCGCGATCCTCCATCGCACTTCCCCTGAAGGATTTGTGACTCTGGGTGGACATAGCCGGATGCGTTCCATTAGGACGGCTCGGGGGTAACTAAGCCTCGGATGATCTGGACTCAGCACTGAGCAGGTGGTTGGCTCTCACCCCCTTCCCTACAGGCCTCTGCCAGCCAGGGAGGGGGGTGGGGGGTTGGAACCCCCTGTACAGCTTGTAAGCATGCATGGCCTCTCATAACACAGGGCCCGGCATGTGGCAGCTTGCAGAGCATTTACTGGAGGATAATTCTGTGAAGCCTTTCCATACTTTGGGCCTTATTATTGGAATTATAATGAGCCGGCCAGGGACCTTCATACAGGGCCACCAGACTACAGGACATTTACTAGCGGAATGTGGACGGCGTGACGGAAGGGATTACTTTCTTTCAATCAGAGTTCCCCTTTAAAGTGTATATAAACCGCAACCATGATCTCTTATTAGATCGCTATTGATCAGTCAAATATACCATTGTAAGCGCTTTGTTATATCTATTCCGTAAGGGTGAAAAAACACCCGTTGATCCTTCCAGTGATCTTGTGAGCTGATAACTTCCTGTGATCTCTGCCTGTGCTGCACTCTTATCAGTTAGATTGTTCCCAGCTATCTCCAGGGACTACACTACACCTCCCCCAATCATAGAGAACAGGGAAAGGGGAGATGCTCTGTAGTTATGCCATAGCTCCCAACTGTCCCTGATTTCGAGGGACTGTCCCTGATTTGGAGCAATGTCCCTCTGTCCCTCATTCCCCCTCATTTGTCCCTCATTTTGGTCTGATCTATATAGTTGTATATAAAATGCACTTTTTATCAATCAAAAAGTGTTTTCCAGCTCTAAACCTTTCATCCGATTTCTAAATGACTGCATTTGTAAATACCAAAAGCCAATATAAAGGAATAGTAGTGGTAAAAAAAAAAAAGCACTTGTGGGTTTACCCAATCTTGTTTTTTTGTACAATTCTCCTTTAAGGGGGCGTGGCAATGGGTGTGTCCTATGCCTGCATACTTTTGCTGACAGGTGTCCCTCATTCCCATCTCAAAAAGTTGGGAGGTGTGGTATTGCCCCAGGGTGAATCAATCAATAAATGGCACCCGATGAACGGCACCCAAAGGTCATATCTCCCAACTGTCCCTGATTTGGAGCAATGTCCCTCTGTCCCTCTTTCCACCCCATTCGTCCCTCATTTTGGTCTGATCTATATAGATGTATATAAAATGCACTTTTTATCTATCAAAACGTGTTTCCCAGCGCTAAACCTTTCATCTGATTAATAACTGGCGGCATTTGTACATTTTAAAAGCCAATATAAAGTAATAGTAGTGGTAAAAAAAAGTCCTTGTGGATTTAATTAACCTTTTTTTTTGGGGGGGGGGGGGTTAATTCTCCTTTAAGGGGGTGTGGCAGGGGGAGTGTCCTATGCCTACATACATTTGTTAGTAGGTGTCCCTCATTCCTGTCTCAAAATGTTGGGAGGTACGCAAAGGTGCCTTGCGTGTTTTGCACCGATTGCCACATGATTTGGAATTGCGTAGAGAATTGCGGCCATTCCCCCTCACCCCCCCTCCCCCCTGTGATTTCAAATCATGAAATGTGAATGTCTTAGGGCCAATACCCACTATGTGCGGTGACTGTATGGTAAAACGTCTGTCAAATGTCTCCTATGTGTCCCATTCACACTGCAATGCAGCCTAGCACTGCGCTGTAGCATGCTGCAGTAAAATGTAGACATGCTGCATTTTATCGCAGCACACCGGCCCCGAATCGCACTGCAATGTTAGGCAGGGCAGGGCAGTGCCGGAGATCTCAGTGAATGAAGTGTATGTTTTTTACACTACAAATAAAGTTCACGCAAAAAATAAATAAAAGAAGCGAGCCACGTGATGCGCTGAAGCGTGCTTCACACTGCCCCCTAGCACAGGCGGCAGCAATGCAGAGCGGCCGGGGCCGTGAAGCGCTCCTGCCGCTCTGTATTGCAGTGTGAATTGGCCCTTAGACTTGTGGTTGGGGGTGTTAACAACATGTAATTAAACTGCATTGTCAGCACCCCCCAACCTTCCCCTCCACTTTAAGCTGGAAAGACAGCAGACAAGGGTGTTCACATGCCTTGGTTGTGATGCTTTGCGCCCAAGGCCAACATTATCCCAGTACCACCCTGGGATAGGAAGGGCTCTTTTAGACTTGTGGTTGGCGTTGGGCATTAAAAACACGAGGTTGAACTACATTTTTATCACCCCCCCCCCCCCCAACTGCCACCCAGTTAACGTACATGGGCAATGGCTCCTACTGATTGGCTGAGAAAAGTAGGCATGTTCATAACTCAGTTTCACTGCAGCTCATCATACTAATGCCAAAAGTACCACTGCCACCTATTGACAAAAGAGAGGAACTACAGCTATACATGAGCTTAGGGGAAAACCCAAACAAGCGATCACTAAAGCCTCGTACACACGATCGGATTGTTGGCCAACAAAACTGTGGACTTTTGTCCGAAGGGGCGTTGGCCCAAACTTGTCTTGCATACACACGGCTACACAATTGTTGGCCAATAATCACGAACGTAGTGACGTACTACGTGGTTTTTCAGCTCTTTAGCGCCACCCTTTGGGCTCCTTCTGCTAATTTCATGTTAGTAGAAGTTTGGCGAGTGTTGATTCGCGCTTTTCATTTCGCGCTTTTCATTTAGCACTTTTCATTTCGCACTTTTCATTTCGCGCTTTTTTAGTTTGTTTCTGAACGGCCGTTCGTCAACAGGACGTGTTGTGGAATCGGAGGAGATAACGTGTTATTTATTATTGGACTTGGAGTTATTGCTTTGACATTATTTTTT
>JBBDGP010004508.1:75000-122500 GCA_037952835.1 Lithobates septentrionalis | reverse complement strand
ACCCTTCTAGTTCATTCATGGCTCCTCCCCCCCTTTTTTATTCATAGCTCCTCCTCCTCTCCCTCCTCCATCATTCATAGTCCCTACTCTTCTCTCTCTCCTCCATCATGCATACCTTTTACCCGCTCCTCCATCATTCATAGCTCCTCCTTCATTATTCATAGTTCCTCCTCCTCTCCTTCCTCTGTCTTTCAAAGCTCCTCCTCTCCTTCCCCCATCATTCATAACTCCTACTCCTCTCTCTCCTGCATCATTCATACCTTTTACCGGCTCCTCCCCATGCCCCTCACTCATCATTCATATCATCCCCCCCTGCTCCATCCTACATGGTCTCTCCTCCCCCTCCTGCTTTATTTATAGCACCACCCCCACCCCTCCCTTTCATCATTGATAGATCTTACTCCTCTCCCGCCTGCATCATTCATACCTTTTACCGGCTCCTCCCCCTGCCCCTCACTCATCATTCATACCATCTCCCCTCTTCTCCTTCATTCATGGCTCCTCCTCCCACTCCTGCTTTAATTATGACGCCCCCCCCCCTTTTTATTCATAGCTCCTCCTCCTCTCCCTCCTCCATCATTCATAGCTCCTCCTTCCCCATAACCCATAACTGAGCAGGTCGGAATCAGGGACAAAATAAACCGTTGCTCCCATGAGCCAATAGAAGGACTTCTTCTTTTTCTTTATGGTGAAGAACAGACAGCAGATTATTCTGGGGGACAAAGAAGAACCTTTCAGAGATTTGCTGATTTGCATAAAACTGGCCCCTCCCACTTTCAAGATCAGAAACATTACAAAGTCCATCGGGGGAACCATTTCCAACATCACAACCAAGAGCAAAGATTCTGCTTGGAGCGGAGTTCTCCCATTTGGTGCCATTTTATCCTAAAGTGATATTTTGGGATCATTTAATAAGGCAAAGCAACCAATGAGCTCACAGCAGTCAGATGAGTGCTGAACGCTGATTGGCTGCTCTTTGGTCACTGCCTTCATCTCTCAAAACTTTTTTTTTTTTGTTAATTTTCTTTCAATTTGAGTTATTACCACAGCAGTGTTTTTTGTTTTTTTTTGTGTGTGTGTGGGGGGGGGGGGGGGGCGTTGCAAACAGTGTGATTTCCGCTTACTTTCTGTTCTGTAGTCCCAAGAGGAAGTGTGAGGGTATCCTCCCAATCTAAAAGGCATCCCCTCTTAGGCAGTTTTCACCAGAACAGGTGTCCCCATTGGAAGATTTGCCTTTATTTCCAGTTTTGTAACATTTTGGATTTCTCATCACTTCCTGTCCCAGTGACACCAGGACAAGTAGAGAGGGTGAATCTTCCCAGCGGGGACACAGATGGCAATAAAAACAGAGGGTCTAATCCTTCCACACTCCATCCGAAAGCAAAATGATTTTAGTTCCACTTGAACCACTTGCCGACCGCAATATATATATATACATTGTGGCTTCTAAGTGGTTTACCGGGATTATGGCTGAAGATATCATCCATAACCCGGTACCATCTTTTTCAGCCACTCATGAAAAAATTCTGAGCGCCTGATGAGCTGCTGGAACGTTTTCTGAAGCAGTGGGAGGGGACATACTACCACAATTTAGGTATAAGTTTTGTTTTGTGTTTTTTTTTTTTTTTAAATTGCATTTGAAAAACCGCTGCGCAAATACCATATAACATAAATAATTGCAACAATTGTCATTTTATTCTCTACGGTCTCTGCTAAAAAAAAAATATATAATTACACAGTATCTCACAAAAGTGAGTACACCCCTCACATTTTTGTTTTAATCTATCTTTTTCATGTGACAACACTGAAAAAATGACACTTTGCTACAATGTAAAGTAGTGAGTGTACAGCTTGTATAACGGTGTAAATTTGCTGTCCCCTCAAAATAACTCAACACACAGCCATTAATGTCTAAACCGCTGGCAACAAAAGTGAGTACACCCCTAAGTGAAAATGTCAGAATTGGGCCCAATTAGCCATTTTCCCTCCCCGGTGTCATGTGACTCATTAGTGTTACGAGGTCTCAGGTGTGAATGGGGAGCAGGTGTGTTAAATTTGGTGTTATCGCTCTCACTCTCTCATACTGGTCACTGGAAGCTCAACATGGCATCTCATGGCAAAGAACTCTCTGAGGATCTGAAAAAAAGAATTGTTGCTCTACATAAAGAAGGCCTAGGCTATAAGAAGATTGCCAAGACCCTGAAACTGAGCTGCAGCACGGTGGCCAAGACCATACAGCGGTATAACAGGACAGGTTCCACTCAGAACAGGAATCGCCATGGTGGACCAAAGAAGTTGAGTGCACATGCTCAGCGTCCTATCCAGAGGTTGTCTTTGGGAAATAGACGTATGAGTGCTGCCAGCATTGCTGCAGACGTTGAAGGGGTGGGGGTCAGCCTGTCAGTGCTCAGACCATACGCCGCACACTGCATCAAATTGGTCTGCATGGCTGTCGTCCCAGAAGGAAGCCTCTTCTAAAGATGATGCACAAGAAAGCCCACAAACAGTTTGCTGAAGACAAGCAGACTAAGGACATGGATTACTGGAACCATGTCCTGTGGTCTAAAGAGACCAAGATAAACTTATTTGGTTCAGATGGTGACAAGTGTGTGTGGCGGCAACCAGGTGAGGAGTACAAAGACAAGTGTGTCTTGCCTACAGTCAAACATGGTGGTGGGAGTGTCATGGTCTGGGGCTGCATGAGTGCTGCCGGCACTGGGGGGCTACAGATCATTGAGGGAACCATGAATGCCGACATGTACTGTGACATACTGAAGCAGAGCATGATCCCCTCCCTTCAGAGACTGGGCCGCAGGGCAGTATTCCAACATAATGACCCCAAACACACCTCCAAGACAACCACTGCCTTGCTAAAGAAGCTGAGGGTAAAGGTGATGGACTGGCCAAGCATGTCTCCAGACCTAAACCCTATTGATCATCTGTGGGACATCCTCAAACAGAAGGTGGAGGAGCGCAAGGTCTCTAACACCCACCAGCTCTGTGATGTCGTCATGGAGGAGTGGAAGAGGACTTCAGTGACAACCTGTGAAGCTCTGGTGAACTCCATGCCCAAGAGTGTTAAGGCAGTGCTGGAAAATAATGGTGGCCAATGGTGTACTCACTTTTGTTGCCAGCGGTTTAGACATTAATGGCTGTGTGTTGAGTTATTTTGAGGGGACAGCAAATTTACACTGTTATACAAGCTGTACACTCACTACTTTACATTGTAGCAAAGTGTCATTTCTTCAGTGTTGTCACATTAAAGGATAGAAGAAAATATTTACAAATATGTGAGGGGTGTACTTACTTTTGTGAGATACTGTATGTATATATATATATATATATATATATATATATATATATATATATATATATATAAAATGTTTAGGGGTTCTAAGTAATTTTTTAGCAAAAAATTCTGATTTAAACTTAAAGTGGTGAACTCCAGGCAAACAATGAATGAGCTGATTTATCTACCAAAAGATCCGTATTTATGTCCACCAAGCCCTGGGATTTTCACAGCCCTGTCTGGCAGAGCAAAGACCTGATTTTATGCAGCAGTTCAGTAACACACACAGGTCACGTCTCTCCCCCCAGCCAGGCATGTACTGGCCGTCGGGACTACCGGGAGTTTCCCGGAGGGCCGATGGCTCAGTTGGCCGGTCAGGTGCAGTCCTGGAGCCGAGCCGCTCCTCTCTGACAGTGAGTGATCGCGATTTCACTCCTGTCAGGAGTAGCAGCTTCCGTCATATGCTGGAGAGAGCATTAGGCTCCAGCCTGCAGGGGGAGATGAACAGCCGGCAGACTTTCCTTCCTCTCTCCCCTTATCACTTGTTATCACATGACTGGAGAGAGGAATGAGAAGATGCCTTCAAAACTGTGAGTACATGTGGGAGGGGGGGAGAGGGAGGACACTCTGATGTGATGGGGCTTCTGATGGGGACTCTCTGATGTGATGGGGGCTTCTGATGGGGACTCTCTGATGTAAACGGGGTTGCTGGTGGGGACTCTGATGTGAAGGGGGCTTCTGATGGGGACTCTCTGATGTGATGGGGGCTTCTGATGGGGACTCTCTGATGTAAACGGGGTTGCTGGTGGGGACTCTGATGTGAAGGGGGCTTCTGATGGGGACTCTCTGTTGTGAAGGGGGCTTCTGATGGGGACTCTGATGTGAAGGGGGCTTCTGATGGGGACTCTGATGTGAAGGGGGCTTCTGATGGGGACTCTGATGTGAAGGGGGCTTCTGATGGGGACTCTGATGTGAAGGGGGCTTCTGATGGGGACTCTGATGTAAGGGGGACGCTGTTGGGGACACTCAAAATTAAAGTGGGCCGGTCATGATGAAGTCCAGGGCCAAATTTTTGTCCCAGTCCAGCCCTGCCCCCAGCTATGATTGGACGGTAAAGGAGGAGCAGCACTGTGATGAGCTCAGCTGTCACTCTGCTCTCTACTCCTACCAGCATGCTCCTAGCACTGCAGCACACCTGGTGCTGCTTCTTCTCCCAGTCTGAACTCTACTGTACAAGTCAAATTTGGGTACAGATGTACTAATGATGACTTGAGCTGAGCAGTTTCACCTACAGCTTTCGTCTCCTGCCAGCCTAACCCCCATCGTCTGACCCGGCAGTTTCCAGTGAAAATCGATGGGATGAAATGATGGCTGAGTCCAGGAGCAGAGACTGGTGAGAGCTCAGCACAGACACGCTGACAGCACTGAATGTACGCAGACAGAAGCAGGGAATTCTCTTACCTCCTCCAGCAGGCTGTGGCTCCCCTCCAGCTGTGGAGGGCGACATTTATAGCGGCTCCCACAGAAGTGTCGTTCTATATTTGGGCAACAATAGTCAGATCCGGCGGCTGATACCGTCTTATAATAGTCTGGGGGGGTAAGAGGGGGGGGGGCTCCGCCTGGGGTGAAATCGATATTTTGCCCTTTTGTCCGCAGGAAATTGTAACACTTTCACCTGTTTCTGGAGCCGCTGCGGGCGATTCTTCTGCCCCCCCCCCCACCTCCAGATCTGGTTGGAGGATGAAATCACACGCTGCGGGTTCTACGTTTATTTTGTACGCTTTATTTCTTGTTTCCTACCAAATATTTTGCTGAAATTTGACTCCACCGTAAACCGCCATCTTTTTTTCGGAAGGAGGAAAAGCGGAGCGTCCCTCTCAAGTCCGCTTCTCGCCATCGCTTTTTTTCCCCCTGAGATTTAACCCCTTGTTGGCAAATCATACGTCGGTGAGCCATCGGTAAGGGGTTAGACCCAAAACCAAAAAAGGAATACATTGAAGCCAGTGCCAAGACAAGGTCACCTAGAGCCCGGGGCGAACAAGCAAAAATCCCCCCCCCCCCCCCCAAATAAAAATTGACCACTAATCTACATGCTTACCCCTAAGCATAAATCCCCCCCTCCCAGTACAAATCCCCCCCAGCACAAATCTTTGCTTCCCCTACCCCCCAAATACCCCCTAGCACAAATGCCCCCCCCAAAAAGAAAATCCCCCCTCCTAGCACAAATCCTCTACCACTCAAATTTACCCTCTGAGTACACAACCCCCCCTCCTCCCAGCACAACCCCCCCCATCCCTACTTCTAGCACAAATACCCCAAATCATCCCTACTAGACCAAACACCCCCCCCCCACCCCCACCCACCCACCCAAAATAAAGAAATTCCCTTCTTAGCACAATTCTTCTACCCTCTCTACCGAATCACCTCTTCTAGCATAAACCCCCTAAATCACCCCTCCCAACACAAATCCCCCCTCATCCCTACTTCTAGCACAAACACCCCAAATCATTACTACTAGGTTAGCCCAAACCCCCCCCCCCCAAAAAAAATAAAGCAATTTTTAGCACAACCCCCCCCCCCCCACACACACACCGTATCACCTCTTCTAGCACAAACCCCCTAATTCCCTCCTCCTATCACAAATTTCCCCTCTGAGTACACATCCTCTCCCCCCCTCTCAGCACAAATCACCGCCCCCCCCCCAAAAAAAAAAGAAATCACCTCTTTTAGCACAAACCCCCCAAATCCCCCCTCCTAGCACAAATCTTCGCTCCCCCCCCCATCCCCCAAATATGCCCGGCACAAATGTGCTCCCCGCACCAAAAGAAAATCACCCCTCATAATACAAATCCTCCACCACTCAAATTTCCCCTCTGAGTACACATCCTCTCCCCCCCTCCCAGCCCAAATCCCCCCCCATCCCTACTTCTAGCACAAACCACCTAAATCCCCCCTCCTAGCACTAATCCTCTACCCCTAAAATTTTCCCTCTGAATACACATCCTCCCCCCCCCCCCTCCCAAAAAAAGAAATTCCCTTCCTAGCACAATTCTTCTACCCCCTCTACCATATCACCTCTTCTAGCACAAACCCCCCAAATCCCCCCTCCTAGCACAAATCTTTGCTCCCTCCATCCCCCAAATATGCCCAGCACCAAAAGAAAATCCCCCCTGCTAGCACAAATCCTCTACCGCTAAAATTTCCCCTCTGAGCACACACCCCCCCCCCAGCACAAATCCCCCCCATCTCTACTTCTAGCACAAATCCCCCAAATCATTCCTACTAGCCCAAACAATCCCCCCCCCAAAAAAAATTCCCTTTTTAGCACAACCCCCCCCCCCACCCACCGTATCACCTCTTCTAGCACAAACCCCCTAAATCCCCCCTCCTAGCACAAATCCTCTACCCCTCAAATTTCCCCTCTGAGTACCCATCCTCTCCTCCCCTCCCAGCACAAATCCCCTCCCAAAAAAAGAAATTACCTTCCTAGCCCAATTCTTCTACCCCCTCTACCATATCACCTCTTCTAGCACAAACCCCCAAATCCTCCCTCCTAGCACAAATCTTTGCTCCCTCTATCCCCCAAATATTCCCAGCACAAATGCGATCCCCTCCCCCCACGAAAAAGAAAATCACCCCTCCTAGCAAATCCTCTACCCCTCAAAATTCCCCTTACACATCCTCTCCTCCCCTTCCAGCATAAATCCCCCCCCCCCATCCCTACTTCTAGCACAAACACCCCAAATCATTACTACTAAGGCTAGCCCAAACACCCCCCCCCCCCCAAAAAAAAAGAAATCCCCTTCTTAGCACTATACCCCCCCCCCCCCTCACTCTACTGTATCACCTCTTCTAGCACAAACCTCCCAAATCCCCCCTCCTAGTACAAATCCTCTACCCCTCAAATTTCCCCTCTGTATACATATCCTCTCCCCACCCCCTCCCAGCAGTATTTTGGTATCAAAAGTTTTTTGTTTTTTTTTTCAAAGAAGAAAAAAAATGAAAAATGAAATATTATTTGTGTGCCATCACTATTTTTTTTTATTTATTTATTCTTTTTTCTTTTTTAGTGAAAAAAAAAACTTGAAAAAGATTAACAGAAAGGGTAAAAAATAAAAACACAAAAGCGCATTACGAAAGGTATATATTTATTTTAATTTCATCTTTCATCGAGTCCCACTTTTTTTTTTCTATTTTGTGTATTTTGGTATCAAAAGTTTTTTTTTTTTTCACAGAAGAAAAAAAATTAAAAATGAAATATTTGTGTGCCATCACTATTTTTTTTATTTGTTTTATTTTTTATTTTTCAGTGAAAAAAAAAACTTGAAAAAGATTAACAGAAAGGGTAAAAAAAAAACACAAAAGCGCATTACGAAGGTATATATTTATTTTAATTTAATCTTCGTGGTCTGCAGCTGAAATCTGAGGCTAATTCCAGCCATGAGGATCGCTCCGCTCATCTTGACCTGCGGGTTCGGGGATTTAACCTCTTGCTGACTGACAGCTGCCTTATGGGTAATAATGGACTGGTTTGGCAGAGACTGTTCCTGGCAAAGAGTTAAATCCAATTTGCAGTGGCGCTTCTTCTGTGGAATTGTTCGACCCCCCGCAGTATGTGGTGTTCAGTTTCAGGTGGAGCTGCTCTTCTACATATTAGAACCTGGCATTAGAATGGCATCGTGATAATTGCAGAGGCCGCGGAGATTTGGAGGCTCACACCGAGGCGCCCATAATCCACATCGGGCTCTTTGCCCGCCAGTCCTCCAGTAGCAGCGGCATGTTGGATGGGCACCAGGCACGATGTCTCATTTGGCTCTTTGTGGAGATATCCGAGATGCCCGGAATCCCAACCGCTTTGTCAAGTGCGAGGAATGGGAGCCTGCGGCCACTTCACTTTGGGGAATGTTTTATTTTTTAAGAGATAAAAATATTTTTTATAGAATGACCAAACAAACCTAGGGGTGACATCATATTAGTATGTCCTACTCCTCGCTCTGTTATCCTTCTCATCTCCCATTGTCCTTGTCATCCCCTGTCCTCCTCTTCCCTCTCATTCCCCAGAAGGATCATTACCATCCCTCATTCGTGTCCTCCTTCCCCCAACATCTTCTTCCTCATCACTCATCCTCTTTCTTATCTCCCATCCTCCTCTTCATCCCCATCCGCTTCCTCATTCCCATCCTTCCCCCCCTCAACCCCATCCTCATCCTGTTCCTTAGCCACATTCTCTTTTCCTCACCCCCTTACTCCCTTCTTCATTCTCAATCCTCCTCCTTACCCCATCCCTTCCCTCATTTCCCATCCCCCTCATCCCTATCTTCCTCCTCTTTCCTCCCACTACTGTTCCGTTGACCCCATCCTCATCTTCTTTCTCAACTCCTGTCTTCACCCCTATCCTCTTCCCTCCTCATCTTCAATCCTCTCTTTACTGCAAAATCCTTCTCTCCTTCATTCCCCATCCTTCTTGTTCTCCATTTTTTTCCTTCATTCCTATCTTCCTCCTCTTTCCTCCCACTACCTGTCCTCACCCCTATCCTCTTCCCTCCTCATCTTCAATCCTCCTCCTTATCCCAAAATCCTTCTCTTATTCATTCCCCATCTTCCTCCTCTTTCCTCCCACTACCTGTCCTCACCCCTATCCTCTTCCCTCCTCATCTTCAATCCTCCTCCTTATCCCAAAATCCTTCTCTCCTTCATTCCCCATCCTTCTCGTTCCCCATTTTTTTCCCTCATCCCTATCTTCCTCCTCCTTCCTTATCCTACTGTTCTGTACACCCCCATCCTTATCCTCCTTTTCATCCCTCATCTTCTTTCCCATCCTCATCCCCGTGCTCTACCTCAGCCCTCTTCTTTGTCCCTATCCTCTTCCCTCCTCATCTATCTTCCATCCCTCTTCCTTATCCTAATATCCTTCTTTTCTTCATTCCCCACCCTACTCATTCCCCTATTTTTCCTCATCCTTATCTTCCTCCTCCTTCCTCATCCTACTGTTCTGTATACCCCATCCTTATCCTCCTCTTCATCCCTATGCTCTTCCTTATCCCTCATCTTCTTTCCCCATCCTCATTCCTCCTCCCTGTGCTTTAACTCAGCCCTCTTTCCCAATACCCCATTATTCCCTCCTCATCTTCTATTCTCCTCCTTATCCTACAATCCTTGTTCTTCTTCATCCCCATCCTTCTTATTTTCCCATCTTTTTCCTCATCTTCTTATCGTCCCCTTCCTTCCTCATCCTACTGTTCTGTATACCGCATCCTTATCCTCCTCCTTATCCCTGTGCTCTTCCTCATCCCTTATCTTCTTTCCCATCCTCATCCCTTCGCTCTACCTCAGCCCTCTTCCTCATCCCCACCCTTTCCCTCCCCATTTCCTTATCCTAAACTTCTCATCTTCATTCCCCCTCCTCCTCATTATATATTTTTCCCTCATCCATATCTTCTTCCTCCTTACCCTCAACTCTACTGCTCCTTATTTTCATCCCCAGTCCTCTCCCTTATCCTCCATCCCCCTACTTATGATCCCCAATAGTAACTTCTCCTATTTTTTTCCTCATTCCTCATTCTTTTAACTTTCTCATTCTACATCCTCCTCATCCCCCTTTGCCTTCATCTCCCATCCTCCTCCTCCTCCCCATTCCTTTTTTCCCATTCTTCTCCATTCATCTAATGTGCACCTCTGTCCTCATCACCATCTTCATTCTAATCCTTTACCTCTTTCTCAACCCTCAGCCTCACCCCCCAATCTCTTCTTCACCCCTTTTCCTTCCCTTCTTCATACTCCATCCTCCTCCTTATCCTCTTTACTCCCATCCTTGTCAATCCCCCATTTTAACCTCATCTCTCTCTTCCTCCTCCTCATCCCCAACCCTACTACTCCATATACCTTATCCTGATCTTCATCCGTCCTCTTCCTCATCCTTAACCCTACTGCTGCTCTGTATACCCAATCCTCCTTCTCATCCCCCACCCTTCTACCCCTGATCTCCATGAGCTTCATCCTCATCTGTCCCATCCTATTAACTTCCTCATTCCTCATCCCCCGATCCTCCTCTCACTTCTTCTTTTCCCATTCACCTAATCTTCACCCCCATCCTCCTCCTCCTTACAGTCACATTATATTAGTAGTGAGCCGGGCTCCCCATGGTTGGTGAAATGTTGCGGTCGGGCCGGGCGGTGCCGTGACCCGGGAACACTCAGCTGCTGCTATATTTGGAGTTCTTGCTGGATTGGGAAGGAAAAGGAGAATTGAAGTGTTCTGGCCATCTGTTCCCCCGGGATCAAGAAAAGGGACAGGTGTCGGGGGCCCGCTGCCAGCACCATTAACCCCTTGTCATCATTATGCCTTCTCCTTCCTATCATCACTATCCTGTCTTCTTCTTATTCCTTCTCCCCTTATCATCATTATTCCCTCTCCTTCTTTTTATTATTACCCCCTTTCATTTTTGTCATCACTATTCCTTCTACTTTGTATCCATTCTTTCCTTATTATCAATACCCCTTCTTATTTATCCCAATATAGGTGATATTGTGGGTGACTTCCAAGATTTCCATCGTCATTCAGCCGGTTGATCAGCTGACAAAATGGCCAAATATCCACAGCAATTCAGAGTTTTTGGACACCAGAGAATAAAAATCAAATTCCCCCGTGTGTGTGGCTGGCAATAGCCTTGGGCTGGGAGAAGAGTTTGCTGTGCGTGAATAGGCTGGGAGATGATTCCTCCATATGTGAATAGGCTGGGAGATGATTCCTCCATGTGTGGATAGGCTGGGAGATGATTCCTCCATGTGTGGATATGCTTGGAGATAATTCCTCCATGTGTGGATAGGCTGGGAGATGATTCCTCCATGTGTGGATAGACTGGGAGATGATTCCTCCATGTGTGGATAGGCTGGGAGATGATTCCTCCATGTGTGGATATGTTTGGAGATAATTCCTCCATATGTGGATATGCTTGGAGATAATTCCTCCATGTGTGGATAGGCTGGGAGATGATTCCTCCATGTGTGGATAGGCGGGGAGATGATTCCTCCATATGTGGATATGCTGGGAGATGATTCCTCCATGTGTGGATAGGCTGGGAGATGATTCCTCCATGTGTGGATAGGCTGGGAGATGATTCCTCCATGTGTGGATAGGCTTGGAGATGATTCCTCCATGTGTGGATAGGCTGGGAGATGATTCCTCCATGTGTGGATAGGCTGGGAGATGATTCCTCCATGTGTGGATAGGCTTGGAGATGATTCCTCCATGTGTGGATAGGCTGGGAGATGATTCCTCCATGTGTGGATAGGCTGGGAGATGATTCCTCCATGTGTGGATAGGCTGGGAGATGATTCCCCCATGTGTGGATAGGCTGGGAGATGATTCCTCCATGTGTGGATAGGCTGGGAGATGATTCCTCCATGTGTGGATAGGCTGGGAGATGATTCCTCCATGTGTGGATAGGCTGGGAGATGATTCCTCCATGTGTGGATAGGCTGGGAGATGATTCCTCCATGTGTGGATAGGCTGGGAGATGATTCCTCCATGTGTGGATAGACTGGGAGATGATTCCTCCATGTGTGGATAGGCTGGGAGATGATTCCTCCATGTGTGGATAGGCTGGGAGATGATTCCTCCATGTGTGGATAGGCTGGGAGATGATTCCTCCATGTGTGGATAGGCTGGGAGATGATTCCTCCATGTGTGGATAGGCGGGGAGATGATTCCTCCATATGTGGATATGCTGGGAGATGATTCCTCCATGTGTGGATAGCCTGGGAGATGATTCCTCCATATGTGGATATGCTGGGAGATGATTCCTCCATGTGTGGATAGACTGGGAGATGATTCCTCCATGTGTGGATAGACTGGGAGATGATTCCTCCATGTGTAGATAGACTGAGAGATGATTCCTCCATGTGTGGATAGACTGAGAGATGATTCCTCCATGTGTAGATAGACTGAGAGATGATTCCTCCATGTGTGGATAGACTGGGAGATGATTCCTCCATGTGTGGATAGACTGGGAGATGATTCCTCCATGTGTGGATAGGCTGGGAGATGATTCCTCCATGTGTGGATAGGCTGGGAGATGATTCCTCCATGTGTGGATATACTGAGAGATGATTCCTCCATGTGTGGATAGGCTGGGAGATGATTCCTCCATGTGTGGATAGGCTGGGAGATGATTCCTCCATGTGTGGATAGGCTGGGAGATGATTCCTCCATGTGTGGATAGGCTGGGAGATGATTCCTCCATGTGTGGATAGGCTGGGAGATGATTCCTCCATGTGTGGATAGACTGGGAGATGATTCCTCCATGTGTGGATAGACTGGGAGATGATTCCTCCATGTGTGGATAGGCTGGGAGATGATTCCTCCATGTGTGGATAGGCTGGGAGATGATTCCTCCATGTGTGGATAGTCTGGGAGATGATCCTAGGCCATTGACTAGGAAATGGTGGTTGGTGTGGCAAAGGCCCCTTGTTGGGGGGGTACAAGGGAGATACTGGACTAGGTGAGGGGGTGCCTGGAGGTCCCAGATTAGGAGAGGGGGTGTCTGGAGGCCCTGGACTAAGAGAGGGGTATCGTGGTGGCCCTCTTGTCTGGGAAAGAGGGTGCCTGAAGGCCCTTCCAGCTTCAAGGAGAAAGAGCCTGGATTTGGAGCCTGAGCTGAGGGAAAGCCTACCTGGTTCCTGAAGGGCGAGTTCACAACATAAATGGAGACATTTATCAATTGTCACAAGTAATGCCAAACAGGAGCGGAGAGATAGGTTGTGTGATAGATTTATTAAAGGAGAAGTACAGCCAAAGCCTGCTTGGTTGTACTTCTCCTGTTGGTCACATCAGTGCAGATTGTTTTGCACTCCTGTGACCCATTTTCAGCTGACAGCGGGCTTAAGCCTGCTCTCGGCTGATGTCACAAAGTCGGTCCAGGCTGGGGAAAGACCTATATAACACCTATATAATTGGGATCCGCTCACATGCCTGGACTGGCACCAAGCTCAGTCTCTCAGCAAGCCGCTGAGAGCCTGAGCCAGCCACTCCCGTCCCCTCCACAGCCCAGTGTTTCAGTGAGCACCGGAGGGGAGCGGTATGGAGCAGAGCTAGAGACTAAAACCCACCAGCTCTCTGCTCAGGGAGCTCTGAGTATTCAAATTCAAATGTACTCTATTTGAAATTCGAATTTCAGAAGATAGTTATATCCTTTCTATTTTATTCTATTTTTTTATTCTATTCTACTCCTTTATTTTCTATTTTATTTTATTGTTCTTTTATTTTCTCTTATCTATTTTGTTCTGTTTTAGTCTATTCTTTTATTTTATATTCTATTTTTTTTTACTATTCTATTATTTTCTATTCTGTTCTTCTCTATTCTATTCGAATTTGAATTTATTCTATTCGAAATTCGAATTTCGGAAGAAGGTTATTCTTTATATTTTATTCTATTCTATTCTTTTTTTTTTCTATTCTTTTCTTTTCTGTTGTATTCAAATTCAAATTTATTCTATTTGAAATTCGAATTTCAGAAGATGGTTATATTCTTTCTATTTCATTCTATTTTTTTATTCTATTCCTTTATTTTAAATGTTATTTTATTGTTCTTTTATTTTCTATTCTATTTTGTTCTGTTTTACTCTATTCTTTTATTTTATATTCTGTTCTTTTTTACTCTTACTCTTATGCCCCGTACACACGGTCGGACTTTGTTCGGACATTCCGACAACAAAATCCTAGGATTTTTTCAGACGGATGTTGGCTCAAACTTGTCTTGCATACACACGGTCACACAAAGTTATCGGAAAATCCGATCGTTCTAAACGCAGTGACGTAAAACACGTACGTCGGGACTATAAACGGGGCAGTGGCCAATAGCTTTCATCTCTTTATTTATTCTGAGCATGCGTAGCACTTTGTCCATCGGATTTGTGTACACACGATCGGAATTTCCGACAACGGATTTTGTTGTCGGAAAATTTTATATCCTGCTCTCAAACTTTGTGTGTCGGAAAATCCGATGGGAAATGTCCGATGGAGTCCACACACGGTCGGAATTTCCGACAACACGCTCCGATCGGACATTTTGCATCGGAAAACCCGACCGTGTGTACGGGGCATTACTCTTACTATTATATTCTATTCTTTTATTTTCCATTCTTTTCTATTCTATTCTATTCTTTTCTATTCTATTCCTTTTTTTTCTATTCTATGTTATTCTCTTCGGAAATTTGACTTCAAATTCAAAAAAATTTTGAATTTCGTCCGAAATGTTGCTGCATTACTTGTTTAAATTCATTACTATTATAATTCGGAAATTCGGATACAGCCGAATTTCTGAATAACTAAAAATTGGTCCGATTTGAATTTAGAACGAAACGAACCGCATGTGTCTACTAAAGGGAACTGGTTAATACTGTAATACATCACACAGTATACCCGATGATAGATGTAAAAGCTCCCTGTGCTCTGATCTGACAGATGTGTGATATTGGTGGTGCCACACATGGTAAGTGGCCGCCCCCGGCCCGGCGTCCCCCCGCACAGGGACAGAAATAGAAGAATGGAGTGCTGCCGCCACTTCCTGGAACACAATTGCCGAAGGTTTCCTGCACGGTGACGCTTTTATTCCTTTCATTAATTTGGGTCACTTTGCTACGTTCGGGTTTGAAAATGGAACGTCTAAAGGGCCAGACACTTTTGCGTTGTGGAACATCCAGTATTCTGCCCATTAACACATAACACATAGCGACATGCGTATCACCATCTGGTGCCGTTCATTACTGATCAGGCTTTTTCTGCCACTGTTTAAATCAGTATTTTTTTTTTTGCTAGAAAATTTACTTAGAACCCCCGAACATTATACATTTTTTTTTTAACAGAGACCCTTGGGAATAAAATGGTGAATGTTGCAATTTTTTACTTTCAACATATTTTATTTTTTAAAATAACATGGAATACAATACAATTCATTTAATAATTGTTTTAATTTTTTTTTTTACTTTCAAAATATTTTATTTTTTAAAATAACATAGAATACAATACAATTAATGTAATAATTGTTTTAAATGTTGCAATTTTTTATGTCACACTGTATTTACGCAGCTGTTTTTTAAACACAATTTTTTTTGGAAAGAAATAAACTTTAATGAAATAAAAACAAAACAACACACAATATAAACCCCCTTTTTTTTGTATAATGTGAAAGATGATACCTAACATGTCACGCTTTAAAATTGCGCACGCTCGTGAAATGGCGACAAACTACAGTACTTAAAAATCTCTAGAGGCGACATTTTAAACACCTTTACAGGTTAGAAGTTTACAGTTACAGAGGAGGTTTAGTGCTAGAATTATTGCTCTCGCTCTAACGTTTGCGGCGATACCTCACATGTGTGGCATGAACACTGTTTACATATGCGTGTGTGACTTACATATGCATTTGCTTTTACGCGCGAGCATGGAGGGATGGAGCGCGTTACATTTTTTTTTTCTTATTTATTTTACTTTTTATTTTTACACTTATCCCATCTAGGTTGCGGGCGGGCAGCGAGCGGGTTGCGGGCTCCTATGGGCAGCGAGCAGGTTGCGGGCTCCTACGGGCGGCGGGCAGCGCCTCCTGTGTCCTCTCCTCCTTGTCTGAATCACGGCGGCTTCCGCCGTGCATCTCCACCCTCCTCCTAAGCGTCCAATAGGATCGCCTGTCCTTTCAGGCAATCGGGTGATGGGACTCAGGACCCGCTTCCTAAATGGTTGGAAGGAGGAACAGTGTGGCAATAGTGAATATAAATTCGCTATTGTCACACAACTGGGTGGGCTCAGAGCGCAGTGCTCTCTCTCTCTCCCCCCCCCCCCCCCCCGATCCCACCCTTTTTTGAAGCCTATTAGAGCCTCTGGCTCTAATCACGTGCTTAAAAAAAAATACACCCTCCCCATTGAAATCCATGGCCCAGTGCCCTGCATGTAGATCAGGGGGCCGGACACATGGATGGGGGGGCAACGCCCGTGCGCCCCTAATGGACGGGCCGCCACTGGGTCATAGACACCCTCCTAAACCTTGCGGACAGCCTTCCCAGAAGAGTTGAACCTGTTATAGCTGCAAAGGGTGGGCCAACTCAATACTGAACCCTACGGACTAAAACTGGGATGCCATTAAAGTTTATGTGGGTGTAAAGGCAGGTGTCCCAATACTTTTGACAATATAGTGTATATATACGTATTGCAGTCAGCTAGTGGCCAATTAATGCGCTAAACAGTGTGACAGTTAACCTTCAGTGTCACACTGAAAAACATGGAGGAAAGAAGATGGACTGTGAAATAAAAGGTTTAAGTGATCTAAGGATGAGCAGAGCGAATTAGATTTTGCCCCAGAATTTCTGATTTTGTCTCTAATTTTGCCTTACAGCTCTGCCTAGGTGTTATTTTCGTGCAAAAAAAAAAAAACCTTAAAAAAAAAAAAAAAATTCCCACGTTGCTTTGTGACTCTCCCAACAAATCAGTGAATGACCGCCTGTAGTTCTCACTTTTCACCACTAGATGCCCCCACCTGTCTTCAGATCCCTTATTTGAATTGTTTTGCAGCGAAAGTCCTAAAAGTGATTGTAAACTCTCACCTTGTAAAACAACCCATTCAGTTTAAAATAGAAATGAAAGGCAAAACATTTGTATATATATATATATATATATATATATATATATATATAGTATCTCACAAAAGTGAGTACACCCCTCACATTTTTGTAAATACTTTCTTCTATCTTTTCATGTGACAACACTGAAGAAATGACACTTTGCTACAATGTAAAGTAGTGAATGTACAGCTTGTATAACAGTGTAAATTTGCTGTCCCCTCAAAATAACTCAACACACAGCCATTAATGTCTAAACCGCTGGCAACAAAAGTGAGTACACCCCTAAGTGAAAATGTCCAAACTGGGCCCAAAGTGTCAATATTTTGTGTGGCCACCATTATTTTCCAGCACTGCCCTAACCCTCTTGGGCATGGAATTCACCAGAGCTTCACAGGTTGTCACTGGAGTCTCTTCCCCTCCTCCATGATGACATCACAGAGCTGGTGGATATTGGAGACCTTGTGCCCTTCCACCTTCTGTTTGAGGATGCCCCACAGATGCTCAATAGGGTTTAGGTCTGGAGACATGCTTGGCCAGTCCATCACCGTTACCCTCAGCTTCTTTAGCAAGGCAGTGGTCATCTTGGAGGTGTCTTTGGGGTCATTATCATGTTGGAATACTGCCCTGCGGCCCAGTCTCTGAAGGGAGGGGATCATGCTCTGCTTCAGTATATCACAGTACATGTCGGCATTCATGGTTCCCTCAATGATCTGTAGCTCCCCAGTGCCGGCAGCACTCATGCAGCCCCAGACCATGACACTCCCACCACCATGCTTGACTGTAGGCAAGACACACTTGTCTTTGTCCTCCTCACCTGGTTGCCCCCACACACGCTTGTCACCATCTGAACCAAATAAGTTTATCTTGGTCTCATCAGACCACAGGACATGGTTCCAGTAATCCATGTCCTTAGTCTGCTTGTCTTCAGCAAACTGTTTGCCGGCTTTCTTGTGCATCATCTTTAGAAGAGGCTTCCTTCTGGGACGACAGCCATGCAGACCAATTTGATACAGTGTGCGGCGTATGGTCTGAGCTCTGACAGGCTGACCCCCCACCCCTTCAACCTCTGCAGCAATGCTGGCAGCACTCATACGTCTATTTCCCAAAGACAACCTCTGGATATGACGCTGAGCATGTGCATTCAACTTCTTTGGTGGACCATGGTGAGGCCTGTTCTGAGTGGAACCTGTCCTGTTAAACCGCTGTATGGTCTTGGCCCCCGTGCTGCAGCTCAGTTTCAGGGTCTTGGCAATCTTCTTATAGCCTAGGCCATCTTTATGTAGAGCAAAAATTCTTTTTTTCCGATCCTCAGAGAGTTCTTTGCCATGAGGTGCCATGTTGAACTTCCAGTGACCAGTATGAGGGAGTGAGAGCGATAACACCAAATTTAACACACCTGCTCCCCATTCACACCTGAGACCTGGTAACACTAAAGAGTCACATGACACCGGGGAGCTCCTTTCCCATCCCAGTACTGTACACATCTTCTCCTCCCCACATTACACAGAGCTGAAATCACATTTCTTTACACACAGCCAGTCAGCCACGTTCCTCTCGGGGTGTATCTGGCTGCTCTGTTGCCGTCCTGACCTGTGGAATTCTCTGGTCGGAACGGCAGTTTAGCTGTTTAATCTTCCTGTGAAGAAAAGAAAAATAAGAATGTTTTTGTTTATTTCAGATTGTGTTTGTTTTGCCATTTTACATTTAATTAAGCTCTTGGTTTCCCCAGACCTCAGTTAATGTAAAACCACTTAGGTTCCATTTACATATCGGGTCACTACAGGCATCATCTCTGTATGTTTGTTTTCTGCCAGTGATTTATTTATTTTTTTGTAAAAGTGATACTAGAGGCTAATTAGTCCCTGGATCGCTTTTACAGGAAGCAGAAGAGGGTCGCCCCCCCCCCCCCACACACACACACACCACCACCTCCCTTCTCAGGATCTCCGGTCCCACCAGGGAGCCTGGTTCTGCCGGCTGACCATAGAGATGATCGAAGACCGGAACATCCCTGATCATCTCTATGGTCTTAGGCTGGATTCACACCTATGCAGTTTTAGTGCTTTTTGCATTTTTCAGATTTACTCTACAGTCCATTTAACATGTTTTCCTATGGAAAACGTTCTGTAGTACAAATCTGCAAAATGCAAAAAACACTAAAAATGCATAGGTGTGAATCCAGCCTAAGAAACTGAAAGTGACCAGACCCCCTTGTGAATCCCTTGTGATAGCAATAAAGTTAATTAAAAAAATATATATATTATTTATAATAAATAAATAATAAGTTTGCCATCCCATTTAAAGGGTGACATGTTAGGTATCTATTTACTCGCCGTATCATCATCTTTTATATTTTACCAAACATTGAATATTTTATTGTGTTTGGGTTCACTAACATTCATTAAAAGTGTATTTTTTCCAAAAAATATGCGTCTGAAAAACTACTGCACAAATACTGCATGACATAAAAAATTGTAACACCCACCATTTTATTCTCTAAGGCCTCTGCTTATAATATATATATATATATATATATATATATATATATATATATATATATATATATTAGGTTTGGTGGTGCTAAGTAAAAAAAAAATATTTTTTTACATATAGGTGAGAAGTGTCGGAATGGGCTTGGCCTTAAAGTGGTTCATTTAATATATTCATTTTCTCATCGCCTTCCCCATTGACTCCAGTGTCTTTCACCAGAATGGTAAATTTCAATGAAAAGTTCAAATTTTCCCCCCAAATTTAAAGAGAACTCTCCGCTTCACCCATCTGTAGGGCTAACTAGAAAAGAACAGAAAAAGACATTAAAAAAAACAAAAAAAAACTGTATTAAAACAAATCAATTAGGAATCAATGTCAACAAATCAGCATTCCTATGGTAGGATGGAATAAAAAATAGGGGATCGCTCTACTGATAGATCTGGCTTTAAAAATCAGCAAAATGTCATAAAGGGGATTCCTCAGTGGCGGCAGTTTTGGGTCGGGGTTACCCCCCCGGGGGTCTCGTGGTCAGTCAGTCAATCATCCAAACCCGCACTTACCCCATTTAGGTTCTGGGCAGGCAGCATACCTACGGGCCGCGGGCGGCCATCTCCTCCTCCTCTGCATCGCTGCGGCTTCCGCCGTGCGTCTCCTCCATCCTCCTCCTAGGCATCCAATAAGATTGCCTGTCCTTTCAGCCAATCGGGTGACGGGTCTCGGGACCCGCTTCCTGATTGGCTGGGAGGAGGATCAGTGTGAGAATAGCAAATTTTCGGGGGGGGCGCCCGTGCGCTCCTAATGGACGGAACACCACTGGTGACTTTGAGATGGATTGTTTCTGCAACCCCCGACTGTTGGAGAATGAACCCCCCCCTGGCCAGAAAGAGTGACAGGCCACAGTGATAAAAGGCGGAACCTTATGGTCCTGATGTGTACTCCTTCCAGGGTCACTACATAGATTGATGGGCACAGCAGGTGTATAGATCTGAGAACTCAGCACAGGGATGGTGGGAACCCCTCATAATGGGCACAGCAGGAGTACAGACCCGGGAAGAGTCTCTGAGAGATGGGTAACACTACCAAGGGGTGTAAGTCTCCAGCATCTGCCAGACATTGAAATATCAGTTCTGGGTGAAATGGCTCTTTAATGTAACTCTCAGAAGAGTAATGATGTCAGTGTACATGATTTATATTCTGTTGTAGGAAACATGGCGGATCGATTACCTTCCAGTATTTCTGTAACTGGAGATGTATTAAACTAATTTATCAAATTGTTTATTTTCTGACTGTGCAGTTCAGAGGAAACTGACACTTCTCTCCATGTATGGTGCTGTGCTGCCCCCTAGGGGATAAAAATGAGTAATGCATCCTGGTGAAGATAACATACACTATATTCCCAAAATTATTGGAGCGCCTGCCTTTACACGTACATAAACGTTAATGGCCTCCCAGCTTTAGTCCGTAGGGTACAATGGATGAGTGAGTTTGGGGTGGAGGAACTTGACTGGCCTGCACAGAGTCCTGACCTCAACCCAATAGAACACCTTTGGGATGAATTAGAGCGGAGACTGCAAGCCAGGCCTTCTCGTCCGACATCAGTGCCTGACCTCACAAATGCGCTTCTGGAAGAATGGTCAAACATTCCCATAGACACACTTCTAAACCATGTGGACGACCTTCCCAGTAGAGTTGAAGCTGTTATAGCTGCAAAGGATGGGCCAACTCAATATTGAACCCTACGGACTAAGACTGGGATGCCATTAAAGTTCATGTCCGTGTAAAGGCAGGCGTTCCAATACTTTTGGCAATATAGTGTATATATACGTATTGCAGTTAATAGTGGTCTGTATACCTCTAGATTCCTCTGTATATTTCTGCCTACCTCAGTATATCTCCATATTTTCATTTTCTCCATCAGTTCACCCCCCACAGTTATTACCTTTTGTTTCCACTTGACCCTCCCTTCTAGATTGTAAGCTCTAAGGAGCAGGGCCCTCTGATCCCTCCTGTATTGATTTGTATTGTAACTGTACTGTCTGCCCTCATGTTGTAAAGCGCTGCACAAACTGTTGGCGCTATATAAATCCTGTATAATAATAATAATAATAATAAACTTCTATATTCCACCATATACCTCTATATTCTTTTGTATATCTCTATATACCTCCATATACCTCTATACACCTTCATAAAACTCTCTATACCTCTGTTCACCTCTATATACTGTACCTCTGTATATCTCTGTAGCCCTTTATATTCCTCCATATAACACTATATACCTCTATCAGGGACGCGCAGTCAGGGGAGGCTGATGAGGCAGAGCCTCACCTGCCATGAACATTAAAAAAAAAAATTTAAAAAAAATCGAGCTTCCAGGGTAGTAGCTCGGTGACCTGACGTCACAGAAACCCCAAATTGGGGGGGGGGGGGGGGATTACGTAGCCTAAGTCCCATCCCACCACTGGTAAAAACTTTGGGGCTCCTACGACCTATGGTACCTTGTGCAGCCTCTCCGCACTTCTTGTCAGAGGCACTGAGCTCAATGGACAACTTGGAGTCTTGGACCAATGGTAAAGTACCATTGGTCCCAGCTGTCCAATAAAAATGCTGCAGTGGAGGCACGCCTCTCACTGCGGTGTCATAGAAGGGGGCATGAGTCTAAAAGACAAATGCTCTCTTTCAGCCCAGCCCTCTTATCTACAAGGCAATACATGGGTATATGGGTATAAGATTTACCCACAATTCCGTGGTTTTCACACATAATTAAGAGGGAGAATGAGAATCTGCTGCCTGCTGAAAAGGTACAAGCTAAATCGTATATTATTATGCTATTACAACTTCAAACTTTAGTAATTTGTCCATTAAGCCACCTGCTTGAGTACAGATTTTGAAAATATAGAAAATTACCTTAAAAATAATAATTAACCCCTTGCCACCCAGGTCAATTCTGACACTTCTCTCCTACATGTAAAAATCATCTTTTTTTTGCTAGAAAAGAACCCCCAAACTATATATACACATATATATATATATATATATATATATATATATATATATATATATATATATTGTTTTAGCAGACACCCTAGGGAATAAAATGGCAGTCGTTTCAACCTTTTATGTTAAATGTGTTTTTTGTGTTTTTTGTTTTTTTTAAACTGTTTCATGAATATAAAATAAAAATAAAAAAAAACACTAAAGATAACCTGATTTTTTTTATGTATATTGTGAAAGATGATGTTACGCCGAGTAAATAGATACCTAACATGTCACGCTTTAAAATTGCGCACACTTGTGGGATGGCGCCAAACTTTGGTACTTAAAACTTTTTTTTTAAATAAATATTTTTTATTAATTTTCTTAACAAACAAACAACACAAATCACAACAGAAAACATCGATAGGCGACGCTTTAACATTTTTTACAGGTTACATGTTTAGAGGTACAGAGGAGGTCTAGTGTTTAGAATTATTGCTCTCGCTCTAACGATAGCAGCGTATGTAACCTGTGTGTATCTGACTCTGATACTAACCAGTGCCTCACCAGCCACTGACCTCACCGCACGTCCCTGACCTCCATATACAGTGCCTTGAAAAAGTATTCATACCCCTTGAAATTTTTCCACATTATGTCATGTTACAACTAAAAATGGAAATGTATTTTATTGGGATTTTATGTGATAGACCAACACAAAGTGCCACATAATTGTAAAGTGGAAGGAAAATGATAAATGGTTTTCAACATTTTTTACAAATAAATATGTGAAAAGTGTGGGGGGTACATTTGTATGGCGCCCCCCGGAGTCAATACTTTGTAGAACCGCCTTTCTCTGCAATTACAGCTGCAAGTCTTTTTGGGGATGTCTCTACCAGCTTTGTACATCTAGAGAGGGACATTTTTGCCCCTTTTTCTTTGCAAAAAAGCTCAAGTTCTGTCAGATTGGATGGAGAGCGTCTGTGAACAGCAATTTTCATGTCTTGCCACAGATTCTCAATTGGATTCAGGTCTGGACTGTGACTGGGCCATTCTAACACATGAATATGCTTTGATCTAAACCATTCCATTGTAGCTCTGGCCGTATGTTTCGGGTCGTTGTCCTGCTGGAAGGTGAACCTCCGCCCCGGTCTCAAGTCTTTTGCAGACTCTAACGGGTTTTCTTCTAAGATTGTCCTGTATTTGGCTCCATCCATCTTCCCATCAACTCTGACCAGCTTCCCTGTCCCTGCTGAAGAAAAACATCCCCACCACATGATGCTGCCACCACCATGTTTCACGGTGGGTATGGTGTGTTCAGGGTGATGTGCAGTGTTAGTTTTCCACCACACATAACATTTTGCTTTTGGGCCAAAAAGTTAAATGTTGGTCTCATCTGACCAGAGCACCTTCTTCCACATGTTTGCTGTGTCCTCCACATGGCTTCTCACAAACTGACAACAGGACTTCTTATGACTTTCTTTCAACAATGTCTTTCTTCTTGTCACTCTTCCATAAAGATCAGATTTGTGGAGAACACGACTAATAGTTGTCCTGTGGACAGATTCTCCCACCTGAGCTGTGGATCTCTGCAGCTCCTCCAGAGTTACCATGGGCCTCTTGGCTGCTTCTCTGATGAATGCTCTCCTTGCCCGGCCGGTCAGTTTAGGTGGACGGCCATGTCTTGGTAGGTTTGCAGTTGTGCCATACTCTTTCCATATTCTGATGATGGATTGAACAGAGCTCCGTGAGATGTTCAAAGCTTGGGAGATTTTTTTTATAACCTAATCCTGCTTTATACTTCTCCACAACTTTATCCCTGACCTGTCTGGTGTGTTCCTTGGCCTTCATGATGCTGTTTGTTCACTAAGGTTCTCTAACAAACCCTTGAGGGCTTCACAGAACAGCTGTATTTATACAGAGATTAAATTACACACAGGTGGATTCTATTTACTAATTAGGTGACTTCTGAAGGCAATTGGTTCCACTAGATTTTAGTTAGGGGTATCGGAGTAAATAAAGGGGGCTGAATACAAATGCACCCCCACACTTTTCACATATTTATTTGTAAACAAATTTGAAAACCATTTATGATTTTCCTTCCACTTCACAATTATGTGCCACTTTGTGTTGGTCTATCACATAAAACCCCAATAAAATACATTTATGTTTTTGGTTAAAACATGACAAAATGTGTAAAACGTCAAGGGGTATGAATACTTTTTCAAGGCGCTGTACCTTCCGATATCTCTGTATATCTCTGTATACCTCCCCCCTGCCCTATGTGCCCCCCCCCCCCCCCGCCCGATGTTGTGGCCCCCCGGATGGGACTGGCGGGGTGCAGGTGGCTCCGCCATTAAACAATAAATGATAATTCTAATTGCTCGGAGTGAAGGGCTGAGATATAAATAAAATGATTGGTTTCTCATCTCCATCCTTCTGCTGCCAAGTCCCCGGCGCGGTCCATGGTTCATTAGCTGCCATTGAGGAGACGTTCGTTGTAGAGGAAGAGGCGTGTCACCCAAGGAATTCATTTTCGGGGCCATCTGCCGAAAAAGAGCCAATTTCACTGACACAGCCGCCCTCAGGATTAAAGGGGAACTCTGCCCTCTGCGTCACTTCTCATCACCTCCAACCCTGATAATAAAGAGGACCTGTCCTCAGATAGAGGAGAAATCCATGACAAGCCTTCCGTCTGCTTCTCTCTCCTAAAGAATGGCGCCATCTCTGGTCAGTCATCCTCCGGGGTCACAATCCAATTCCTGGACTGGAATGACGAATCACAATGATAGAAATCCTGGAGCCTGCGCAGTTCTTGGCGGAGACAAATTATCCCCCCCCCCCCCCCCCCCGCTGCAGCCAATCACCTTGCTGCAAAGATACAATGTACAGCCTGATCACAGGGGGAGGAGAGACTGAAGAAATGCTTCCTCCTCCTTCTACAAAGTTACAATGTACAGCCTGATCACAGGGGGAGGAGAGACTGAAGAAATGCTTCCTCCTCCTTCTACAAAGTTACAATGTACAGCCTGATCACAGGGGGAGGAGAGACTGAAGAAATGCTTCCTCCTCCTTCTACAAAGTTACAATGTACAGCCTGATCACTGGGGGAGGGGAGACTGAGGAAATGCCTCCTCCTCCTTCTACAAAGTTACAATGTACAGCCTGATCACTGAGGGAGGGGAGACTGAGGAAATGCTCCCTCCTCCTTCTACAAAGTTACAATTTACAGCCTGATCACTGAGGGAGGAGGGACTGAGGAAATGCCTCCTCCTCCTTCTAAAAAGTTACAATGTACAGTCTGATCACTTAGGGAGGGGGAGACACAGGAAATGCCTCCTCCTTCTACAAAGTTATAATGTACAGTCTGATCCCTGGGGGAGGGGAGACACAGGAAATGCCTCCTCCTTCTACAAAGTTACAATGTACAGTCTGATCACTGAGGGGGGGGAGACTGAGGAAATGCTTCCTCCTCCTTCTACAAAGTTACAATGTACAGCCTGATCATTGGGGGAGGGGAGACTGAGGAAATGCCTCCTCCTCCTTCTACAAAGTTACAATGTACAGCCTGATCACTGAGGGAGGGGAGACTGAGGAAATGCTCCCTCCTCCTTCTACAAAGTTACAATTTACAGCCTGATCACTGAGGGAGGAGGGACTGAGGAAATGCCTCCTCCTCCTTCTAAAAAGTTACAATGTACAGTCTGATCACTTAGGGAGGGGGAGACACAGGAAATGCCTCCTCCTTCTACAAAGTTATAATGTACAGTCTGATCCCTGGGGGAGGGGAGACACAGGAAATGCCTCCTCCTTCTACAAAGTTACAATGTACAGCCTGATCACTGGGGGAGGGGAGACTGTGGAAATGCTTCCTCCTCCTTCTGCAACGTTACAATCTACAGTCTGATCACTGGGGGGGGGGGGGGAGACTGAGGAAATGCTTCCTCTTCCTTCTACAAAGTTACAATGTACAGTCTGATCACTGGGGGAGGGGAGACTGAGGAAATGCCTCCTCCTCATTCTACAAAGTTACAATGTACAGCCTGATCACTGGGGGTTGCAAAGTTGAATGTTATTAGGCTATTTTTACCTCCGGGTCGAATGTTATTCATTCATAAAGAGTGAATAGGGGAAAATACTGCACTGTGGCCACTAGATGGCGATGAAGATCCTAGTAAATACTGTGCATATTTCTGTTTTATAATCGGCTCCATCTACTGACCATAATGAGGTATTTTTCTCTCTATTGTAGGAATGCAAAACATTCAGCCTGGAGGGAGAATAACAACAACATTCGATTTTTGTCGCCATTCGCACAGAACGAACGAACACGCAAGTTTTAAGGAAGGGAGAACTCCGCGGACTTTGTATCAGCGCGGCCCAAGGTGAAGTGAAGGTGTCAGACTCGTCTGTACACAAGGAACACGAGATCGCTCCGTATTTAGCGATTTCAGCAGTCGCCGTAAACGCGTCGCGTGTTTTCTCTTCCCGCTCAGACCGGTTTATGAGACGTTCCCAACCCCCCAAACAATAACCAGAAATTCAATTACATCGTCCCAACAGCACAGCGCCTTCCATTATCGCAGACTAAAAAAGCTTTCTGTCCAGCAGAGGCGTCCATTACTTCTCCTCCGCCGTCTGATTTCACGAAGAATGCGATTTTATATTCAATAATTCCCCTCCGGGGGGGGCAGAGAGTCGCCGCGGAGAGGGCGGGGCGGTGACACCGCAGGTGGAATTGTAACAAATTCTGCTTTGTAGCAAATAGAGTGTCCACTAGTGCGACTTGTCATGCGACTTTGGACACATGAAGTCGCAGGACAATTAACAGCCCATTGATTTCAGTGGCACCTGTTCCCACCTATGCGACTTTAAAAACCCGCGACTTTGAAAAGGTGCCTGCTCGACTTTGATGCGACTTTGATCTAGAGAGTGTAAAGATGGATCAAAGCTGCTAATCTAAGTAGCACTCAAAAGTCGCACTCCGAAACGCGGGACTTTGGGGGCGCAATAGTGGAAAAGAGCTGTTCGCCTCCTTTCACACTTGTGCGACTTGTCCTGCGACTTGGCACTGCAAAGTTGCATCATATGATTTCCAATGAGCACCATTCATATCTGTGCGATTTCAAGTCGCAGCGACTGCAAAATAGTCCCTGCACTACTTTGGGGCTCTTTTCACACTAGGGCGACTTGTCCTGCGACTTGGCACTGCAAAGTGGCAGGACAAGTCGACAGAATCGCACCTCATGATTTCCAATGAGTACCGTTCATATCTGTGCAACTTCAAGTAACAGCGACTTCAAAGTAGTCCCTCCACTACTTTGGTCTGACTTTGATGCAACTCGAGGTCCAAAGATCTCAAGATCACACAGATATTGCTTCAAGTCAAATCAAAGTTGCAGCAAAATTCCTGCAAAGTCGCACGACTTTCAGGTTGCACAAGTGTAAAAGGGGCCTGAGCCCACGTTCACATTGGGCCATATTGACATGCGATTTGATATGTCAAATCGCATGTCAAATCGCCGCCTATTTCCAGCAGAGGCATCATCTGAATCAGTGCGACGCCGACTTCGCGTTGCCGCACTGATTCCTGTTCCTGCACTACTTTTGGCGACTTCGGGGGCGATTTCAATAGACACCTGTGCAGGAACTGGCACAGATGTCTGTCTAATCGCCCCCCCGAACTTGCACTGAAATGCGGGTTTGAGATTTCAAACCCGCCCTCAGTGTGAACCTGGGTTTAAGGTCCACTCACACTTGTGCGACTTGTCGTGCGACTTTGCATATGACAAGTCGCAGCCCTTTGTTTGCAATGGCACCCCATTCAGATCGGTGCGAATTAAAGTCGCAGCGATTTTGAAAAAAGGTGCCTACGTTATTTTGGTGTGGCTTTTGTCCAGAGAATGTAAATTCCGATCAAACTCCCACCAAAAGTCGCATGGACGTTGCTCTCCAAAGTTGCACCGGAAATTGTGCAACTCAGAAGACGCACTGATGTGAATGGAGCCTTAGCACTATGACATCACAGGGAGGGGGGGCGTCTCCCAGCTCCGCCCTGCTTCTTGGAGAGAGGAAGGGGACACTGAATTATTTTAAGGCCGGGTTCACATGTATGTGAATTGGCGCCTATCCATGCCCACCAGTGCCACCTATCAGTGCCCATTAGTGCCACCTAATCAGTGCCCAGCAGTGCAGCCTTTCAGTGCCCATCAGTGCCTGCTCATCAGTGCTGCCCATCAGTGCCGCCTATCCATGCCCACCAGTGTTGCCTATCAGTGCCCATTAGTGCCACCAACAAACTGGGCCCATAAGTGCCACCTAAACAGTGCCCAGCAGTGCAGCCTTTCGCTGCCCATCAGTGCCGCCTATCCATGCCCACCAGTGTCGCCTATCAGTGCCCATTAGTGCCACCAACAAACTGGGCCCATAAGTGCCACCTAAACAGTGCCCAGCAGTGCAGCCTTTCGCTGCCCATCAGTGCCGCCTATCCATGCCCACCAGTGTCGCCTATCAGTGCCCATTAGTGCCACCTAATCAGTGCTCATCAGTGTAGCCTTTCGGTGCCCATCAGTGCCTGCTCATGAGTGCTCCCCAGCAGTGCCCATTAGTGACACCAATCAGTGCCCATCAGTGATGCCAGTCAGTGCATCCTTTCAGTACCCATTAGTGCTCCCCAGCAGTGCCCATTAGTGACACCAATCAGTGCCCATCAGTTATGCCAGTCAGTGCAGCCTTTCAGTGTCTGCTCATCAGTGCTGCCCATCAATGCCCATCAGTGTCCATCAGTGCCGCCCATCAGTGGTGTCTATCCGTGCCCACCAGTTCCGCCTATCAGTGCTCATCAGCGCCACCCATCAGTGCCCATCAGTGAAGGAGAAAATTATTTATTTACAAAATATACTGACAGAAACTAAGAAAAACTGTTTTTGTTTTCAAAATTTTTGGTCTTTTTTCTTTCTTTTTTTTGTAAAAAATACAAAACCCGGCAGTGATTAAATACCCCCAAGAGTGTGGCGGTATGTGTAGTCAAAGTGTCACAGCGGGAAATCTGAAAATTGACCTGGGCAGGAAGGGGGTGAGAGTGCCCGGTGTTGAAGGGGTTAAAGAGAAAAAAAAAACTGCAAAAATGCACCAAAAACACACCTGAGAAACGCATCAACCGCAACCGCATAGATGTGAACTGATCTGGGGGCCAATAGGCAGATGATGCGGCTTCCCTCATTAGGACACTGAGATTGCTCAGGTGATGATAATGAGCCCAGCCCCGCCCAATCAGCTGCCAACAAACGATTCCTTCGGAAGAGATCCAGGTAAGAATCGGCAACATTGTCAGCTCTTTGCCTTTTTTTTTTTGACAGATTCCGCTCGCTATTTTTGTTACAGTGTAGCCAACGGCAATGCGTGGGGAAGACGCGACATGCATTTTTATTGGTGCGTTTTTCAAGTCGCGTGAAGAAAACATAATTTTCTTTATATTTTAACGCAATGGATGGAAAACGCATTATATGCCTTGAGGAAAGACCATGTGAGATTTATATTGCGATGGCGTGGGGGGCGGAGCCGGGTTCCTCGCTACGCTGCAGTTTTTTAACCCTCGTTATTCCCGGTCCTCCCTCCATCTTTGCTGCTTTCTATGGAAATGTCGCCGTTTCGCTGGGAGAAAACGCACTGATTCCCGCCAATCGTTATGAGTTATTAATTCCTCTTTCGGCTGAGCGCGCAGTTTTATTTTATTTTTATTTTTATTTTTTTTAATGAATTAATTAATTAATTTTTTTGCTATAGCGATTATGACTTATGATCGACCAGCGCGCCCGGTCCCACTGAATGCAGCTTCAAAACCGCGCTACTTTAGCGCGATTTCAAAGCCGCAGGACCACGCAATTCCGTGCCGTTTCACATCTATGCCACTTCCACAGCCCACATCCTGCGTGGCGACTTTATTAGGGCTTGCTTGCGACCTCATCAATAGAAGTCGCCCAAAGGGTAGTGCGACTTTAGAAAAAGGAACCCTTTTTTTTAAGTTACTGCGACTTGAGTTGCACCAATTGGAACGATTCCATTGCTGTTAATGGGATGCGACTTGTCATGCGGCTTTGAACTCTCAAGTCGCACGACAGATCGCGGCAGTGTGAACCGGTGCGATTTCATGTACAGGCGTTGATGCGAGTCGCAAGTGAAATTGTGAAAAATAGTGCAGGAGCTGCTTATTTCAAATTGTGCTACTTGCAATCGCACCTATTAGGACGGTGCCATAGAAAGACATTCGATGCAACTTCGGCGTGGGAATGAAATCGCATGAGTTCAGCTCAGTCACTCAAGTCAGTCCGACGATTTCAGAGACATCTGTGCGTTTTCCTGCACAGAAGTCTATTGAAATCACACCTGAAACCGCCAAAAAGTAGTACAGAAACTACTTCTGGGAATCGGTGCGGCGCCGTAAAGTTGGCGTCGCACCAATTCGGACGGTTCCATTGCGGGCAATAGCCGCCGATTAGACATGGCAAATCGCATCAATGTGAACCTAGGGCTAAATCGCATGTGAAGGAGGAGGGGGGGTAGACGCTAGCTGAGCGCACTCTGTGCTACTATTGGGCCCCATTCACACCTGAGTGTAGCAGGAATGGCGCGTTCCCGATCGTGTGTTTTTGTGGGGGGTTTTTTGCGTGTTTTTCGCACTTTAATGCGTCCATTCACCTGGATGGGCTGCCCTGCGCACGGCACACACCCCAAAATACACTGTATTACCAAAAGTATTGGTACGCCTGCCTTTACACGCTCATGAACTTTAATGGCCTCCCGGTCTAATGCTGGCTATACACTATACGAAAAATCGGCCGAAAAATCGTTCGTATGGACACTTCGTTCGTTTTTCGGCAAGTTAGTGGGTACAAATCGATAATCGTTTGTGACGTTTTTGTGGGAAAAAAACGAACGGCATGTTTGGAAAATTTCTGCCGAACGTACGATAAATTGCAAGGTTAATGTGTTTCCCGTCCGAACTTTCTGCACTAGGTATATGTAAAAAAACGAACACAAAATTATTTATTCATGTCCACTGAACAGATTATCGGTCATTATATGATGGCACGATCGTTTGCGGTCACGGTCGAACGTTCGTTTTTCGAAAATGGGTTCGGCCGATTTTCTGTATAGTGTATGGCCAGCATTAGTCCGTAGGGTTCAATATTGAGTTGGTCCGCCCTTTGCAGCTATAACAGCTTCAACTCTTCTGGGAAGGCCGTCCACAAGGTTTAGGAGGGTGTCTATGGGAATGTTTGACCATTCTTCCAGAAGCGCATTTGTGAGGTCAGGCACTGATGTTGGATGAGAAGGCCTGGCTCGCAGTCTCCGCTCTAATTCATCCCAAAGGTGTTCTATGGGGTTGAGGTCAGGACTCTGTGCAGTCCAGTCAAGTTCCTCCACCCCAAACTCGCTCATCCATGTCTTTATTAATTTAGATTTAGCGGCACTTTACCGTTATAGCGGCGCTTTTAACCCCCCCCAGAAGGGGTTGAAAGCGCCCGGTCAGCGCTGTTTTGAAATGGGTAGGGGCAGCGTATACGGGGTGCCTGAGCCCCGATTGGACGTGGGAGGGGCAGGACTAGAAGCCAATCAGGGTTTAGGAACCCCATAATGCAGGTATGTGATTTTAAATGCAGCTACTATAAGTACCTAAATGTAATATGACCTGAGCCACCTGCAATCTCTTGAACAGAGGCATTCTGATTGGACGTGGGAGGGGCAGGACTGAGAACCAATAGGGGGCCCAGGTACACCTTAATCCAGGTATGTGACTTTACATGCAGCTAGTATAAGTACCTAATTATAATATGACCTGAGCCACCTGCAATTTCTTGAACAGAGGCATTCTGATTGGATGTGGGAGGGGCAGGACTGAGGACCAATAGGGGCCCAGGTACCCCTTAGGCTCCATTCACACTAGTGCGTTTTTTGATGCATTTTACATTTTGCAGAAATGCATGGGAATTTTTTAACATGGGTTCCTATGGAACATGTTCACATCAATGCCTTTTTGTATCTCTGCATTTTTGGAAAGGGTCAGGGACTTTTTTTCATGCAAAATGCAGCGTTTTGCATGTAATAGAATTCAATGGACAAGCATCAAAAACGCAAGTGCACCGTTTTTGCACCGTTTTTGCACCGTTTTTGATGCGTTTTTGCCATTTTTTTTTTAGACTGTAAAAAAAAAACTGTAAAAAAAAAAAAACGCGGCAAAAACGCTATTAAAAAACGTGGCAAGCATGAAAAAAAAACCTCCAAAAACGCTCAAAAGCAACATGCATAGGTGTGAATCGAGCCTTGGGCTCGATTCACACCTATGCATGTTGCTTTTGAGCATTTTTGGAGGGTTTTTTTTTCATGCTTGCCACGTTTTTGAGCAGCGTTTTTGCCGCGTTTTGCGTTTTTGCGGGTTTTTTTTGGTTTTTTTTTTACAGGTTTTTTTTTTTTTTTAAATTTAAAAAAAAAAAACCCGGCAAAAACGCACCAAAAACGCTGCAAAAACGGTGCACTTGCGTTTTTGATGCTTGTCCATTGAATTCTATTACATGCAAAACGCTGCATTTTGCATGAAAAAAAGTCCCTGACCCTTTCCAAAAATGCAGAGATACAAAAAAGCATTGATGTGAACATGTTCCATAGGAACCCATGTTAAAAAATTCCCATGCATTTCTGCAAAATGCATCAAAAAAGGCACTAGTGTGAATGGAGCCTTAATCCAGGTATGTGACTTTACATGCAGCTAGTATAAGTACCTAATTATAATGTGACCTGAGCCACCTGCAATCTCTTGAAGAGTCACATTCTGATTGGATAATGAAGGAGCAGCACTAGGGACCAATCAGGGCTCTGGAAAGTGCTGTAAATGGTATAATTAATCCCTGACGGGTCACAATTAACAGCAACAGAATCATTTTACAGAAAAGCTCCGCCTTTTATTATTGAGACGCCATCCTTGAGCGTCTCAATAATAAAAAGTCAGTGACTTTTTGCCTAGGCTGAGATGATGTCATCGGTCTGCTGCAGGCAGGAGGAGGCGTTTTCTCAGTCTCCCCTTCCCCAGTGATCACTTAGACTGTACATTGTAACTTTTGTCACAAGGTGAGAGGCTGCAGCAGGGGGCTGATTTGTCTCAGATGTTTGTGAACCCGACTGCACAGACACCAGAGTGTGCGATCTCTGAGCCGGGATCTCAGTCCAGGGAGTAGATGGTGACCCTTGTTGATGCCTGAACAAAGATGGTGCCCTCCTTCTGGAGAGACAAGCAGATGAAGGCATTTTTTTTCCATGCTCAGTATCTGATGACAGGTCCACTTTAAGGAAGCAACCATTTCCCCCCCCCCATGTAGATGGCTGGGTATTATAATTCCCAATGGCGGGGGAGGGAGGAGACGTATCCTAGAGAGTGACAGATAGTTGGCAGATCGGAGTTTCTCACCTGAGAAGATTGGGAGGATCTCATTGCTCCACCCAGATCTGTGAGAAAAGTGGAGCTTCCCTATAAATCATTGTCATCCCCATGTCTGTGATTGGCTGAGCTCCACCCCCCACTCTAGATATATCCCACCCCAACCCACAGCGGGTGACCGGTCCTCATTACATCAGATATCCCCCTAATGACTTCTCCCAGGCTGCACCTAATGCAATGTGTGCTTTCCCCGTGCGGCTCCTGCATGAGCCATGCTGCAATGGACACATAACTTGTGAGGGTGTCGGGTCCTGGGTTTGTACATTGCAAGGTAAGCATAGAGTAGGGATTAGTGATCCCATCACATGATCACAAAATGCTCCAATCGTGTGACAGAGCTACACGCTGTTACCTGCTACATGTGTAGCTTACACCATAGGAATCCACATGTTCTATCTGTGTGGGGAGATCGTTCCCTACTAGGATGGACTGCAGACATGTGAGCTTCGTTTTTGTTCTGAATCAAAACTCGGACAAATTTTTCATTATTTGGACATTCAGATGTATCCGAATTAAAGTAGTACAATAGTGACGAATTTCAACAAATTTTGAAATAACGAAACAAAAATTTGCCCGAAATTCGAATCGAATTTGAATACAAGAATGGAATAAAAAAAAAAAAAAAATAGAAAATAAAGGAATAAAATAGAAAAGCATAGGCTAGTGTAGAAAAGAGTATAAAAAGAAAGGAATAGAATATAAAATAATAGAATAAAATGTGAAAATAAGAGAGTAAAACAGAATAGAAAATAAGGGAATAGAATAGAAAACAAAAAAATAATAGACTAGAAAATAAAATACTAGAGTGAATAGAAAAGGAAATATAATAGAAAACAAATGAATGGGAAATAATAGACTAGAAAATAAAATACTAGAGTGAATAGAAAAGAGGGGAATAGAATAGAAAACAAAGGAATAGAAAACAAAGGAATAGAAAATAATAGAATAGAAAAAATTCTAGAGTGAATAAAAAAGAAAAGAGTAAAGCAGAATAGAATAAAATGGAATAGAAAAGAATAGCGTGCAACAGAACAGAATAGAATAGAAAAGAATAGGATAGAATAGAAAATAAAGTAATAGAATATAGTGGAATGGAAAAAATTGAAAATAAAGGAATAGAAAAGCAGAGACTAGAGTAGAATAGAATATAAAAAGAAAGGAATGGAATATAAAATAATAGAATAAAATGGGAAAATAAGATAGTAAAACAGAATAGAAAGTAGAGTGAAACAGAATAGGATAGAATAGAAAATAAGGGAATAGAAAAGAAAACAAAGGAATATAGAATAGAAAATAAAATACTAGAGTGAATAGAAAAGGGAAAAGAATAGAAAACAAAGGAATAGAAAATAGTAGAATAGAAAATAAAATACTAGAGTGAAAAGAAAAGAGTAAAACAGAATAGAATAAAATGGAATAGAAAAGAATAGCATGCAACAGAACAGAATAGAATAGAAAATAAAGGAATAGAAAATAGGGGAATGGAAAAAATAGAAAATAAAGGAATAGAATAGCGTAATAGAATAGAATTGAAAAAAATTGGAATAAAATAATAGAAAAATAAAGGAACATAATAGAATAGAAAATAAAATACAGAGTGAATATAAAAGAATAAAGTAAAACAAAATAGAATAGAAAAGAATAGAGTGCAACAGAATAGAAGAGAATAAAATAGAAAAGAATACAAAAAAAAGAATAAAAAATGAATAGAATAGCCTAAAAGAATAGAATCGAAAAAAAGATTAGAATAAAATATAATAGAAAAATAAAGAAATAGAGTAGATTAGAAAATAAAATATTAGAGTAGAATAGAAAGAGTTAAACTAAGCAGAATAAAATAGAATAGAAAAGAAAAGGACAGAATAGAATAAAATAGAACGAATATAACTATCTTCTGAAATTTGAACTTCCATCAGAATAAATAAATAAATAGAAAATTAAAATAGAGTAGAAAAAATGAATAGAATAGAACCGTCTTCCGAAATTCAAATTTCGACTAGAATAATTCACATTTGAACTTTCTGAATTCAATACGATCAAATTCGGAAAATCTGGATAGGATTCGAAAACGAATAAACGAAAAACAAATTCCAAAAATGAATTAAACGGATGTAACTAATCATCAAAATGGTTGACATAAGGAAACAAAACAAATGTTTTCTTTCTGCACATGTCTAATAGACTGAGCCTCTAAAAAATGTATTTCCGGCCTCCTCCTGGGTAACCTCCCTCTTAAAGTGGTGTTCCGGCCGAAATTATACTTTTTAAATAAAAATACCCCTATAATACACAAGCTTAATGTATTCTAGTAAAGTTAGTCTGTAAACTAAGGTCTGTTTTGTTTGTTTATAGCAGTAGTTTGTTATTTTATAAACTTACAGCAGGCCGTGGCCATCTTAAGTGTGGGCATCTGAAGCCAGACTGTATTTCTTCCTGGATCTCATCCTTGCAGATCTCGCACATGCTCAGTGCAGCACAAGCAGTGTAATAGGTTTCAGGTCAGGTTTCCATAGCAACGGCAGTGTCAGAGGAAGTTGCTGCCCCTTCCCAGAAGGCATTGCAAACAGGAAATGATGCGATGGGCCGCGGCCAGGGAGGAGGAAGTGAAAAATGAATACAGCAGATATACAGTAGGTGCTGAGAAAAAAAAAAAATATCCAATTTGTTTACAGTGCACAGTTTAGTGAGGGATGCTGAAGAGTTGTAAAAGTGGGTGGAACTCCACTTTAAGCTCCAGTGTGTGGGTGGTGCTTAGAAGGGGGCGGAGCTGTAACCTGTAAAATTCAGAGCCATTGGTAGATGAGAATAAGGATAGGCAGCCAGGTGACAGAAGACCTATGGAGGGGGGGTAATACAGAAAATAATTAAGATGAAGGCTTGTAAGAAAAGAAAATTATAATCTGAGAACACTGAGAGAAAAAATTGCCGCTTTGTTTGTCCCATTCATTCGTTCTATGTGGATGAGGACAAAACTAATGTTGTTAGCCTGTTTCTTTTTGTTTGTTTTTTCCCAGGTTGAATGTTATTCAGTCATACAGAATAGATGCGAATCAGGAAAATACATAATGGCCACTAGAAGGAGCTGTTGGTCATAGAAAATACTGTACTTCTATACTGCTAGCTCCATCTAGTGGTCATAATGCAATATTTTCCTGATTTGGTGGGTTCTTTATGACTGAATAACATTCAACCTGGAGAGAAATAGCATAATAATATTTGACGTTGCCCCCATTCACACAGAATTAATCTACATGCAGGATGAATAGCTCTGCTAATTATTTTATGTTAATACAACCCCCCTCCCTCCCCTTTCAGTGTGATAACCATTGTTGGAGGGATAATGAAGATTTAGGCTCCATGCGCACTGAAGCTCATAAACTGATGTTTTTGGGAGTTTGGGCATTTTTTTTTCTTTTTTTAACAACCCATAAACTCCCCTCTATGTTATCCTATGTGCCCATGCACACATGGATAGATTTTATGTTTATCAGCAGTGGCGTTTATGGGCTGTTTTCTGACTACAAAAAAGCCTAAAAACGTTAAACGCTCAAAAACGTGGCTCACCAGCATTTTCAACGTTTTTAATCCATTAAAAAAAAAATTAAAAATAAATTTCATTAAAAAAAAAAAACGCAAAAAAATGCTAATGTGGAAAAACGCTAAAAAACGCTATTGCAAAAACTCTAAACGTTGAAAAACTCACTGCAAAGCTACTGTTGTTTTTATAACATTATTTAGACGTCCAGCGTGCACGAGGCCTGAGACCGACATCACTGGAGGTGGATGGACCCCACATATGAGGGAGTGATACATATGGGCACATAAGGAGGAAATAGATACTTTGTATACTTGGGAATAGTTTTATCTTTTACATAAGGAGAGTTGGGTAATGACAGGAAAGGTAGGTGGCAGTTAGCGTAGTATCAGGCAGAAAGGTGGGCAGTTGAGTTTGGTCTGGCAGGCAATTGGAGTGGGATCAGGCTGGTAGGGGGGCACCTGGGCTAGATTCAGGCTGGCAAGTGGCAACTGGAGGAGGAACAGGCAAGTAGGTGGGTAATGGATTAAGATGAGGCAGTTAAGTGGCAGTCGGAAGAGGCGGGTAAGTGGCGGTCGGAGCAGGAACAGGTGGGTAAGGGTCAGTCGGAGAAGGAACAGATGGGTAAGTGGCGGTTGGAGCAGGAACAGGCGGGTAAGTGGCGGTTGGAGCAGGAACAGGCGGGTAAGTGGCGGTCGGAGCAGGAACAGAAGGGTAAGTGGCGGTCGGAGCAGGACCAGGTGGGTAAGGGTCAGTCGGAGAAGGAACAGATGGGTAAGTGGCGGTCGGAGCAGGACCAGGTGGGTAAGGGTCAGTCGGGGCAGGAACAGATGGGTAAGTGGCGGTCGGGGCAGGAACAGACGGGTAAGGGGCTGTCAGAGCAGGAACAGGTGGGTAAGGGTCAGTTGGAGAAGGAACAGATGGGTAAGAGGCAGTCAGAGAAGCAATAGACGGGTAAGGGGCACTCGGAGAAGAAACAGATGGGTAAGGGGCAGTCGGAGAAGGAACAGACGGGTAAGGGGCAGTCGGAGAAGGAACAGACGGGTAAGGGGCAGTCAGAGAAGGAACAGATGGGTAAGGGGCAGTCGGAGAAGGAACAGATGGGTAAGGGGCAGTCGGAGAAGGAACAGGCGGGTAAGGGGCAGTCGGAGCAGGAACAGGTAGGTGGCGGTGGGAGTAGGATCGGGCAGGTAGGTGGCGGTGGGAGTAGGAATGGGTAGGTAAGTAGCTGGCGGTGGGAGTAGGATCGGGCAGGTAGGTGGCAGTGGGAGTAGGATAGGTGGCGGTGGGAGTAGGATTGGGCAGGTAGGTGGCGGTGGGAGTAGGATTAGGCAGGTAGGTAGGTGGTGGTGGGAGTAGGATCGGGCAGGTAGCTAGGTGGCGATTGGCGTAGAATCGGGTAGGTAGGTGGCGGTGGGAGTAGGATCAGGCAGGTAGGTAGGTAGGTGGCGGTGGGAGTAGGATCGGGTAGGTAGGTATCGGTGGGAGTAGGATCGGGTAGGTAGGTGTAGTAGGAGTAGGATCGGGTAGGTAGGTAGGTGACGATGGGAGTAGGATTGGGTAGGTAGGTGACGGTGGGAGTGGGATTGGGCAGGTAGGTGGTGGGAGTAGGATCGGGTAGGTAGGTATCGGTGGGAGTAGGATTGGGTAGGTAGGTGTCGTGGGAGTAGGATCGGGTAGGTAGGTAGGTGACGATGGGAGTAGGATTGGGTAGGTAGGTGACGGTGGGAGTGGGTAGGTAGGTGACGGGAGTAGGATCGGGCAGGTAGGTGGCGGGAGTAGGATCGGGTAGGTAGGTGGGGGTGGGAGTAGGATCGGGCAGGTAGGTGTCGGTGGGAGTAGGATCGGGCAGGTAGGTGTCGGTGGGAGTAGGATCGGGCAGGTAGGTGGCAGTGGGAGTAGGATCGGGTAGGTAGATGGCGGTGGGGGTAGGGTCGGGTAGGTAGGTGACGGTGAGAGTAGGATCGGGTAGGTAGGTGGCGGTGGGAGTAGGATAGGGTAGGTAGGTGATGGTGGGAGTAGGATCGGGTAGGTAGGTGATGGTGGGAGTAGGATCGGGTAGGTGTCGGTGGGAGTAGGATCGGGCAGGTAGGTGGCGGTGGGAGTAGGATCGGGCAGCTAGGTGGTAGTGGGAGTAGGATAGGTGGCGGTGGGAGTAGGATCGGGTAGGTAGGTGGCGGTGGGAGTAGGATCGGGTAGGTAGGTGTCGGTTGGAGTAGGATCGGGTAGGTAGGTGGTAATGGGAGTAGGATCGGATAGGTAGGTGGCGGTTGGAGTAGGATCGGGTAGGTAGGTGGCGGTAGGATCAGGTATGTAGGTGGCGGTAGGAGTAGGATCAGGTAGGTGGCGGTTGGAGTAGGATCGGGTAGGTAGGTGGCGGTGGGAGTAGGATCGGGTAGGTAGGTGGCGGTGGGAGTAGGATCGGGTAGGTAGGTGTCGGTTGGAGTAGGATCGGGTAGGTAGGTGGCGGTAGGAGTAGGATCGGGTAGGTAGGTGTCGGTTGGAGTAGGATCGGGTAGGTAGGTGTCGGTTGGAGTAGGATCGGGTAGGTAGGTGGTAATGGGGGTAGTATCGGGTAGGTAGGTGGCGGTAGGAGTAGGATCAGGTAGGTAGGTGGCGGTAGGAGTAGGATCGGGTAGGTAGGTGGCGGTTGGACTAGGATCGGGTAGGTAGGTGGCGGTAGGAGTAGGATCAGGTAGGTAGGTCGCGGTAGGAGTAGGATCAGGTAGGTAGGTGGCGGTAGGAGTAGGATTGGGTAGGTAGGTGGTGGTGGGAGTAGGATCTGGTAGGTAGGTAGGTGGCGGTTGGAGTAGGATCGGGTAGGTAGGTGGTGGTGGGAGTAGGATGGATCGGGTAGGTAGGTGTCGGTGGGATCGGGTAGGTAGGTGGTGGGAGTAGGATCTGGTAGGTAGGTAGGTGGCGGTTGGAGTAGGATCGGGTAGGTAGGTGTCGGTTGGAGTAGGATCGGGTAGATAGGTGTCGGTTGGAGTAGGATCGGGTAGGTAGGTAGGTGGTAATGGGAGTAGGATCGGGTAGGTAGGTAGGTGGCGGTTGGAGTAGGATCGGGTAGGTAGGTGGCGGTAGGATCAGGTAGGTGGCGGTTGGAGTCGGATCGGGTAGGTAGGTGGCGGTGGGAGTAGGATCGGGTAGGTAGGTGGCGGTGGGAGTAGGATCGGGTAGGTAGGTGTCGGAGTAGGATCGGGTAGGTAGGTGGCGGTTGGAGTAGGATCGGGTAGGTAGGTGGCGGTTGGAGTAGGATCGGGTAGGTAGGTGGTAATGGGAGTAGCATCGGGTAGGTAGGTGTTGGTTGGAGTAGGATCGGGTAGGTAGGTGTCGGTTGGAGTAGGATCGGGTAGGTAGGTGTCAGTTGGAGTAGGATCGGGTAGGTAGGTGGTAATGGGAGTAGGATCGGGTAGGTAGGTGGCGGTTGGAGTAGGATCGGGTAGGTAGGTGGCGGTAGGAGTAGGATCAGGTAGGTAGGTGGCGGTAGGAGTAGGATCAGGTAGGTAGGTGGCGGTAGGAGTAGGATCGGGTAGGTAGGTGGCGGTAGGATTAGGATCGGGTAGGTAGGTGGTGGTGGGAGTAGGATCTGGTAGGTAGGTGGCGGTTGGAGTAGGATCGGGTAGGTGGTGGTGGGATCGGGTAGGTAGGTAGTGGGAGTAGGATCGGGTAGGTAGGTGGCGGTGGGAGTAGGATCAGGTAGGTAGGTGTCGGTTGGAGTAGGATCGGGTAGGTGGGTAGGTGTCGGTGGGATCGGGTAGGTAGGTGGTGGGAGTAGGATCTGGTAGGTAGGTAGGTGGCGGTTGGAGTAGGATCGGGTAGGTAGGTGGCGTTGGAGTAGGATCGGCTAGGTAGGTGGCGGTGGGAGTAGGATCGGGTAGGTAGGTGGTAATGGGAGTAGGATCGGGTAGGTAGGTGGCGGTTGGAGTAGGATCGGGTAGGTAGGTGGTAATGGGGGTAGTATCGGGTAGGTAGGTGGCGGTTGGAGTAGGATCGGGTAGGTAGGTGGTAATGGGAGTAGGATCGGGTAGGTAGGTGGCGGTTGGAGTAGGATCAGGTAGGTGGCGGTGGGAGTAGGATGGATCGGGTAGGTAGGTGGTGGTAGGAGTAGGATCTGGTAGGTAGGTAGGTGGCGGTTGGAGTAGGATCGGGTAGGTAGGTGGTAATGGGAGTAGGATCGGGTAGGTAGGTGGCGGTTGGAGTAGGATCGGGTAGGTAGGTGGCGGTTGGAGTAGGATCAGGTAGGTGGCGGTGGGAGTAGGATGGATCGGGTAGGTAGGTGGTGGTAGGAGTAGGATCTGGTAGGTAGGTAGGTGGCGGTTGGAGTAGGATCGGGCAGGTAGGTGGTGGTCTGATCGGGTAGGTAGGTGTCGGTCTGGTCAGGTATTTTGGTGTCAGAGAAGAATCGGGCAGGTAGGTGGAGATTGGAGTAGGATCAGGTAGGTAGGTGGTGGTGTGATCGGGCAGGTAGGTGGAGATTGGAGTAGGATCGGGTAGGTAGGTGGTGGTCTGATCGGGCAGGTAGGTGGTGGTGTGATCGGGTAGGTAGGTGTCGGTCTGGTCAGGTATGTAGGTGTCAGAGAAGAATCGGGCAGGTAGGTGGAGATTGGAGTAGGATGGATCAGGTAGGTAGGTGGCGGTTGGAGTCGGATCGGGCAGGTAGGTGGTGGTGTGATCGGGCAGGTAGGTGTCGGTCTGGTCAGGTATGTAGGTGTCAGAGAAGAATCGGGCAGGTAGGTGGAGATTGGAGTAGGATGGATCGGGTAGGTAGGTGTCGGTTGGAGTAGGATGGATCGGGCAGGTAGGTGTCGGTCTGGTCAGGTATGTAGGTGTCAGAGAAGAATCAGGCAGGTAGGTGTCCCCCTCCGGTGACAGATGAGTGTTGCTCCCCCTCCTCGCTCTCTGATTGGCTGGGCGGTGGAGTATAGGGAGGACACCCTCCGCTCCCTCCCTCTCAGTCTGGGTTGAGCTGCGGAGAGTGAAGGGGATTTTCTGCTTTCTGTGGATCCGGAGAGATCGGAGCGAGTCATGGAGGACTTGTGACCCAGCCTGGTCCCCCTCCCCCCAGGACATGTCCGGGTCTCTGTGCCGGAGCCTGTACTCCTTCTCCGGGGAACAACACCAGCAGGGACTGAAGTTCGAGGCTGGAGAGGTGATCAGTGTGCTGCAGGTGTCGGATGGAGGATGGTGGGAAGGAGAGAAGGATGGGGTCCGGGGATGGTTCCCTGCTAGCTATGTACAGATCCTGGAGGTAAGGAGGCAGGACAAGTACTCACCTGGGGGGGGGGGGGGGGGGGGGGGTGTCCATTGTCCTTCCAGGGGGTTCTTGGAGTTCTGGTGTCGAAAGGGTTCCTGGAGTCCTGGTGTCAGATGGGTTCCTGGAGTCCTGGTGTCAGATGGGTTGCTGGAGTCCTGGTGTCAGATGGGTTGCTGGAGTCCTGGTGTCAGATGGGTTGCTGGAGTCCTGGTGTCAGATGGGTTGCTGGAGTCCTGGTGTCAGATGGGTTGCTGGAGTCCTGGTGTCAGATGGGTTGCTGGAGTCCTGGTGTCAGATGGGTTGCTGGAGTCCTGGTGTCAGATGGGTTGCTGGAGTCCTGGTGTCAGATGGGTTGCTGGAGTCCTGGTGTCAGATGGGTTGCTGGAGTCCTGGTGTCAGATGGGTTGCTGGAGTCCTGGTGTCAGATGGGTTGCTGGAGTCCTGGTGTCAGATGGGTTGCTGGAGTCCTGGTGTCAGATGGGTTGCTGGAGTCCTGGTGTCAGATGGGTTGCTGGAGTCCTGGTGTCAGATGGGTTGCTGGAGTCCTGGTGTCAGATGGGTTGCTGGAGTCCTGGTGTCAGATGGGTTGCTGGAGTCCTGGTGTCAGATGGGTTGCTGGAGTCCTGGTGTCAGATGGGTTCCTGTAAGGTGATGATCAGAAATTCAGTTATTGATCTCTCTGAGCTGATAAGAGGTAACATCTGGTTTTTATGGAGGACTGCACTTTACCACTGCTGCCTGCTCTGTAATACTGAATACAGTCAGCTGGCCCTCCTGCAGGAGAGCAGGTCCCTCTGTGTGTGGGATGTTACCTGAGGTCTGCAATGGGTGAGGTGTCTTCTGATGGGGGATGGACAGGCAAGGAGGAGTTCTGGGGAACTACAAATCCCAGCATGTCTGCAACGCCACTCCAGGGATAGAACTTTGTGTGTAAATAGATCTGTCTGTAAAGCTACAATATCGGTAATTACTGTATGTGCATGGAGATGAGCTACATGTAAATGTATAGAACTTCTAATCCAGCTGTTCTTAATCAGGGTTCCGTAGAACCCTATGATTCCTCCAGAGGTTCCTTGAGCTGATGGACCTCCTAACTGATGGTGCCTTCACAGTTCTGGAGCCAATGCCACTCAGAAGAGCAAGAAGTGTGACACCAATGGTCTTTTTTTTAGGTTTCTGTCAAGGTGGCATTCTGGCCACCTCTGTAGGGTTGTATTCTTCCTACTGGCTACCACGAATGTAAAGGGCATTCTTCCCATTGACCACCAGGGTCATTCTACCTACTGACCTCCAATGTAAGGAGCATTCTTCTCAATGGCTACCAATGCATGGGGCATTCTACCTACTGGCCACCTACTGGCCACCATTGTAAGGAGCATTCTTCTCAATGGCTACCAATGCATGGGGCATTCTACCTACTGGCCACCAATGTAAGATACATTCTTCCCACTGGCCACCAGTGCATGGGGCATTCTACCTACTGGCCACCAATGTAAGATACATTCTTCCCACTGGCCACCAGTGCATGGGGCATTCTACCTACTGGCCACCAATGTAAGATACATTCTTCTCAATGGCCACCAACGTATGGGGCATTCTTCCCACTGGCCACCAATGTATGGGGCATTCTTCTCAATGGCCACCCATGTATGGGGCATTCTACCCACTGGCCGCCAATGTATGGGGCGTTCTTCCCACTGGCCGCCAGTGTATGGGGCGTTCTTCCCACTGGCCGCCAGTGTATGGGGCGTTCTTCCCAATGGCCACCAATATTAAGGACATTCTTCCCAATGGCCACCAATGTAAGGGGCATTCTTCCTACTGATCACCAATACATTTTTAGCAGCGTTTCCCCCTAGCCCTAAAAATAATTTCGAGGGTTCTTCTGGGGTTAAAAAGGTTGAAAAAGTCAACTATCTATCTTGACCTGGGTAGTAAGCGGTTAATTTTAGGGTGCCGCTCCCCGGTTTTGTGTGAACTTCTCCCCTCTGTACTTGGTGGGATGTCTAGAATCTGACAGATGTCTCCTCGCCTTGCTGTCGTCGTGTTTTGAGATTTCAGGCTCTCGCCGGCTCCTGCAGAGGAATAATTATTAATTAAACATGTTTATTTCTCTCTCGGAGCTTCTTGTGTCATTTTATCCCTGGTATGACTTAGTTGGGGGGTAGGTTTGTCACTCGAGGTTTGATAGAACTTCCTCCATGAACCTTGACTGAACAGTCACTTGAGTGTGGTCAGTTCTTCAACCCAACCACATGAAGGACTTCCAGAGAACGGCTGTCCTTCCTACAAAGGTTTCAGTATGACTGTCCCCACTGTAACCCTTTAAGGTGACTTTCAGTCCTGCAGAGAAACCATGGGCCCCCTAACCTTTTTATATGTGATTGATTTACTTCTGTTCTTCTGTATATAGCACCAACAACCCCCGCAGTGCAGTACAAAGGCTGTAGACCATTCAGATAAGTCCTGTAGCTACAGTATTGGACCTGATCTGCACATTTTCTGGGCCGTGGGAGGAAACGGGAACAACTGGAAGGAACTCGCCCAAACACAGATAGGACATGCAAACTCTGGTCAGTTAGAGCCCTTGTGCAACCTGAACCCAGGGGGGCCCCGAATGCTGCAAGAGAGCTGCTTCTGTCACCGTTTTCCTGCTGAGACTTGTAGTTCCACTGTAAAACCGCATTAACCAACAATATCTTCAATGTAAAGGCTGTACACAGGTCCATCATTAACAATCAGATAGGGTAGCACAGTAACTTAGTGGTTAGCACTTCTGCCTTGCAGCACTGGGATTCCTGAATTGAATCGCAGTCTGGACGCTATCTGCATGGAGTTTGCACGCTCTTCCTGTGCTTGTGTGGGCTTCTTCTGGGTACTCTGGTTTCCCTTCACACTCCAAAGACATGCTAGTAGGTAACTGGTTTCCTGTCTAAATTGGCCCTAGTACACTATATTAACAAAAAAGTTTTGGGACACCGGCCTTTACATGCTTACGAACTTTAATGGCGTCTTCGTCCATAGGGTTCAATATTGAGTTGGCCCACTCTTTTGCAGCTATATCCGCTTCAACTCTTCTGAGAAGGCCGTCCACAAGGTTTAGGAGGGTGTCTATGGGAATGTTTGACCGTTCTTCCAGAAGCCCGTTTATGAGGCTAGGCGCTTATGTTGGGTGAGAAGTCCTGACTCGCCATCTTCCCTGTAATTCGCCCCAAAGTTGTTCCATCGGGTTGAGGTCAGGACGCTGTGCAGGCCAGGCAAGTTCCTCCACCCCAAACTCGCTCATCCATGTCTTTATGGACCTTGCGTTTGCTCTGATGCCTTAAGCGTTCCCTTCACTGGAACTAAGGGGCCAAGCACAACCACTGAAAAAACAACCCCACCATAATCCCCCCTCCACCAACTGATTTGGACCAGTGCACAAAGCAAGGTCCGTAAAGACATGATCGAGCGAGTTTGGGGTGGAGGAATGTGACTGGCCTGCACAGAGTCCTGACCTCTACCCAATAGAACACCTTTGGAATGAATTTAAGTGGAGACTGCGAGCCTGACCTTCACGTTCAACATCAGTGCCTGACCTCACAAATGCTCTTCTGGAAGAATGGTCCAACATCCCCATAGACACCCTCCTAAACCTTGTGGACGGCCTTCCCAGACGAGTTGAAGCTGTTATAGCTGCAAAGGGTGGGCCAACTCAATATTGAACCCTACGGACTAAGACTGGGATGCCGTTAAAGTTCATGAGCGTGTAAAGGTAGGCGCCCCAATACTTTTGGTAATATAGTGTAAATGCATGTGAGATAGTGACCTAAGATTGTAAGCTAAAGGAGGGCAAGGACTGGTGTAAATGTACAGTATGTAAATTGGCGCTATATCAATACCTGAACCTATATAATAAGGTTTATGACCATCAGAGGCACTCATTATCATACACACCGCTCTCCCAGGGTGTCACATCTGGGGCTCCATCTAGAAGTTAGAGGACCACCTTCCCCTTCTGATATCTTCCAGTCTGTAGGGTAGTTGTAGTGCAGGGTGTCCACCAGGGGGCGCCGACAGGGATATACTGAACAGAACACTAATAGAAACAAGTTACACAATAGGTGATCAAATACATATTACTATGTAGCAGGACTCTGTGACCAGATCCAGTCACATCTTCACATATCCAGAGTCTCATTTCTTTCGCTGAACAATGTTGAACTGAGCAGGTACAATAAAATAAAAATCATATATCAACAATATAAAGAAGATGAAAGGAAGGAGAAATGAAAATACAATTTATCGGTATAAAGTCCTCATCACAATCTTTAGGTTCTGGTTTAGATCAGGAGATCTTCATTTTTGGGCATCCACTGGGGGGGGGGGGGTCTATCGTTGTACAATGTGTCCCCCCATACCGCCCTTCACCAGGCAGTCCTCATCATCCTCCCCAGTTGTATTAGTAGGGATTAGGAGGGCCCCACAAGATGTCGGCAGCGTGGTTTTATTTACATACGGATAAGGAGAAGACGGAAGCTGGAAGAAAATCATAACGATTTGTGTTATATTTATTTATATAAACCGCAAATCACAAATAAACAACTCGATACAACTAGGGGGAGCTTTGCTGTTGTTGTGCAGTCTGAACATGGGAAGGAGCTCCAGATAGTGACAATGTTGCTTTCATGTCATCTGACACACCGTCTATTTTGGCACTTTGATTTCAGATTCAGCAATGCAAAAGCCTTCCTTTTTTAATTATTTAGAGATTCAGTCCATTACCACATGATTTGGTTCTCGTACCCCGTAAGGATACCTCCCAGATAAAAGAACCCTTTTCTAGATGCTGCCTGAATTAAGTTTTGCCCTTTTT
>JBBDGP010004508.1:0-70000 GCA_037952835.1 Lithobates septentrionalis | reverse complement strand
GAAAAAAGTGAACTTAAATGATTTTAGCAAATGGCTGCAATATAACAAAGAGTGAAAAATGTAAGGGGATCTGAATACTTTCCGTCCCGACTCTGTGTGTGTGTATATGTATGTATGTATGTATATATATGTATGTGTATGTATGTGTATATATATATATATATATATATATATATATATATATATATATATATATATATATATATATATATATATATATATATATATATATATATATATATATATATATATATATATAATATATATTATACCGGGGTGTGTGTGTATATATAATTTATATTCTTCTTTCTTCCTCGCTCCTCTACTTTTCTACCTCCTGCTCTTGCTGCTCTTCTTTTCGCACACTCTCGTTGCTTTCCTTTTCTTGCGCTCTTTTCTCACGCTCTCTCTCGCGTTTGCTCTCCTTTTCTTGCGCACTGCTCTTCTTTTCTCATTGTTCTCTCGTTGTCTCTCTCTCTCGCTCTTGCGCTCTGTCGCTCTCTCTCCCACTCTCTCTCTCTCTCTCACTCGCTCTCTTTCTCTCGCGCGCTCTCTCTCTCTCTCTCTCACCCCCTCGCTCACTCTCTCGTTCGCTTGTTCTCGCTGTTCTCCTTTTCTCTCTGTTGCGCCTTTATTTCTGTCTCTCCCTACCTCCTTGTCTCTACCCTCTCCTCATTTTCTCTTTCTCTCTCTCTCTTTTTTTTTTCCCCCCTCTCTCTTCTTAATCTTTCTGTCTCCTTTCCACGTTCTGCTCTACGTCTAGATCTCTTCTCTTCCCCTCTCTGCAGTGGTTTGGTGTGCAGTCTCTCAGAACACGCCATTGTTGGGTCCGGTCTGGTGACAGGATGCTGCCCTGAGCTGTAGTGTTGCTGTGTAATTGTGTATTATAATGGGGAAGAGCGAGAAGGATGGCGGAGATGAATTGGGGCATTGTGCCCGGTGATTTGTCCCAGCACAGCTGTGTGACAACAATGGGCACCAGGGAGAGTCTGCGGGTCAGGCGGGCCCATCTCTGCCAGCATTGTCACCTGACACAGGACACTGCCCCAGCTCTGACCTCCTATGGCCTTCCACTTATACAGGAAATATCCATAGAGCCATGCTGGAAGTTGGGCATTCAGAGGCACTGTGGATCTGTATTGAATAATTGTGCCCTGTACATCTGGTTGCGTATACTCTACATATAATGTCTGATCTGCGAAATCACAGATGGACATCTTTCTAACAAATGTGATACACATACAGACAAAACTACTGATTTTCCACTGCTGGTTACTCAGCAACAGCAATAAAAAAACATACATTTAAAGCAATTAAAACAACTTCTGGGACAATCTGCTTCAGAAAAAAAGCCTAAAAATGCCTCCCTTTTATTAGGACAGAGTTCACCCCGGATGTCGGAGGATTAACGTATTATTATGCGCCGCCCTGTCAGTGACAAGGATCCCCCCCCCCCTCCCCCAACCATATAAAACGCTCACCTTTCCAGCTTGGTGACACTTTATTGGTGAAGTTTATAGCCAGTGACTGTGCCATAACCCAGCAGCAGGTGTCAAGTGTGATGATTATTAATTGCATTGTACAGGACAGAGCTGCCGTGTATAATAAATTGTATTTATTGCCCCGTAAATCCTCAGAGATGACGGAGGACAATCACGTCCGGATTAGGTCTGTGGTAAAAAAAAAATCTTTATACGGTTAATTAGAACTCGCTTGCTGTCTCTTCATTTTGTTGAGAAGCCCCATTGTGCCCAGAACCCTTCAATTCCTCTTCCTCCATATGCACACCAATGGACCAGATTCCATTCGCTTGGGTTGAAAGCTCTCAGGGGCCCATTGCATGATGAGTGCTATGATTTTTGTTTTGTTTTTCAGCAGGAACATGGTGGTACCCGGTTCTGGCACCTCCAGCACTGAATGCATGTACTGGCAAGGGGTGCTTGGGCATGCTGGAGGGGGGGTCTATTGATGCTGGCTGCTGGAGCATCCACTGTTTGGGGGGGGGGGTCTAGATTTGCTGGGGGGGTGTCTAGTGTTACTGGGGAGGAACTGCTGTTGTGGGGGGTTAATGTTGCTGGCATCTGAAGGGTCTACTAATGCTTGCTGCTGATCTATTGTTGCCAACGGGGTCAACTTTTGCTGGGGTGTGTCTATTGTTGCTGCTGAGGGTATGTTGCCGATGATGGGTCTATTTTTGCTGGAGTGGATCTATTGTTGGTGGGAGAACTAATTTTCCTGGGATGGTCTGTTGTTGGGGAAAATCTATTGTCGTTGGTGATACTATAATGTTTCTAGGTGACCTGTTGTTGCCAGGGGGGGGGGGGGGGTCGGGGGAGAGGATATCTTTTGTTGCTGGGGACGATCTATTGTTGTTGGTGATAATATATTGTCTTGGGGGGGGGGGGGGGGGCGGCTGTTGTATGTATCGTTTAATAAATTCCATAGAAATTACTTGGCAAACAAGATGATTCTAAATGTTCTTTAACCTCTTGAATCTTACTCCTTGCGGTGAGCTTGCAGAGCGGCCCTATTCACTTGAATGGGTCATGTTCGGTGGACAGTGGCATGTCCAGCTTTCATATTTAGGGGGGGCACATGGGGGGACAGGGACAAAAGTAGGGGGGCAACTATAAAATGCAGATATATATCTATCTATCCTGAGGCCTTTTACTACCATCCCACAACAGCCCTTTCACATGTCCTGCAGTGAGCTCCCTTCCTACTGTATTGGGGGCCCCCCAGGGTGGCAAAAAAACAAGAGATATATGTCACCAGCATACCAAAAAAATATAAGGGTCCAAAGCAGTGGGAGAACTATCAGGGTTGCAAAGGTTGTCTTGCCACTGGGCCCTGGTGTTCTGCCACTGTGGGGTTCCCCAGCCTCCTCTTGTTGTCCTGCCCCTGCTATTGACAGCGCTGATCTGGCATCTCTTGGAATTTACAGGCTGGTTCTCCTGTCCTAAGGCGTTTTTTTCAGTAACTGAGAGTCCTGGTGAAGTCCTTCCTGCAACTCGCTCTTCTCCCTGCCAATGAGGATGCAGGGGAAGGAGCAGATCGGGCAGCCATGGTTGTGTGAGCGCTCGCATTATGCAGTGTCAGCGAGCAGAGGGAGGGGGGGGGGAAATCACCCGCAGGAGCTGACTGGGGATGCTCTCCCTCTTAGACATTGCCTTTTTGTTAAAAAAAATAAGAAAATAAAGTTGTTTTTTTTTAAATGGGGGGGGGGCACATGGTGGGGCACAGCATAATGTTGGGGGGGAGTCAGGGCCCCCTCTGCCCCCCCCAGTGACAGCATTGTCGGTGGACCCTACACACTCCGAAAGTGACGGGGGGTATAATTGCTTCCACGGCTGGTGGCAGCATGTGTACACCCTGGGCCGCTGCCTCTGCAGCTAAAGGGGTAGCGGTCAGGGGGCCGAAAAATCGTCGCTCAGCCATGGGGTTTTACTGCACCCCAACCTCACATAAGAACGAGCCCTTAGACTGCCAAAAGAAATCCGGCCGCAAGCCAGAAACCGCCATATGTTGCCAGGTATAGGCTGCTCTTAGGCACAGCACTTCATGGCTCGAAAGGTACCTTGCATATAAAGGAAAGAAAAATCTGGTACAGCAAAGGGTGAGCGCTCTACTCCAAATTGGAGTAGCGTGCTCACCCTTTGCTGTATGATTGGAGTAGCGTGCTCACCCTTTGCTGTATGATTGGAGTCTTCAATCATACAGGAAAGGGCGAACACACTACTCCAATCATACAGCAAAGGGTGAGCACGCTACCCTGATCAAGAGCCTTATAAAGAAATAGTTCCACAAATTGTTCCTATGTAAAGATATTTTATTTTGTTGTAATCTTAGCCAACATGTTTTGAGGCTTCCTTTTACCCCCTTCATCAGGGCTATAAATTCATTCTATAATAAACAATACTGGAAGCAGATCATCGCAGACAGCGCGTGGTACATTTTCTGATCACTCCTCCATTGTGCGCAACAATGTCATCCCATAATGTACTGCAGACTGTCCAGTGACCTGTGAGGTTCCCACATTGCATCATGAGGGGTGAAGGGGGTTTCTGATGTCCAATACAATTGGCTGTCTCATGATTGGGGAACACGGGGGTTCTTCAGGGGCGGTCCCAGTGCTCCTGAACCCCAGGGGTTTGACCTGTATCTATCATTGCCTGCTGACAGGTTCGCTTTCATTCTTTGAATCTGATTTCACTGCACCATGTGAGCTTCTCACAATGTGAATCAGAAGCTGCAGCAAGCCAGATAGAGCCTGCCTTATTCCCTGGCTGGAGCACCCCCTCCTCAAGACTGACCTCTATCCATAAAGGCTTTTTGATATTTACAGAACTCCTCCCACTGCTTGTAATGGGGTTGAAGAATCTCCATTTTAATATTTGCATAACTCCTCCCACTGCTTGCAACAGGGCTGAAGATTCCGCATTTTAATATATGCATAACTCCTGCTTGTATCCGGGTTAAAGATGCAGCATTTTAATATTTGCATAACCCCTCCCACTGCATGCATCAGGGCTGAAGATTCATCTGCATAACTCCTCCCACTGTTTGCGTCAAGGTTGAAGATTTAGCATTTTGATTCACAGAACTCCTCCCACTGCTTGCAACAGTGCTAAAGAAGCAGCATTTTAATATGTGCATAACTCCTCCCACGGTTTGCATCAGGACTGAAGATTCAGCATTTTATTATTTGCATAACTCCTCCCACTGCTTGAATCTGGGCTGAGGATTCAGCATTTTAATATTTGCATAACTCCTCCCATTGCTTGCATCAGGACTGAGAGTACAGCACCCCGACGGCCCCTCCCACCAGCCATGATCGTCCTGCATTGCATAGAGGAGCACAGAGGCTCAGTGATGACAATAAAGAGACTAAAACAAGGTATATAAAGAAAATGGAATTTAAAACTTTTATTAGCATATTGATAAGAGGGAGGAGCCAGGGAAGGCAAAATATAAGCGGATAAAACTTCAGCTAGCGACGATCCGATCTCGGTGGGGTTCCTTGAATTACGTACGTTGTTTCTGGAGAAGGAAGGGGGATCTGCGACTCATCGCTCATGTTATTTTATTTCATAAGTGGTGAATCACCTTCATGTAACATTCCATCATCCTCTGCTTTGGTGCTCGCTGTTCCTCCTGTATTCAGAAATCGCAAACTGGCGGTAATTCCCACTCTGCATCTCTTCGGGATGCAAAAAAATCGTGTTCTGGTCACTTATTTATATATATATATATTTTAATCCTCCTGTGAGAACAGGACGAGGAATTAAATCCCCCTATAAATTTGCGCTATTTTCACCAGATGCTGATTCACCAGCTTAAACGGAGGAAACCTCCTTCTTTTTATGGATGATTGCGTGAAAACTGCCAGTAGGATGTTATTTATGTCCTTTTTCTGTGTAAAAAAAAAAAAAATATATATATATATATATATATATATATATATATATATATATAATTACACACAGTATCTCCCCTCACATTTTTGTAAATCTTTTCTTCTATCTTTTCATGTGACAACACTGAAGAAATGACACTTTACTACAATGTAAAGTAGTGAGTGTACAGCTTGTATAACAGTGTAAATTTGCTGTCCTCTCAAAATAACTCAACACACAGCCATTAATGTCTAAACCGCTGGCAATAAAAGTGAGTACACCCCTAAGTGAAAATGTCCAAATTGGGCCCAAATCTCAATATTTTGTGTGGCCACCATTATTTTCCAGCACTACCTTAACCCTCTTGGACATGGAGATCACCAGAGCTTCACAGGTTGTCACTGGAGTCCTCTTCCCCTCCTCCATGATGACATCACAGAGCTGGTGGATGTTGGAGACCTTGCGCTCCTCCACCTTCCGTTTGAGGATGTCCCACAGATGATCAATAGGGTTTAGGTCTGGAGACATGCTTGGCCAGTCCATCACCTTTACCCTCAGCTTCTTTAGCAAGGCAGTGGTTGTCTTGGAGGTGTGTTTGGGGTCCTTATGTTGGAATACTGCCCTGCGGCCCAGTCTCTGAAGGGAGGGGATCATGCTCTACTTCAGTATGTCACAGTACATGTTGGCATTCATGGTTCCCTCAATGATCTGTAGCTCCCCAGTGCCGGCAGCACTCATGCAGCCCCAGACCATGACATTCCCACCACCATGCTTGACTGTAGACAAGACACACTTGTCTTTGTCCTCCTCACCTGGTTGCCCCCACACACGCTTGACACCATCTGAACCAAATAAGTTTATCTTGGTCTCATCAGACCACAGGACATGGTTCCAGTAATCCATGTCCTTAGTCTGCTTGTCTTCAGCAAACTGTTTGCGGGCTTTCTTGTGCATCATCTTTAGAAGAGGCTTCCTTCTGGGATGACAGCCATGCAGACCAATTTGATGCAGTGTGTGGCATATGGTCTGAGCACTGACAGGCTGACCCCCCACCCCTTCAACCTCTGCAGCAATGCTGACAGCACCCATACTTCTATTTCCCAAAGACAACCTCTGGATATGACGCTGAGCACGTGCACTTAACTTCTTTTGTGGGCCATGGTGAGGCCTGTTCTGAGTGGAACCTGTCCTGTTATACCGCTGTATGGTCTTGGCCACCGTGCTGCAGCTCAGTTTCAGGGTCTTGGCAATCTTATTATAGCCTAGGCCATCTTCATGTAGAGCAACAATTCTTTTTTTCAGATCCTCAGAGAGTTCTTTGCCATGAGGTGCCATGTTGAACTTCCAGTGACCAGTATGAGAGAGTGAGAGCGATAACACCAAATTTAACACACCTGCTCCCCATTCACACCTGAGACCTGGTAACACTAACGAGTCACATGACACCGGGGAGGGAAAATGTCTAATTGGGCCCAATTTGGACATTATCACTTAGGGGTGTACTCACTTTTGTTGCCAGCAGTTTAGACATTAATGGCTGTGTTGAGTAATTTTGAGGGGACAGCAAATTTACACTGTTATACAAGCTGTACACTCACTACTTTACATTGTAGCAAAGTGTCATTTCTTCAGTGTTGTCACATGAAAAGATAGAAGAAAATATTTACAAAAATGTGAGGGAAATGCACGTTCTGTGCGCATTTCCCGCCCTGCAAGTGAATGCGCTGCCCTTGCAATAGAATTGTTAATGGCACCCCAAACACATCTCGTGAACTGCATGGTACCGCAATATCCTGCAGCCCTGTTCACAGCTGAGCGTATCGGAATCGTGGGCAAAATTGCACGATTCTGGCTGCGATTCGGGAATCGCAACACTGTGTGATGTGTTTGCAGTGCCATCATTTCTTAATGGCACCCCAAACACGGTGTGATTTTTATTTTATCTATTTTTTTTTTTTTTTTTTTTTACCGCGATTGTCGTGTGACAAAATGCACGAAAATTCCCTCTAAACGCAACGCAAATCGCGCCCGGCCCAGTGCCAGAAATTGATACATAAGCTTCTTTGGCGCATCTCTGAAGTAGAGGGAGGCCCAGTGAAAATGAATGGTGCCGCTCCAAAAACGCACCACAAAAGCACGAAAAAAAGCACCACTGCCACGTCCCTCAGGTGTGAACGGGGCCTTAACTTTGGTGCGATGCGATTCGCAAAAGCAGTGCTCGCTACAGTGCGTTTTGCAGCTCATTCAAACGAATGGGCCATGGATGGAAATGTGTACATTCAAGTGTGAACTGGTCCTAAGGTCATAATGCGTAGCAGGAACGAGCGTTTTTCAATGTGCGATTCTGCATGTCGCATAAGGCTAGCCCATTCACTTGGAAGACCTGCCTTATGCACGTTTGTGGCCCAACAAGAAGCACACTTTTTTGGTAGACCAGCTTTGCGCAATTTTCGTAGGCGCGCTATGCCATGATTTCTGTGCAATTCTGTCACGCAGCAGAATCGCAATACGTCTTGGGATAATGGCACCCAAACGCGTGTTGTGCAGCGATTGCCATGCGATTTGGAATCTCTGAGATGCCAAATCGTGAAGTGTAATTGGAGCCAAAATGTTTTCCTGAATACTTTTTAATGGAATATAGAAGTTTAGAACCCCTGTTGGGTTTTTACTGCTATGTGGGTCTCCGTTTACAGAGATTTCCCCTCGCTTCCTGTCCCAGTGACAACACTTACAGAAGACTGGAAGTGCGGGAAAAATCTGGAACATGTTCAGCCAATTGGCATCAGGGAAATTGCAGCATTTAACAATTGTATCTTTTTTTTTTATTTTTTTTTTATTTCAAATCAGTAAAAGCCCAACAGAGGTGCGTCAGTCTTTGCCACACGTAGTGATGAGGACCATTTAATTCTCTCCGGTCAGTTGGGCGGACTCTTTCCACAATATGAAGCAATGGCGGGAGCAGAAATCAATGGTGCGGTGTGGTCACTTGACCGTCCTGCGGGAGGATAAAGACGCTGAACCGTCATGGCCGCCCTCACTCCCACCGGATGACAGGATTTGCAATTTCTTTTCACGCGGAGAGAATACACATTGGATCTCTCCGCCTAGAACTCTTTGTGACCCTCCTGAACTCTATCTAAGTTGTCTCCAGACAGTAGAAATATCTGGCTCGGCAGACGGCTGCTGAGTGTGATTTATATGGAAGGCGAATCGGAAGGAGAGATGGAGATTTATTACTGCTCTCAGAAGTCAGCAAATGTCTGTGTATCTTCTCACGCCTCGTTACGGCATATTGGAAGAAGTCTGTTAACGCTGCAAGCCACTACAGGAGCAATTCCAACGTGCTGTGCCTGTTCTAAGGGGTTCCCACCATCCCTACTATGGGCCACTTGGTCTATACGCCTTCTGTGCCCATTATGAGGGTTTCCCACTTTCCGTACTATGGGCTCCTTGGTCTATACGCCTTCTGTGCTCAACACGAGTGGTTCCCACCATCCCTACTATGGGCTCCTTGGTCTATACGCCTTCTGTGCTCAACACGAGTGGTTCCCACCATCCCTACTATGGGCTTCTTGGTCTATACGCCTTCTGTGCCCATTATGAGGGTTTCCCACCATCCGTACTATGTGCTCCTTTTGGTCTATACGCCTTCTGTGCCCAATATGAGGGGTTCCCACCATCCCTACTATGGGCTCCTTGGTCTATACACCTTCTGTGCCCATTATGAGGGGTTCCCACCATTTGTACTATGGGCTCCTTGGTCTATACGCCTTCTGTGCCCATTATGAGGGTTTCACACTGTACCTACCATGGGTTCCTTGGTCTATATTCTTTCTATGCCCATTATGAGGGGTTCCCGCCATCCCTACTATGGGTTCCTTGGTCTATGAACCTTCTATGCCCAATATGAAAGGTTGTCAATATCCCTACTATGGGTTTCTTGGTCTATACACCTTCTTTGCCCATTATGAGGGGTTCTCACCATCCCTACTGTGGGCTCCTTGATCTATACACCTGCTGTGCCAATTATGATGGGTTTCCACCATCCCTCAAACCAATTATGAGGGGTACCCACCCTACTGTGGGTTCCTTGGTGTATACACCTTCTGTTCCCATTATGAGAGGTTCCCACCGACCCCACTATCTGTTCCTGGTCTATAAACCTGCTGTGCCCATCATGAGAAGTTTCCACAATCCCTACTATGGGTTCCTTGGTCTATATGCCTTCTATGTTCTGTAAGAGGGGTTCTCGCCATTTCTCCTATCAGTTCCTTGGTCTATACACCTGCTGTGCCCATTATGAGGGGTTCTCACCATCCCTACTATGGGTTCTTCGGTCTATACACCTGCTGCGCCCATTATGAGGGGTTCCTACGATCCCGGGATTATTGCTGGAGGAAGGAAACACCCCAGGGTGGGTGGGGTCTCTCCAAAGGATTGGGGACTTTTTTTTTATTTTAGCAGTAGGAGGATGACAGTGAAAAGTGCCTGTGGAGATCACATGACATCTGAGTCGTACTTTCCTGGTACGGTGGTGGAACATCACGTGATGCACTCTCTGTGTCACCGGATTCGCTGTCTTCTCTGTGATCTCCTGTTCAAAGCGCCTTCCACCAAATATGAGGATAAGGCAGCCAGAGGATCATTTCTGATAAGACTATCTCTCTGCTGGAAAGTGAAATCTTACTAATTACACTCATGTTTAATCCTTTGGGGGAGAGGGGGAGAAAATGAGGAGGGGGGGGGGGGGGGGGCGTAACATGAATGTGGTTTCTACTCATTAATATTCAGCAGAGATTTGGATTGGCTGTGATGTCATCAGAGTGATGGCTGGAAATGACTCTTTGCTTCATCTCCTCCCCGGAGAGATCCGCACTGAGAACGCACATTGTACTTTGGTGGTTTTCATTCCCTGGCAACTCTGATCTCAGTCAGAGACCTCCTTTTTAATCTTTCCAGTGTCCATTTGTAGCTACTGAGAATTACACCCAGCATACGGGACAAGAGAAGTGGTACTGTGCAGAGTCCATACATGCAGAATAAGAAAATATACTGAGAATTACACCCGGCATACAGGACAAGAGAAGTAGTAGTAGTAGAGAAGTAGTACTGTGCATAGTCCATACATACAGAATAAGAACAGATACTGAGAATTACACCCGACATACAGGACAAGAGAAGTGGTACTGTGCAGAGTCCATACATGCAGATACTGAGAATTATGCGCCGTGTAGAATTTGGTTCTCTCTCATTCCTCTCCTCCGGTACAGATGCCGTTCGGTGATTTTCCTGGCAGTCTATCTCCCCCGCAGGCTGTATGACAGCCCTCACATGATGTGGGAATAATAAACACACGATACAATAATGATACAATCGCTTAGTGACGGGGAGATAAAAATGGTATCTCTGTCCAATACCTCGCCACCCTCTATGTGTGCGACATTCGGGGGAGTCGCTGAGTAAGTGACATTCAACAGATGGAAACCCTAAGCGCTTCATCGTGCAAATCTGCATTGTACTGCGATGTATGTCTATTATGTTGCGCCGCAATGCGTTGCAATTACGTGGGGCTTTTTTGTGCACTTAACAGGCCATTCATTTAAAACGGGCGCTTACCGCAACATGCCTGAGTGCATAAAAATGCGTGCCTGGCCGTGCACTGCGTTTACAAGTGAATAGGCCGTGGCTGGTGGATATTTTGTTTGCTCTTTGCACTGGGTATCGGTCTCAGTTCACAATAATGTCTGTCGGGGAATGTACCCAAAACTGCGCAATTTCCCAACATGCACAGAAACGTGCTGCCGTATAACAGAGGGGCTGCCCTACATGCAATGCACAGGAACACGCTGAAAACGTGTGAACACCTGCGCATGTTCTGGTGCACGCACAAGTGTGTGAAACAATAGCGATGTGTTTAAACCCTTGGCGCCGACTCCTGCTGGCCCTTTAAGGGGTTATGAAAGATGGTAAGCAGCGGTTCCCGATCATGTGACCGCTGTGATTGGCTGTTACAGGGGTCGCGGGATCGTGAGCTCCGCGCAAACGTGAACAGTGGTCAGGAGTTGTCAATGAGCGTTGGTCAGTGAGTGCACTCTAAGCGCAAAGAGAGTGAAGCTGACCGATGTCATATATGCGTACCGCTGTTAATCGGGCCCCACCACCATGTTGCATATGCGTGTTATGCCAGCAGGTAAAGTTTTTTTTGTTTTTTTTACAAAATCCTCTTTTCACCTTTTTTCATCCTTTGTTCCATCCTACTGCTGCTGATCTTTTGCAGCCACTTCCCGTCTACATGCACTCAATGGTATTTCTCAGCGTAATGTGTGTTGAAACGGCGCTTGTATTCTCCATCGGATGGGTGACAGCACTGGAACGCATTTGGGAGGCAGGGCCCCTTTTTTTAACCTACACGTGACACACGGGAACATGCTGAAAATGCGCACACGCACAAGCACATTATACATTTGTCATGTGTTTCAACCCTTGGAGCCGACTCCCACTGACCCTTAAGGGGTTTTGCAAGACTGTAGATGGAGTTCCTGATCACGTGACCACTGTGGTTGGCAGTTAGGGATCCAGAGCCCTGCGCAAATGTGAACCGTGATTGGGTGTTGTCGATGAGTGTTCGTCAGTAAGTGTGCTCTAAGCTCAAAAAGAGTGAAGCTGGCTGACGCATATAGTCAGGTCCATAAATATTGGGACATTGACACAATTCTAATCTTTTTGGCTCTATACACCACCACAATGGATTTGAAATGAAATGAACAAGATGAGCTTTAATTTGAGAGTATTTACATCCAAATCAGGTGAACGGTGTAGGAATCACAACAGTTTGTATATGTGCCTCCCACTTTTGAAGGGACCAAAAGTAATGGGAGAGATTAACAATCATCCATAAAACTTTCACTTTTTAATACTTGGTTGCAAATCCTTTGCAGTCAATTACAGCCTGAAGTCTGGAACACATAGACATCACCAGACGTTGGGTTTCATCCCTGGTGATGCTCTGCCAGGCCTCTACTGCAACTGTCTTCAGTTCCTGCTTGTTCTTGGGGCATTTTCCCTTCACTTTTGTCTTCAGCAAGTGAAATGCATGCTCAATCGGATTTAGGTCAGGTGGTTTACTTGGCCATTGCATAACATTCCACTTCTTTCCCTTAAACTCTTTGGTTGCTTTCGCAGTATGCTTCGGGTCATTGTCCATCTGCACTGTGAAGCGCCGTCCAATGAGTTCTGAAGCATTTTGCTGAATATGAGCAGATAATATTGCCCGAAACACTTCAGAATTCATCCTGCTGCTTTTGTCAGCAATAAATACAAGAGAACCAATTCCATTGACAGCCATACATGCCCACGCCATGACACTACCACCACCATGCTTCACTGATGAGGTGGTATGCTTTGGATCATGAGCAGTTCCTTTCCTTCTCCATACTCTTCTCTTCCCATCACTCTGGTACAAGTTGATCTTGGTCTTATCTGTCCATGGGTTGTTGTTCCAGAACTGTGAAGGCTTTTTTAGATGTTGTTTGGCAAACTCTAATCTGGCCTTCCTGTTTTGGAGGCTCACCAATGGTTACATCTTGTGGTGAACCCTCTGTATTCACTCTGGTGAAGTCTTCTCTTGATTGTTGACTTTGACACACATACACCTACCTCCTGGAGAGTGTTCTTGATCTGGCCAACTGTTGTGAAGGGTGTCTTCTTCACCAGGGAAGGAATTCTTCGGTCATCCACCACAATTGTTTTCCGTGGTCTTCCGGGTCTTTTGGTGTTGCTGAGCTCACCGGTGCGTTCTTTCTTTTTAAGGATGTTCCAAACAGTTGATTTGGCCACACCTAATGTTTTTGCTATCTCTGATGGGTTTGTTTTTTGTTTTTTCAGCCTAATAATGGCTTGCTTCACTGATAGTGACAGCTCTTTGGATCTCATATTGAGAGTTGACAGCAACAGATTCCAAATGCAAATAGCACACTTGAAATGAACTCTGGACCTTTTATCTGCTCCTTGTAAATGGGATAATGAGGGAATAACACACACCTGGCCATAGAACAGCTGAGCAGCCAAATGTCCCCTAAAAAGTGGGAGGCTCATATACAAACTGTTATAATTCCTACACCGTTCACCTGATTTTGATGTAAATACCCTTAAATTAAAGCTGAAAGTCTGCAGTTAAAGCACATCTTGGTCGTTTCATTTCAAACTCATTGTGGTGTATAGAGCCAAAAAGATTAGAAATGTGTCGATGTCCCAATATTTATGGACCTGACTGCATGCGTACTACTGAAAGTAGGGCCCCACCCACCATGCTGATGCATATGCATGTTACCCCAGCAGGAAAAGTTTTTATAAAATCCTCTTTCTTTTTTTCACCTTATCACATCCTTTGTTCCATCCTAGTGCTGCCGATTTCCTGCAGCCTCTTTGCAACCATTTCCCATCTACATGCACTCCATTGCATTTCTCAGCATGGGTTTCCTGATGGAGGCAATAGTGGATCAGGCCTGTGTAATGTGTGTTGAAACAGCACTTGTATTCTCCATCGGATGGGTGACAACGCAGAAATGCAATTTTTGAGACCGGGACAGAGTGTTGTCACCCTATTACAGGAATTGCTTAAACAAGGATCTTGATGGCAGGATCACCGGGGATTATTTTAATGACTGCAGATTGAAAATGAAGGAAAAGAAACCCGCGCCCAGATAAATCCCCTGAGGAGGTAGGCAAACGGTGTACTAGCTCATGGTGTCTTCAAAGCATGATATGGAAAAATAGAATGGTGAGCTGTCAGAAAGCCACTACCCATCATAAAATGCAAGGGAAGTGATGTTCCGTTGCCGCCATCTTTGTACACCTGCACTCGCCTACAGTCAGCAGGCGACAAGCGGACATCTTTTTACACCCACCGGAGTCTTGCATTGCACACATCTTTTTGCCACGGAGCTTATATAGTGACATATAGTATTTTGAAATCCGTGACACTGTTTTCATGTTGAACTTTAAAAGCAGCGGCAAGCCTGCTGATCTCACAGGTTTGCTAATCTGACAGAACACCTCTGATATTAAGATTCAACATCAAAACAGCTTGACAGATTTCAAAATCCTGTATTTGGCAATATAAGCTCAGTTTACTGGTAAAAATAAGTGTGAAATGCAAGACTTGGGTGGGTGGAAAAAGATGTCCGCTTCGCCACTTCAGAATGTAGGCTTAGTGTGTACGAGTGCGGGTGTACCAAGATGGTCACTTCGGTTGCACTTTCTGACGGGTAGCAGCTTTCTGATAGAACACCGTAGAATCCTTCTGAATGCACTACTGTTTTATTGTACAAAATACAGCGACTTACGCGTTTCGCCAATAAGCCTCAAGGCTCAGTGCGCACCAGCACACCCAGTCGCTGACATCAATATGTTAATGTAATTTTCCATTTGGAAAGGTAGAGCGGAGAGCTGGCGAAACGCGTAAGTGGCTGTATTTTGCACACTCAGGCAGTTATAGTAATACGTTCGTTCGGACGAACGAGCTGCCGGCTCTCCATTCCACCTTTCCAGATTGAAAATGACATAGACATCAGCGATTTGGGCGCACCGAATGCTAATTTCCAGCGACACTGAAAGTCTAGGGAATAGGAGATTTTTAGCGGCGCTCACACACAGAAGTGGAGTTGCCGGGTGTAACGCGCCAAGCTCTGGCACTCCTTTTGCTAATTGAACTGCTAATTACAATCCTCCACCCCAAAGACAAAATGAAAAAAAACGTTTGACAACTACAAATTGGTGCGCGATCGGGGCGTTCTCGCCTGTGGCTGGCGGGTGACAGGCGAGCAGCAGATTTGTGTTGTTTTGGGTTACGAAGTGTCATTCTGGGAAGTTGGAGGGTGAAGCGGCTGGATGATTCAGGGGAAAGTTTGGCTGCGCTCAGTGAACACGTCAGCCCAGCGCGGGCTCTACATGGGAAAATGTGTTCCGAGGCGGACAGGCCTGGCTCTGGGGAGCGCGGCGTTGGGGCGAGCCAAATTCTTCACTGGAATGAGATCATATTGGCCTGGGACGCAGAATGTGAGAACACGCGGCATGGAATGCATGGCGATCGCTGTATATCTGCGCGGTGTCAGCGTTGCCGTGCATTAATGCTGAATCTCCTTTTAGGCTCCTTTTACAATCCTGCATTTCCAAAGTCGCACGATTTCCAGTGCGACTTTGGAGCAACTTAGATCCGGCTTTTACATTCTTTCGACCAAACTACTGCAGGCACTAACACCCCCCAACCTCCATCTTCCCCCCCCCCCCCCCCCCAGCGTCTGCCGGTTGGTCCAGCACATAGATGAGGGCTGTTATCTAGCGCGGCAGGGTGCGGGCAGCGACTTTAGGCTAGTGGGTGTTGGGTCCGGGCAGAGACTCCAGGCTAGCGGGTGCGGGGTCCGGGCAGCAGCTCCAGGCTAGCGGGTGTGGGGTCCACGCAGAGGCTCCAGGCTAGCGGGTGCGGGGTCCGGGCAGCGACTCCAGGCTAGCGGGTGCGGGGTCCGGGCAGCGGCTCCAGGCTAGCGGGGTCCGGGCAGCGTCTCCAGGCTAGCGGGTGCGGGGTCCGGGCAGCAGCTCCAGGCTAGCGGGTGCGGGGTCCGGGCAGAGACTCCAGGCTAGCGGGTGCGGGGTCCAGGCAGCGGCTCCAGGCTAGCGGGTGCGGGGTCCGGGCAGAAGCTCCAGGCTAGCGGGTGCGGGGTCCGGGCAGAGACTCCAGGCTAGCGGGTGCGGGGTCCGGGCAGAGACTCCAGGCTAGCGGGTGCGGGGTCCGGGCAGCGGCTCCAGGCTAGCGGGTGCGGGGTCCAGGCAGCGGCTCCAGGCTAGCGGGTGCGGGGTCCGGGCAGCAGCTCCAGGCTAGCGGGTGCGGGGTCCGGGCAGAGACTCCAGGCTAGTGGGTGCGGGGTCCGGGCAGCGGCTCCAGGCTAGCGGGTGCAGTTGGTCCAGCACATAGATGGGGGCTGTTATCTAGTGCGGCAGGGTGCGGGCAGCAGCTTTAGGCTAGTGGGTGCAGGGTTCAGGCAGCGGCTCCAGGCTAGCGGGTGCGGGGTCTGGGCAGCGGCTCCAGGCTAGCGGGGTCTGGGAAGCGGCTCCAGGCTAGCGGGTCCGGGCAGCGGCTCCAGGCTAGCGGGTGCGGGGTCCGGGCAGTGGCTCCAGGCTAGCGGGTCCGGGCAGCGGCTCCAGGCTAGCGGGTGCGGGGTCCGGGCAGCGGCTCCAGGCTAGCGGGATCCGGGCAGCGGCTCCAGGCTAGCGGGTGCGGGGTCTGGGCAGCGGCTCCAGGCTAGCGGGATCCGGGCAGCGGCTCCAGGCTAGCGGGTGCGGGGTCTGGGCAGCGGCTCCAGGCTAGCGGGTCCGGGGTCCGGGCAGCGGCTCCAGGCTAGCGGGTGCGGGGTCCGGGCAGCGGCTCCAGGCTAGCGGGATCCGGGCAGCGGCTCCAGGCTAGCGGGTCCGGGGTCCGGGCAGCGGCTCCAGGCTAGCGGGATCCGGGCAGCGGCTCCAGGCTAGCGGGTCCGGGGTCCGGGCAGCGGCTCCAGGCTAGCGGGTGCGGGGTCCGGGCAGTGGCTCCAGGCTAGCGGGTGCAGTTGGTTCAGCACATAGGTGGGGGCTGTTATCTAGCGCGGCAAGGTGCAGGCAGCGGCTCAAGGCTAGCGGGTGCGGGGTTCGGGCAGCGGCTCCAGGTGGCGTGCTTCCTCCCTGGCTCCACGTCAGGCTTCCAATAGGACTTTAGGCTAGTGGGTGTTGGGTCCGGGCAGAGACTCCAGGCTAGCGGGTGCGGGGTCCGGGCAGCAGCTCCAGGCTAGCGGGTGTGGGGTCCACGCAGAGGCTCCAGGCTAGCGGGTGCGGGGTGCGGGCAGCGACTCCAGGCTAGCGGGTGCGGGGTCCGGGCAGCGGCTCCAGGCTAGCGGGGTCCGGGCAGCGTCTCCAGGCTAGCGGGTGCGGGGTCCGGGCAGCAGCTCCAGGCTAGCGGGTGCGGCGTCCGGGCAGAGACTCCAGGCTAGCGGGTGCGGGGTCCAGGCAGCGGCTCCAGGCTAGCGGGTGCGGGGTCCGGGCAGCAGCTCCAGGCTAGCGGGTGCTGGGTCGGGGCAGAGACTCCAGGCTAGCGGGTGCGGGGTCCGGGCAGCGGCTCCAGGCTAGCGGGAACGGGGTCTGGGCAGCGGCTCCAGGCTAGCGGGTGCGGGGTCCGGGCAGCAGCTCCAGGCTAGCGGGTGCGGGGTCCGGGCAGAGACTCCAGGCTAGTGGGTGCGGGGTCCGGGCAGCGGCTCCAGGCAAGCGGGTGCAGTTGGTCCAGCACATAGATGGGGGCTGTTATCTAGTGCGGCAGGGTGCGGGCAGCAGCTTTAGGCTAGTGGGTGCAGGGTTCAGGCAGCGGCTCCAGGCTAGCGGGTGCGGGGTCTGGGCAGCGGCTCCAGGCTAGCGGGGTCTGGGAAGCGGCTCCAGGCTAGCGGGTCCGGGGTCCGGGCAGCGGCTCCAGGCTAGCGGGTGCGGGGTCCGGGCAGTGGCTCCAGGCTAGCGGGTCCGGGCAGTGGCTCCAGGCTAGCGGGTCCGGGCAGCGGCTCCAGGCTAGCGGGTGCGGGGTCTGGGCAGCGGCTCCAGGCTAGCGGGATCCGGGCAGCGGCTCCAGGCTAGCGGGTGCGGGGTCCGGGCAGCGGCTCCAGGCTAGCGGGATCCGGGCAGCGGCTCCAGGCTAGCGGGTCCGGGCAGCGGCAGCAGGCTAGCGGGTGCGGGGTCCGGGCAGCGGCTCCAGGCTAGCGGCATCCGGGCAGCGGCTCAAGGCTAGCGGGTGCGGGGTCCGGGCAGCGGCTCCAGGCTAGCGGGTGCGGGGTCCGGGCAGTGGCTCCAGGCTAGCGGGTGCAGTTGGTCCAGCACATAGGTGGGGGCTGTTATCTAGCGCGGCAAGGTGCAGGCAGCGGCTCAAGGCTAGCGGGTGCGGGGTTCGGGCAGCGGCTACAGGTGGCATGCTTCCTCCCTGGCTCCACGTCAGGCTTCCAATAGGATCGCCTGACATTTTGGCCAATCGGGAAAATGGTCTCATACCTGCTTCCTGATTTGCAGGGAGAAGATTTAGTGTGAAAATGGCAAATTCATTCGCTATCGTCACACAACTAGGTGGGATTGTGTCCTGAAAGGGTCGGGCGCATGGATAGGGAGTACGGCAGCAGTATTAGGGGGGGAGGGGCGGCGCTGGGTGCCACTGGGTCTCACAAGTCGGATCTCAAATCACAGAAGTCTGAGAGGAGCCTTAGATCTACCAACATTAAAGTAATACAATGTAATAAAGAATACAATGTAATACAGTGTGCCTGATTGGATTCAGACCGAACGGAAGGATTTGATAGGCCCTCTTATCGTTTTGGTAAATCCTAAACTGGCTATACAGTCTGATGACAGACTCCCAAGATGGCCACACACCTATAAATTGTTTTACGCTGCTAAAATGATCAAATTGAATAAGAATCATAAACCACAGATCCTACATTTTAATGGGCTTTTGATCGATTTTGCCACTGGCAAGTTGATCAGCTGCAGCAGAATTTTATTGATTTATTTCTGATCGATCAAACCAATATCTGTACAGATTTTAATGTTTATGGTTCCCCTTAAGGGGAAAAAGTCATTAGCTGCACATCACTACAAAAATCTGTGTGTGAAAAGTGACACAGCCTCGGCCCGGGCTCCATCCACAAACCCCCCCCCTCAACGCGTTTCGCCCCGCTCACAGGGGTTAATCATGGGGATCCATAGACGGTACGAAGCGCGTTGGGTGGGGGTGGCCTGGTTGGAGGCTGTTTCACTTTTTCACACAGCTTTTTGTAGTGATGTGCAGCAAAGGACCTTTCCCTTTTTTAGTATTGGTATTCACAGAGCTGGGACAAGCTCCGTCCTCGCCTGCGCTCCCAGCGGTTTAATTCCCGTTGGAGCCTCCAGCAGCACCCAGAGTTCGGCATTGGTTCCCCTTGCGTGGGTGCTCAACCTGTGGCCCTCCAGCTGTTGCAGAACTACAAGTACCATGAGGCATTGCAAGGCTGACAGTTACAAGCATGACTCGCAGAGGCATGATGGGAATTGTAGTTCGGCAACAGCTGGGGGGCCATTGGTTGAGCACCCATGCGGCTTAAGGGGATTATATAGTTCGATTGTAACCTGTATGGTGTCCCTTAGTTTGCGGTCACATCTTCGCGTTCCAAGAACGTGCACAGAAATACGTTAAAAAAAAAAAAAAAAACTTTTGAGCTTGTGGTGCCATTAATAGTTAACGGCACCGCAAGCGCTGCCAGCAAATGCATGTTTTGTGGCACGGCAAACGCAATAAAACGTGTGGTTGAAAAAAATAAATAAACGCGCCAATCTCTCCGCCCCAAAGAGGTGCAGGAGCTTCCTCGGCGTGTTTTTCATGCATAGGGCCACCAATTGAAATGAATGCTGTCATGCTAAAAATGCGCAAAACATGAAAACGAGTGAACGGGACCTCAAGAGGATCGTAAAACCGGATTGTAAAGTGTATGGGACTGGGATGACGGCTCAATTTTTGAACCCCCCCCCCCCCTCTGGATTTTGGGGCGTCGCTGGACCTCTGACGTCACCCTCCTCCAGATATCTGCCTGCTCTCGGTATGGAGCCCCAGCCTGCATTGAGGAACGTTCGATCCTCCTGGCGCACCGATGTTTGAACAGCGAATCAGACGTCGTGTTTGAGTTGGCAGCGCTTAGCGGCTGTTTGGATTTACGTTTCCTGGTTTCTGGACCCTGTTAACTCCTCGTTTGCTGCTGTTTGGGGAGGGGGGGGGAGGGGCGGTTGCGTAATCCAGCCGTAAAAAACACAAATCGTGACCTCATTATATCGGAGCAGACGGAGCCAAAGCCACAGCGGTGGAGGGCGAGGCCGCCGCCAATCTTCACTGGAATATCTTGGCATGGATCGCCGCGGCCTGTTGTAAAAGACGAGGACGTTTCGGGTGGCGCGGGCGGCTAATTACAGGGCGTTTGGATCTTTAAAGTAGGGGGCGTAAACAAAGCCGCAGAGGCGGGCCACTCCTTGGGGGGGGGGGGGGGGGGGGATTTCACTGCGAACAGCGCAGGCAGGCGCTGGCAATCTGCCGCATTGGAGATCCTACGGTGACGTGTTTTTTAAAAAAAAAAAATTCTGCATTTTTTCACGCATTAACGCGCATAAAGGGAATGGGCTGCGACAAAAGTAGCTGAGGTACCTTTTCATTCGCAGAGCGTCTGGCGTGTGTTTTTTTTTTTTTTTATTGCGCGTTTTGGCACATTTGTAGCATGACAGAGGTGCGGCAAAACGCGTGTCAGCTACTCGCGTTTGGGGTGCTATTACCAATTGTCGCCGCTAGCGCAACCCGAAATTGCAGTGTGTATCCAAAATGCGCTTTTGCTTCCCACGTTTGGGTGCCATTACCAATTAATATCACCGCAAGCGCAACCCGGAATTGCAGTGTGCACCTGAAACGCATAGCAAAACGCGTGTCTGCTACCCGCGTTTGGGTGCCATTACCAATTAAAGTCACTGCACGCGCAACCCGGAATTGCAGTGGGCATCTGAATCGCGTGGCAAAATGCGCGTGTGCTACCTGCACTTGGGTGCAATTACCAATTAATGTCACCGCAACCCAGAATTGCACTGCACCTGAAACGTGTGGCAAAACGCGCATTTATTTATTTTAGGAAACGTGCAGGCGTGTATGCAGCCTTAAAGGGGCACAGTCCTAAATCGAAACACCTGTGTGATTAGGCTCCGATAGAAGCAACCTATTTGCTGATCTCCACCCCCATCTTCCTATCGTTGGGGGCGGAGCTCTCCTGTTTCGGAATGCGCTGTCCCATGTAGCGCTCGTGATACACCCGTCATCGCTGGGGACGAGGGAGACCTTCCTGCCAGAGGCGCCGCAAAATTCCAGTGGGGTGTCAATTTTTGCCTCGCTTTGCCCAAATTTAAAGGGATCCTGTCACCAACTTATTGAGTATTTGAACCCGTAACGCCAGCCCCCACTGGCCCTTTAAGAGATTCCTAACGCTGGTGGCGTTTCCTGCGCCTTCCAATCATTTGATGAATGTGATTGGCTGTTAACGCGACCGTGTGATTGGGAGTCCGTTGTACCGGCTCCCGGTCCTCACTTAGTGACTGGAAGCTGTTGGTGACAGCGTGGTCACCATGCCTAGGGGCGCAACTGAGCGCGCTTCCAACTCCTCCTGCTTTAGTTCCCTAGCAGAACCCCTCCCTTCCTGCAAGACATTCTCTTCTGTGTCTAAATACTGTCTGTGCTGGCCCAGCTCCTCCAAGAAGAGTCAGTTCCCTAACAGTCCCCTGTCTTTGAACAGAAATTTTCAAGTCTTGCCACAGATTCTCAATTGGATTTAGGTCTGGACTGTGACTGGGCCATTCTAACACATGAATATGCTTTGATCTAAACCATTCCATTGTAGCTCTGGCTGTATGTTTCGGGTCGTTGTCCTGCTGGAAGGTGAACCTCCACCCCAGTCAAGTCTTTTGCAGACTCCAACAGGTTTTCTTCTAAGATTGTCCTGTATTTGGCTCCATCCATCTTCACATCAACTCTGACCAGCTTCCCTGTCCCTGCTGAGGAAAAGCATCCCCACAACATGATGCTGCCACCACCATGTTTCACAGTGGGGATGGTGTGTTCAGGGTGATGTGCAGTGTTAGTTTTCCGCCACACATAGCGCTTTGCTTTTTGGCCAAAAAGTAACATTTTGGTCTCATCTGACCAGATCACCTTCTTCCACATGTTTGCTGTGTCCCCCACATGGCTTCTCACAAACTGCAAACAAGACTTCTTATGACTTTCTTTCAACAATGTCTTTTTTTCTTGTCACTCTTCCATAAATGTCAGATTTGTGGAGAACACGACTAATAGTTGTCCTGTGGACAGATTCTCCCACCTGAGCTGTGGATCTCTGCAGCTCCTCCAGAGTTACCATGGACCTCTTGGCTGCTTCTCTGATGAATGTTCTCCTAGCCCGGCCGGTCAGTTTAGGTGGATGGACATGTCTTGGTAGGTTTGCAGTTGTGCCCATACTCTTTCCATATTCAGATGATGGATTGAACAGAGCTCCGTGAGATGTTCAAAGCTTGGGATATTTTTTTATAACCTAACCCCGCTTTATACTTCTCCACAACTTTATCCCTGACCTGTCTGGTGTGTTCCCTGGCCTTCATGATGCTGTTTGTTCACTAAGGTTCTCAAACAAGCCTCTGAAGGCTTCACAGAACAGCTGTATTTATACTGAGAGTAAATTACACACAGGTGGACTCTATTTACTAATTAGGTGACTTCTGAAGGCAATTGGTTCCACTAGATTTTAGTTGGGGGTATCGGAGTAAAGGGGGCTGAATACAAATGTACCCCACACTTTTCACATATTTATTTGTGTCTATACCATGAATAAAATACGTTGCCTACAAATACTGTACATTATGGGAATGTTATTGTTGGAATGAACAGTCTGGTGACGGGGTCCCTTTTACTAAAAACTTTTTGATGGGTGTTCCCCTTTAAGCCATGGCTTTGCGTTTTTCGGACGAGTTTTGTGAAAAAAAACTCTAGAAATCGTATCGCCTGTCCTGGTCCCTTTTTTTTAGGCAGGTAAGTTTTTGGAAGTTCTCTGTAGATCCCTCTTCCAGACGGAGCCCTCCTTTTTAATACATGTGTACATGTTACCTCCTGATAACGCCGAGCGCTCGCGTCTTTCCTCGCTCCAGGGCGCCTTTCACGCCTTATTACTTATGAGAGCATCCAGTGTTTGTCATTTGATAACTACTCACCTCGAGCCAGCTCCTCCACCGTGGCGCAGAGTTCCACCCCCACCCGCCACCCCCACCTGGGCACCCTGCCCAGCCAGCCGGGGGATTAGAGGCCACTGGACCCCCTGGCTGCGAATGAAAAGAATTCTCCTAGAAAAATGCCAAATATCTGCGTCCAGAGTCCCCTCTCCGAGACACCGCCAGCAGTGACTCCGCCCTCAAATCTTCTCCAAAAGTTAACCCCTTCCGATCAATGTATGGAAAAGGGAAAAGTCCTGGAAGTCTAGGATCCCACCAGGCCACGCCCCCAAGGTGGTTCACTCCGCCCCCCAGGAGCTTAGTCATGGGGCGTCAATGTATGGGAAAAGTCCTGGAAGTCTAGGATCCCACCAGGCTATGCCCCCAAGGTGTTTCACTCCGCCCCCCCGGAGCTTAGTCATGGGGCATCAATGTATGGAAAAAGGGTAAAGTCCTGGAAGTCGCACATCTCTGAAAAACTTCATAAGAAGGTGTATGAAAGCCTCTGCCCAGGATCCAACCAGGCCACAGTCCCAACGCGTTTCACTCTGCTCCCTGGAGCTTGGTCCTGGGGCATCAATTTATGGAAAAGTCCTGGAAGTCGCATATTTCTGCAAAACCCCATAAGAAGGTATATGACGGCCTCCGCCCGGGCTTCAACAAGAAGACGCCCCAACGTGTTTCACTCTGCCCACGGAGCTTAGTCATGGGGCATCCATGTATGGAAAAGTCCTGGAAGTCTAGGATCCCCCCAGGCCACACCCCAAGGTGTTTCACTCCGCCCCCCCCCCCCCCCCGGAGCTTGGTCATGGGGCATCAATGTATGGAAAAGGGAAAAGTCCTGGAAGTCGCACATCTCTGCAAAACCCCATAAGAAGGTGTATTATGGCCTCAGCCCGGGCTTCAACAAGAAGACACCCCAACGCGTTTCACTCCGCCCACGGAGCTTAGTCATGGAGCATCAATGTATGGAAAAGTCCTGGAAGTCTAGGATCCCACAAGGCCACACCCCAAGGTGTTTCACTCCGCCCCCCCCCCCCCCCCCCAGAGCTTGGTCATGGGGCATCAATTTATGGAAAAGTCCTGGAAGTCGCATATTTCTGCAAAACCCCATAAGAAGGTATATGACGGCCTCCGCCCGGGCTTCAACGAGAAGACACCCCAACGTGTTTCACTCCGCCCACGGAGCTTAGTCATGGGGCATCCATGTATGGAAAAGTCCTGGAAGTCTAGGATCCCCCTGGGCCACACCCCAAGATGTTTCACTCCTCCCCCCCCGGAGCTTGGTCATGGGGCATCAATGTATGGAAAAGGGAAAAGTCCTGGAAGTCGCACATCTCTGCAAAACCCCATAAGAAGGTGTATGACAGCATCCGCCCGGGCTCCAACCAGGCCACGCCTCCAACGTATTTCAGTCCCCCCACGGAGCTTAGTCATGGGGCATCAATGTATGGAAAAGGGAAAAGTCCTAGAAGTCGCACATTTCTGCAAAACCCCATAAGGTGTATTATGGCCTCTGCCCGGGCTTCAACAAGAAGACGCCCCAACGCATTTCCTCAACACATTTTACTCCAACCCCAGAGCTTAGTCATGGGGCATCAATGTATGGAAAAGGGAAAAGTCCTGGAAGTCGCACAGGGGCGATCAAAGGGTTAAATGAGTGCCTAGCCGGTGTTTATGTGTTCTATGTGTGCTGCTTTTACTAAGGGAAGTGGTTGGATTTTATTCCCTCACAGAAAAAATGTTTTTTAAAAGATTGCCCCCCCCCCCCCCCCCCCCCTCGATTGCCTTCATCTGATTCTCTCTCCAGAAGGATGGCGCCATCTTTGTTCAGGCATCCTCCAGGGTCACCGTCTACTTTCTGAGGGGTCTGCTCCAGAGATGCCTCTGCAGTACTTGGCGGTGTTCACAAATGTGTGACGCAGATCAGCTCCTGCTTCAGCCCCTCGCCTTGTGACTTGCTACAAAATTACAATGTGCAGAGTAGAGAAGACTTGGGAAATGCTGCCTGCAGCAGACTGATGACATCATCTCAGCCTAGGCAAAGTCATTGACTGGAGCTCAAGGATAGATTTTTTCTTTTGAATGATACCGTTGCCGTATATTGTGACCTGTTGGATTTAAGCGTTCCTTTCTGTGCTCAGGACGATGGTGGCGGCCGATTGTTCCGCAGGATAATTTCACCCCCGGCTGCGGCAAAGTCCTTTCCATGCGTTCGCTGGTTATCCATTAATCTGGGGATGACAATGACAGGGAATGGCAGGACGCCGGCCCGGAGACATCTCTGCAAGGACAATAAGTGGTGACAGGAAGATCTCTGACCTCCGATAAGAAGGAAATATTTCAAGCGAAAACACAAAGCTGCTGTCATCAGGTTATTCTGCTCATTTTGGGTTTATTTTACCGGCCTTTTTTTTTTTTTTTTCCTACACAAAAAATGTGCCTTGGAGCAATTTTTATTGTAGTAAGTTATTAATCGCTATCTAAGGTTTATGTATTCCCAAGAGGTCACTTTAATGTAAAACTAGAAGAAAAGTTTCAGCCAGTAAAACCAGTGCAGCCCTCGTGCTGCATGAGATTGGTCACTGCGCTGTATGAGACTACAATAGTCAGTGCCACCCGTGCGGTCTATGAGACCAGCCATAATGCCACCCCTGCACTGTATGAGACCAGTCATAGTGCCCCCACACACTATATGAGACTGGTCAAAGTTCCCCTCCCCCCGTACTATACGAGACCGGCCATGGCGCCCCTCCCCACGCTATATGAGACTGGCCATAGTGCCCCCCACCACGCTATATGAGACTGGCCATAGTGCCCACCCCCCACGCTATATGAGACTGGCCATAGTGCCCACCCCCCACGCTATATGAGACTGGCCATAGTGCCCACCCCCCACGCTATATGAGACTGGCCATAGTGCCCACCCCCCACGCTATATGAGACTGGCCATAGTGCCCACCGCCCACGCTATATGAGACTGGCCATAGTGCCCACCCCCCAAGCTATATGAGACTGGCCATAGTGCCCACCCCCCAAGCTATATGAGACTGGCCATAGTGCCCCCCCCACGCTATATGAGACTGGCTATTGTGCCACCCCACGCTATATGAGACTGGCCATAGTGCCCACCCCCCACGCTATATGAGACTGGCCATAGTGCCCACCCCCCAAGCTATATGAGACTGGCCATAGTGCCCACCCCCCAAGCTATATGAGACTGGCCATAGTGCCACCCCACGCTATATGAGACTGGCCATAGTGCCACCCCACGCTATATGAGACTGGCTATAGTGCCCCCCACACTATATGAGACTGGCCATAGTGCCCCCACTATATGAGACTGGCCATAGTGCCCCCACTATATGAGACTGGCCATAGTGCCCCCACTATATGAGACTGGCCATAGTGCCCCCACTATATGAGACTGGCCATAGTGCCCCCACTATATGAGACTGGCCATAGTGCCCCCACTATATGAGACTGGCCATAGTGCCCCCACTATATGAGACTGGCCATAGTGCCCCCACTATATGAGACTGGCCATAGTGCCCCCACTATATGAGACTGGCCATAGTGCCCACACTATATGAGACTGGCCATAGTGCCCACACTATATGAGACTGGCCATAGTGCCCCCACTATATGAGACTGGCCATAGTGCCCACCCCCCAAGCTATATGAGACTGGCCATAGTGCCCACCCCCCAAGCTATATGAGACTGGCCATAGTGCCCCCCCCCACGCTATATGAGACTGGCTATTGTGCCACCCCACGCTATATGAGACTGGCCATAGTGCCCACCCCCCACGCTATATGAGACTGGCCATAGTGCCCACCCCCCAAGCTATATGAGACTGGCCATAGTGCCCACCCCCCAAGCTATATGAGACTGGCCATAGTGCCACCCCACGCTATATGAGACTGGCCATAGTGCCACCCCACGCTATATGAGACTGGCTATAGTGCCCCCCACACTATATGAGACTGGCCATAGTGCCCCCACTATATGAGACTGGCCATAGTGCCCCCACTATATGAGACTGGCCATAGTGCCCCCACTATATGAGACTGGCCATAGTGCCCCCACTATATGAGACTGGCCATAGTGCCCCCACTATATGAGACTGGCCATAGTGCCCCCACTATATGAGACTGGCCATAGTGCCCCCACTATATGAGACTGGCCATAGTGCCCCCACTATATGAGACTGGCCATAGTGCCCCCACTATATGAGACTGGCCATAGTGCCCACACTATATGAGACTGGCCATAGTGCCCACACTATATGAGACTGGCCATAGTGCCCACACTATATGAGACTGGCCATAGTGCCCACACTATATGAGACTGGCCATAGTGCCCACACTATATGAGACTGGCCATAGTGCCCACACTATATGAGACTGGCCATAGTGCCCACACTATATGAGACTGGCCATAGTGCCCACACTATATGAGACTGGCCATAGTGCCCACCCCCCAAGTTATTTGAGACTGGCTATAGTGCCCCCACACGCTATATGAGACTGGCTATAGTGCCCCCACACGCTATATGAGACTGGCTATAGTGCCCCCACACGCTATATGAGACTGGCTATAGTGCCCCCACACGCTATATGAGACTGGCTATAGTGCCCCCACACGCTATATGAGACTGGCTATAGTGCCCCCACACGCTATATGAGACTGGCTATAGTGCCCTCCCACGCTATATGAGACTGGCTATAGTGCCCCCCCACGCTATATGAGACTGGCCATAGTGCCCACCCCCCATACTATATGAGACCGGCCATATGGCTCACCTCCCTGCACTATATGAGACCGGTCATTTCCCCCCCCCCCCCCCATGCTGTATGAGACCAGCCATAGCGCCCCCCTGTAAGGTAGAGATAAATTGTAAGATGGAGCAGTGGGGGAAGGTTGGCAGGGTACAGATTGTGGACAATGTTGGAGCAAAGTTCCCATTATACACCGAACACATTAAGGGGAACTCTGCACTTTGTTTCCATTATTTCCCTTATTCCCCTTTTGTACAATTGGTCTATCCACCATGGAATCCTTCTCACACCTGGGAAATGTCCGCACCTTATTTCATCCCCGGGAAGATGGAGCGTTCCTCAAAGTAACATCATCGTTTTTTTTTCATTATATTTGCATTTTACATTTTTCAGTGTGTGTCATCCCCCCCCCATCCCCCGGCATATCACATTCTGTCATCTCTGTACATAACCCCCCCGCTGTGCCGGCCACCGTTGTAGAAAGGAAATTGTTGTCACAAACAGGAAAAGGAAATTCTTGCAATCGAGGATCTGCACGGGATCGGCCTCCCCGCTGTAGAGGACAATATTTGCTTCAGGCGGGAGAAATGTGTCATTGTGTTTTATGGAAACAATCCGCAGAAAAAAAAGTCATTGTCAGGAGAAAAAAAAAAAAATGTTTTATCTCTTTTGTCGGAGTTCCCTTTAAAGCTGAATTTCAGCCAATGAAAAGAGCTCTGTGTTCATGCCACAATTGGGACCTGCAGACCGGGCTTTTTCTGGCACTTTTTGTTTACAAGTTTAAATCCAGTATTTTTTGCTAGAAAATTACTTATAACCCCCAAATCTTTATATATGTTTTAGCAGAGACCCTAGAGAATAAAATGGCGATTGTTGCAATTTTTTATGCCGCACTGTATTTGTGCAGCAGTTTTGCAAACGCAAATTTTTGGGCAAAAAATAAACTTTTTAATTAATAATAATAATAATAATAATAATTTAAAAAAACACAATAAATAAATAAAAAAAAAAATATAGATATATAGATATATATATAGATATATAGATATATAGATATATATATATATATATATATATATATATATATATCTATATATATATCCCATTTTTTTGTATAATTTGAAAGATGATGTTACACTGAGTAAATAGATACTTAGAATGTTGCACTTTAAAATTTGCGCATGCTCGTGGAGTGGCTACAAACTACAGTATTTAAAAAATCTCCTTAGGCGACATTTTAAACACCTTTTAAAAGTTACCAGTTTAGAGTTAGAGGAGGTTTAGTGCTAGAATTATAGTGGAAAAAGTTTCCCCAGGGGGTTTTGTAGCAGCAAAGTATTTCTGAAAATCGTATTGTGTAAAAAAAATTTTATTTAATTTGACAGGAAATAAATTACATTTATACAATCAATATTAATTGATTGGCGACACAGACAACAACAAAGAACCATCACTCATGGCAAGCAATACATCAAAAAATTCCAATTATACAGTTGCATTGTGGTGTTGCTATCCACATGAATACCCCGATGCATTACGACCCTTTCACTTCTGGTCTTCTTCAGGGGAATTTGTTATTCTAAAGAGATACATCAAAAAGTTCTATTAAGAATTTTCTACAGTATACAAAACATAACTGGTCATTTCATGGTAAAAAAAAAAGAAGTTTTTTTTAAATAATGTTTTTTGAAAAGTATATATCCACACATAAGGTGAAGAATTTACCATTCATGGGATGGGAAAGTAGGAATGTATCGCATAGCCAGAGTTATTTAAAAAACGGTTGCATTCGGTAGTCCCACAATGCCTGCTCATTCCCTCCGTCCCTCCAGGTGTGTCCATAATCCACGGGGCTTGCAAAGAGCCACGCACTTGGACCCCGTGGGGAAGGTGTAGGGTGGGGCACCTGTAATTCGATATTTGTAAAAATTTTGTATACAATCAGCAGGTGTCGGGTAAGTGTTCAGTGCTGCCTCATATGACCCCACTGCTTGATGTTCAAATCAAATATTAGGGAAGTATCAGGCGAGTTGAGCACCTGTGACCGATAGGCATGTAATTTAAATACTATTTTAAAAGGTGCAGCTTCCGGAGGATCTTTTGGTGATCTCTGGAATGTTTTAAATAACTCTGGCTATGCGATACATTCCTACTTTCCCATCCCCAGAATGGTAAATACTTCGCCTTATGTGGATATGTACTTTTTCAAAAAACATTATTTAAAAAACTTAAAAACTTCTTTTTTTTTTTTTTTTACCATGAAATGACCAGTTCTGTTTTGTATACTGTAGAAAATTCTTAATAGAGCTTTTTGATGCATCTCTTTAGAATAACAAATCCCCCTGAAGAAGACCAGAAGTGAAAGGGTTGTAATGCATCGGGGTATTCATGGGGTGTGCATGTGGATAGCAACACCACAATGCAACTGTACAATTGGAATTTTTTTGATGTATTGATTGCCATGAGTGATGGTTCTTTGTTGTTGTCTGTGTCGCCAATCAGAAATTTTATTTAATATTGATTGTATAAATGTAATTTATTTCCTGTCAAATTAAATATTTTTTTTACATAATACGGTTTTCAGAAATACTTTGCTGCTACAAAACCCCCTGGGGAAACTTTTTCCACTATTTTTTGCCTTGTTTTTTTTGGGGTGCACAGCTGTATCTACTCATGCACGTGTTTTTTTTTTTTTTTTTTTTTTATTTTGTAGTGCTAGAAATATTGCTCTCGCTGTATCATTTTCGGCGATACCTCACATGTGTGGTGAAAACACCGTTTACATATGCATGCGCGACTTACATATGTGTACGCTTCTACGCATGAGCATGAAGGAATGGGGCGCTTTAAAATTATTTTTTCTTTTTACTTTTTTTTTTTTTTTTTTCCATCACTGTCCTCTTCTTTTTTTTTTTTTCTTTTTTTTTTTTTTTTTTTTATCACTTTTTTTTTCCTATTACAAGGAATGTAAACATCACTTGTAATAGAAATAAGGATGACAGGTCCTCTTTATGGAGAGATCTGGGGTAAAAAAAACCAAAAAAAAAACCAAACAAATCTCTTCTCTTCCTTTTTTAAAAGCAAAGGATCAAGGAAAAAAAATGTTTGTTTGATCTTTTACTTTAAAAAAAAAAAGAATAAAAAAAAGTTTGTTTGCTTTAAAAAAATAAATAAAAAAAATTTTGTTTTTTTGATCTTTTGCTTTGGGAAAAAAAAAAAAAAAAAGACTTTCAGCCTGGACCGTAAATTCTGTCGCTCCGGTCCTCCAAGGCCATAGAGGCAATCAAGGAGTATCTACCATCTGATCGCCTCTGGGAGCAGCCGGCCGCTCCATCGGATTGCTTCTCGGGTGAACTGGCAAAAACGGTAAGCCCGAGAAACACCGGCGAGCGGCGGAAGAAGGAGTCAGAGTCGCTCTGAACGCTTTCATGAGAGATCCAGCCGCCAGGACTGCCAAAAATGATACCGGGTTAATGGGTGATATCCTCAGCCATAATCCCAGTAAACCACTTGCAGACTGCAACGTGTATGTATGTATGTATGTATGTATATGTATATGTGTATATATATATATATATATATATATATATATATATATATATATATATATATATATATATATATATATATATATATATATATATATATATATATATATACATACAGTGCCTTGCAAAAGTATTCGGCCCCTTTGAACTTTTCAACCTTTTGCCACATTTCAGGCTTCAAACATAAAGATATAAAATTTTAATTTTTTGTGAAGAATCACCAACAAGTGGGACACAATTGTGAAGTGGAACGAAATCTTTTGGATTTTTTAAACTTTTTTAACTAATAAAAAAAATGAAAAGTGGGGCGTGCAAAATTATTCGGCCCCCTTGCGTTAATACTTTGTAGAGCCACCTTTTGCTGCGATTACAGCTGCAAGTCGCTTGGGGTATGTCTCTATCAGTTTTGCACAGCGAGAGACTGAAATTCTTGCCCATTCTTCCTTGCAAAACAGCTCGAGCTCAGTGAGGTTGGATGGAGATCGTTTGTGAACAGCAGTTTTCAGCTCTTTCCACAGATTCTCGATTGGATTCAGGTCTGGACTTTGACTTGGCCATTCTAACACCTGGATATGTTTATTTGTGAACCATTCCTTTGTAGATTTTGCTGTATGTTTGGGATCATTGTCTTGTTGGAAGATAAATCTCCGTCCCAGTTTCAGGTCTTTTGCCGACTCCAACAGGTTTTCATCCAGAATGGTCCTGTATTTGGCTGCATCCATCTTCCCCTCAATTTTAACCATCTTCCCTGTCCCTGCTGAAGAAAAGCAGGCCCAAACCATGATGCTGCCACCACCATGTTTCACGGTGGGGATGGCGTGTTGAGTGTGATGAGCTGTGTTGCTTTTACGCCAAACATATCGTTTTGCATTGTGGCCAAAAAGTTCGATTTTGGTTTCATCGGACCAGAGCACCTTCTTCCACATGTTTGGTGTGTCTCCCAGGTGGCTTGTGGCAAACTTTAGACGAGACTTTTTATGGATATCTTTGAGAAATGGCTTTCTTCTTGCCACTCTTCCATAAAGGGCAGATTTGTGCAGTGTACGACTGATTGTTGTCCTATGGACAGACTCTCCCACCTCAGCTGTAGTTCTCTGCAGTTCATCCAGAGTGATCATGGGCCTCTTGGCTGCATCTCTGATCAGTCTTCTCCTTGTCTGAGCTGAAAGTTTAGAGGGACAGCCAGGTCTTGGTAGATTTGCAGTGGTCTGATACTCCTTCCATTTCAAAATGATCGCTTGCACAGTGCTCCTTGGGAGGTTTAAAGCTTGGGAAATCTTTTTGTATCCAAATCCGGCTTTAAACTTCTCCACAACAGTATTACGGACCTGCCTGGTGTGTTCCTTGGTCTTCATGATGCTCTCTGCGCTTTCAACAGAACCCTGAGACTATCACAGAGCAAGTGCATTTATACAGAGACTTGATTACACACAGGTGGATTCTATTTATCACCATCAGTCATTTAGGACAACATTGGATCATTCAGAGATCCTCGCTGAACTTCTGGAGTGAGTTTGCTGCACTGAAAGTAAAGGGGCCGAATAATTTTGCACGCACCACTTTTCAGTTTTTTAATTGCTAAAAAAGTTTAAAATCTCCAATAGATTTCGTTCCACTTCACAATTGTGTCCCACTTGTTGGTGATTCTTCACAAAAAATTAAAATTTTATATCTTTATGTTTGAAGCCTGAAGTGTGTGTGTGTGTGTATGTATATATATATGTATGTAATGTATGTAATATATATATATATATACACATACCGTATTTATCGGCGTATAACACGCACCCCAAGTTTAGGAGGGAATTTTAAGGAAGAAAACTTTTAGGAGTAAAGTTTAAGGAAGAAAAACTTACATTAAAATGCCCATCAACGCACAAATATTGGGAATGTCATCAATCACAGGATATATTTGGTTGTCGAACATATGTCGGGGGAGGGAGGGGGTTGAGACAGACAGCGTTTTTTTCATTCCCCCCCCCCCTTTTTTTTTTTTTTTGTGGAGGGGATAGGGTCAGTTGTAAGAGAACAATGTTACCAAATGGTCTCTTATTAATGTTTAATATGTTAATCCTGCGTAATTATTGTAAAATATGAAATTAAGGATGTTTAATTGTGAAAAGTATAATAGAAAATAAAAAAATTTTGATTATTTAAAAAAAATAAAAAAATATGCCCATCAATGCAGCGTTATCGGTGTCCATCTGCAGCCGTGCAGAATTGTCAGTGCAGCCTTGCCCCAGTGTCCATTGCAGCCTTGTCAGTGCAGCTTTGCCCCCGTGCAGCCTTGCCCCGTGCAGCTTTGTGGGATCGCAGCGATCCCTGCCGACATACACAGCCGTGTGTAAATTTAAATATGGCGCCGAGACTGCAGGGACTCGGCGGAGCCGAGATACACATATCCGAGAGTCCTCTGCTTTTCTCTGCGCCACTTACAGTCCCGCCCTATGGGTGGGATTGTAAGCGGCGCCGAGAAAATCCGAGGACTCTCGGGTATGTGTTTCTCCGCTCTGCCGAGTCCCTGCAGTCTCGGCGCCATATTTGAATTTACACACAGCTGTGTATGTCGGCGGCGATCGCTCCGATCACACACAATTGGGGGGGGGGGGATCGGCCTATAACACGCACCCACGATTTTCCCCTGATTTTCAGGGGAAAAAAGTGCGTGTTATATGCCGATAAATACGGTATATATACACCCTGTTTCCCCAAAAATAAGACCTAGCATGATTGTCAGTGATGGCTGCAATATAAGCCCTACCCTGAAAATAAGACCTACAAGGACTTTAACTAGGGCTTATATTGCAGCCATCGCCGACAATCATGCTAGGTCTTATTTTCAGGGAAACCGGGTATGTATGTCACAAAAGTGAGTACACCCTCACATTTTTGCAAATATTTTCTTCTTCTTTTCACGTGACAACACTGAAGAAATGACACTTTGCTACAATGTAAAGTAGTGAGTGTACAGCTTGTATAACAGTGTAAATTTTCTGTCCCCTCAAAATAACTCAACACACAGCCATTAATGTCTAAACCGCTGGCAACAAAAGTGAGTACACCCCTAAGTGAAAATGTCCAAATTGGGCCCAATTGGCCATTTTCCTTCCCTGGAGTCATGTGACTCGTTAGTGTTACAAGGTCTCAGGTGTGAATAGGGAGCAGGTGTGTTAAATTTGGTGTTATCGCTCTCACTCTCCCATACTCGTCACTGGAAGTTTAACATGGCACCTCATGGCAAAGAACTCTCTGAGGATCTGAAAAAAAAGAATTGTTGCTCTACATAAAGAAGGCCTAGGCTATAAGAAGATTGCCAAGACCCTGAAACTGAGCTGCAGCACGGTGGCCAAGACCATACAGCGGTATAACAGGACAGGTTCCACTAGGGCCGTCTTTAATATTGATTGGGGCCCCCAACCGCCATCCCCCCCCATGCAATTTCGCTCTCCACCTGCTCTGGGACATACAGTAAACTGATTTTGAGTCTAGCTGATATTTATTGTATCAGATCTGGCAGCGATTGCGATTGGTTGCCAGAGGTTACAGCATATTATTACTTCTTACTGACTGGTTGCTGGAGGTTACAGCATACATTACGGCTCATTGATTAATTGCTAGATGTTACATGCACATGATTTCTGCTTGTTTGGTTGCTAGAGATTACTGTACAGTAATACTGCTCACTGATTGGTTGCTAGAGGTTACAGCACATCATCTCCTCACTGCCTGCACACCATGGACTGGGGAGGTGAGCGGACCCATCAATAGACAGTATGAGGCAGCTGCTTTGGGCCCCACAACAATGACAGGGCCCAGGGCAGCTGCCCCTTTTGCCCCGCCTTAAAAACGGCCCTGGGTTCCACTCAGAACAGGCCTTGCCATGGTCGACCAAAGGAGTTGAGTGCACATACTCAGCGTCATATCCACAGGTTGTCTTTGGGAAATAGACGTATGAGTGCTGCCAGCGTTGCTGCAGAGGTTGAAGGGGTGGGGGGTCAGCCTGTCAGTGCTCAGACCATACGCCGCACACTGCATCAAATCAGAAGGCTCTAAAGATGATGCACAAGAAAGCCCACAAACACTTTGCTGAAGACAAGCAGACTAAGGACATGGATTAATGGAACCATGTCCTGTGGTCTGATGAGACCAAGATAAACTTATTTGGTTCAGATGGTGACAAGCGTGTGTGGGGGCAACCAGGTGAGGAGTACAAAGACAAGTGTGTCTTGTCTACAGTCAAGCATGGTGGTGGGAATGTCATGGTCTGGGGCTGCATGAGTGCTGCCGGCACTGGGGAGTTACAGATCATTGAGGGAAGCATGAATGCCAACATGTACTGTGACATACTGAAGCAGAGCATGATCCCCTCCCTTCAGAGACTGGGCCGCAGGGCAGTATTCCAACATAACGACCCCAAACACACCTCCAAGACAACCACTGCCTTGCTAAAGAAGCTGAGGGTAAAGGTGATGGACTGGCCAATCATGTCTCCAGACCTAAACCCTATTGAGCATCTGTGGGACATCCTCAAACGGAAGGTGGAGGAGGGCAAGGTCTCTAACATCCACCAGCTCTGTGATGTCATCATGGAGGAGGGGAAGAGGACTCCAGTGACAACCTGTGAAGCTCTGGTGAACTCCATGCCCAGGAGGGTTAAGGCAGTGCTGGAAAATAATGGTGGCCACACAAAACATTGACACTTTGGGCCCAATTTGGACATTTTCACTTAGGGGTGTACTCACTTTTGTTGCCAGTGGTTTAGACATTAATGGCTGTGTGTTGAGTTATTTTGAGGGGGAGAGGGAGAAGCAGCACCAGGAGCCAGTCAGCTGTGCTCATGTGCTAACAAGGAGTATGCTGATAAGGAGTAGCAGAGGGATGATCACAGTATCAGTCTGCTGCTTCTCCTTTCACTATCCAATCACATGCTAGGGGAGGGACAAGACCTGGAAGTGTTGCGTGACAGAAGAAGAGAAAAATCGGGTCTCCTTCCCTGCCAGACAGGGCTGTGCTTTGTGACAGAGCTGTGTAAACCTCAGGACTGGATGGACAGAAATACAAATCTTTTTGACCAGTAAAATATTAATGTATTTCTATGTATTTAGCAGTTTGCCTGGAGTTTAGCTTTAACCACTTGCCGACCAATGACGTTGGTACGCCGGCCGGTTGATCGGGTGTCCCAGTGGGTGCAGCTGCAAGCATCATCCTGATACCATTTTGTAGAGCCGATGGTTGTCTCTCTTGTGAAAGCAATCCTACCGGCTAACCAGCTAACCACTGGATTGCTTTTACAAGCAGCGCGCCGCGTAGTAACATTTACACTGTTTGGCGCCGTTGCACGGAAGCGTGTGCAATTTTAAAGCAGGACATGTTTGGTATCTATTTACTCGGTGTAACATCACCTTTTATATTTTATTAAAAATTGGGTTATGTAGTGTGCATTTTTTCCCCCCAAAAATTTATTGCATTTATAAAACCGTTGTGCAAATACTGTGTGATCTACAAAATTGCAACATCCACCAGTTTATTCTCTATGGCCTCTGCTTTTATTTATATATATATATATATATATATATATATATAAATAAAGATAGATTTGGGGGGTTCAAGGATATTTTCTAGCAAAAAATGCTGATTGTTGCATGTGAACAAAAAGTGCCAGAAAAGGCCCGGTGTTATAGTGCAAAAACCATTTCGTTTTGGACGGAGCAGGAGGGGTGCTGCGATTTCCAGCTTGGGGCACTTATCTCACGGTGCCAAGCAGTGAAGTGCACACTTGTAAGGTTATCACTAACGTCAGCTCTGTTGGTTGGAACGTGTATGACTTAATCCAACGAACGTCACAGATAATGCGGACAATCCCACCAGCCGGTTCCATAGACAAGTACGCTTTGTGCTTTATTGAGGATTGGCCTACAACTTCTAGTGGCCAAATCGCACTACAGTCGTGGCAAAACGCACCACGTGTGTTTGGGTACCATTCAGTCTTGGGCTGCATTCACACCTGAGCGTCGTGTTTTTGAGCGTTTTTTCTTTTCAGGCATTGTTTTGGGCGTTTGTGTTTTGCTTTTGTTTGTTGTTTTGTTTTGTTTTTTTTGGACAATGCTTTTGAGCGTTTTTTTTTTATTAACCAATATAGAAAAATCTCATTTGTTGCTATGTTTTTCAACCTCTTCATCTTCTTCTTTTATTTTATTATTAAAACACAACCAAATACACAATAAATAAACATACCTATGTTTCAGTTACATTATTACCTCAATATTTTATATTTGTTCATTTGTTTTTTTTACTTTTTTTTAAGGGGTTAAAGGTTATGGTTAGGGAGTTAATTTTATTTATTTTATTTCATATTTATTTAGTTAGATTGGGTGTTAGGGGTCAATATTAGGGCTTAGGATTACGTTTTGGGGTTAATAGGGTTAGGGTTTAGGATTGAGGTTAATATTAGGATTAGGGGTTAAAAGAGGTTAGGGTTGCGGGTTAATATTAGTGGTAAGGGTTAGGAGTCAATATTAGAGTTAGGCTTTAATAGGGTTTGGGTTTAGGATTGGGGGTTAATATTAGGGTTAGGGGGTTAGGATTAGGGTTAGGTGTCAATAGTGAGGTTAGGGGTTGTTAGGGTTTAGGATTGGGGGTTAATATTGGGGTTAATAGGGTTTAGAATTGGGGGGTTAACATTAGGGTTAGGATTGGGGGGATATTATTAGGGTTAGGTTTAGGGGTTGGGGGTTAATGTTAGGGTTAGGAGTCAATATTGGGGTTAGAGGTAATAGGGATAGGGTTTAGGATTGGGGGTTAGTATTAGGGTTAGGATTGGGGGTTATTAGGGTTAGGATTAGGGGTTAATAGGGTTGGGGGTTAATATCAGGGTTAGTGGTAAGGATTAGGAGTCAATATTAGAGTTAGGGGTTAATAGGGTTAGGGTTTAGGATTGGGGGTTAACATTAGGGTTAGGATTGGGGGATATTAGGGTTAGGATTAGGGGTTAATAGGGTTAGGGTTGGGGGTTAAAGTTAGGGTTAGGACTCAATATTGAGGTTAGGGGTTAATAGGGTTAGGGTTTAGGATTGGGGGTTAATATTAGGGTTAGGATTGGGGAAGTTATTATTAGGGTTAGGGGTTAGAATTAGGGTTAGGGATCAATATTAAGGTTAGGGGTTAATAGGTTTAGGGTTTAGGATTGGGGGTTAATGTTAGGGGGTTAAGGTTAGGAGTCAATATTGGGGTTAGGAGTTAATAGGGTTGGGGTTTAGGATTGGGGGTTAATATTGGGGTTAGGATTGGGGGTTATTAGGATTAGGGGTTAATAGGGTTAAGGTTGGGGGTTAATGTTAGGAGTCAATATTGGGCTTAGGGGTAATAGAGTTAGGGTTTAGGATTGGGGGTTAATATTAGGGTTAGGATTAGGGGTTAATAGGGTTAGGGTTGGGGGTTAATATTAGGGTTAGTGCTAAGGATTAGGGATAGGAGTCAATATTAGAGTTAGGGGTTATTAAGATTAGGGGTTGTTAGGGTTGGGGGTTAATATTAGGGTTAGGAGTCAATATTGGGGTTAGGGGTTAATAGGATTGGGGGTTAATATCAGGGTTAGGATTGGGGGGTTATTATTAGGGTTAGGGGTCAATATTAAGGTTAGGGGTTAATAGGGTTAGGGTTTAGGATTGGGGGTTAATATTAGGGTTAGGGTTTTTTAATTCATTTTTATTTTATGTATTTTAACTATTTCTTTTTAATTATTTACTTTTTTTAAATTTTTGCATGTGAGCAGAAAAAAACATGCAACAAAACACTCAATAAAACTGATCAACCTGCCCGATTCACATTACAAAAAAAGCTCAAGCACTTTTTTGAGCTTCAGGCGACTTGTAATGGAGATGTGAACCGTCTCCATAGGGAATAATTGATTTTTTTTTTTTTTCTTCCAGCGTTTTGGAGCTTCGAGCTGCAAGCTAAAAAAAACCCACGGAGGTGTGAATGGGGCCTTAATGGCACCTCAAACGCGATGCAATTTTGCCGCTCCTTTTAGGCCGACAAGCTTTGCGCGATCTGTTCTGCCACAATTTGCCACGTGATTCTGTCACTTGACAATCACGGCAAAATCGCCCTGCGTTTTGAGGTGCCATGAAGAACGAATGGCACCTAAACATTGGTGCGTTTTGTCGCGATTGCAGTGCGATTTGAAATCGCCAGCAGAATCAAAATCGCGAAGCGTGAATGGAGCCTAAGGATTTGCGATCTGCTGCGGGTGCCAATACATTGTTAAAGGCAGATCAGTATGATTTGCTGTGGGTTTAGTGTTTCAAGGACACATATTTTTATTCATTTGTTTTCGTCTTTTTTTTTTTTTTTTTTTTTTTTTACTCTATGAACTTGTTCCTTTTTTCAGCCTGATTATTTATGAGCAAAGAACACCTGTTACATACTTAAACAGTCTTACATTTGGCACATGAGACCAGTACCCAACCTTACCACTAGAGGCGCCACCCTGGCACCTCCTGACATGGCTGGGAGGGAGATTTTATATCCAGCAGGCCGAAAATCGAGTAACTGGAATCTCCGAACACGTTCCAATCAGATGACAGACCCCTGAATGAGAGACCAGCTCCAGCAATGATAACACAGGACCTATTGTTGTAGGTTGGCCTCGAATGTCCCCACTTATGGCTCAGATCCCGGAAACAGAAGTGGGGAGGAGTTTATTCTTTTGTCACCCATGTCACCCATGCCCCCCCCCCCCCCCAAAAAAAAAAATCAATGTGACCTTCGCACCAGATATGAGAATGACATTCCTGTGTGCAGGGGGGCCAGGGTATCAAGCAAAAATCTGATTTACTATCCCAATTACAATGCCATAGGTTTTCTATAAACGCTAACAAAAAATAGGTAAAAAGTTACTGTCCTGCAGTAGTTTGTGCCTCTGCCCCTCCCACAATGGTGAGATTCCCTGCAGTAGTTTGTGTGTCTGCCCCTCCCACAATGGTGAGATTCCCTGCAGTAGTGTGTGTGTCTGCCCCTCCCACAATGGTGAGATTCCCTGCAGTAGTTTGTGTGTCTGCCCCTCCCACAATGGTGAGATTCCCTGCAGTAGTTTGTGTGTCTGCCCCTCCCACAATGGGGAGATTTCCTTCAAGTAGTTTGTCTCTGCCCCTCCCACAATGGTGAGATTTCCCGCAGTAGTTTGTGTCTCTGGCCCTCCCACAATGGGGAGATTTTCTTTAAGTAGTTTGTCTCTGCTCCTCCCACAACGGTGAGATTTCTAGCAGTAGTTTGTGTCTCTGCCCCTCCCACTATGGGGAGATTTCCTGCAGTACTTTGTGTCTCTGCCCCTCCCACATTTGGGAGATTTCCCTCCAGTAGTTTGTCTCTGCCCCTCCCACAATGGTGAGATTTCCCCCCAGTAGTTTGTGACTCTGCCCCTCCCACAATGGGGAGATTTCCTCCCAGTAGTTTGTGTCTCCGCCCCTCCCACAATTGGGAGATTTCCCACAGTAGTTTGTGTCTCTGCCCCTCCCACAATGGGGAGATTTCCTGCAGTACTTTGTGTCTCTGCCCCTCCCACAATAGGGAGATTTCTTGCAGTACTTTGTGTCTCTGCCCCTCCCACAATGGGAAGATTTCGTCCTTTCTGAGTTCTCCTATAAGTGTTATGAGAAGGTCTCTGACAAGAAGCAGTTGGTGATGATGAGGTTAGTTGAGTTGCCCTTTTAAATGTGACTGAGATTGTTGGCACAGCGCTGATCCTAGGAGTGGTGTACCTGGAGCAGAAAGGGCGCGGCCATGTTATCCTCTCCGATACGCTCTCTGGATGGCAGTCTGTTTACACTGTGAGTCACCTGCAGAATTCGGGCACCTCTACTATGTGACCTCACTATGTACATAGCCCAGGATTTCACAATCACTCCGGAGAGGAAAGTCAGAATTGTGCAGGAAAATCGTCCTCTTTATATTTGTAGGAGAAGCCATATTTGCAGAAGATATAAATCTGTTTTTCTGTAGAGCTGTTCAGTGACTGCGCTTTACTTTTCCCTACCCGACCAAATCTACAACCTGCATTCAACCCCAACATATTTACAACCCGCATCCAACCTGACCAGATCTACAACCTTCATCCAACCCGACCATATCTACAACCTTCATCCAACCCGACCATATCTATAATCTGCATCCAACCTGACCATATCTATAATCTGCATCCAACCCCAACATATCTACAACCCGCATCCAACCTGACCAGATCTACAACCTTCATCCAACCCGACCAGATCTACAACCTTCATCCAACCCGACCATATCTATAATCTGCATCCAACCCGACCATATCTATAATCTGCATCCAACCCCAACATATCTACAACCCGCATCCAACCTGACCAGATCTACAACCTCCATTCAACCCCAACATATCTACAACCTGCATCCAACCCGACCATATCTACAACCTGCATCCAACCCGACCATATCTACAACCTGCATTCAACCCCAACATATCTACAACCTGCATCCAACCCGACCATATCTACAACCTGCATTCAACCCGACCATATCTACAACCTGCATCCAACCCGACCAGATCTACAACCCGCATCCAACCTGACCAGATCTACAACCTGCTTCCAACCCAACCATATATCAAACCCGGCCATATCTACAATCTGCATCCAACCTGACCATATCTACAACCCGCATCGATCACATATACAACCTGCATCCAACCCGACCAGATCTACAACCTGCTTCCAACCCAACCATATATCAAACCCGGCCATATCTACAATCTGCATCCAACCTGACCATATCTACAACCCGCATCGATCACATATACAACTTGCATCCAACCCGACCATATCTACAACCTGCATTCAACCCCAACATATCTACAATCCGCATCCAACCTGACCGGATCTACAACCTTCATCCAACCCGACCATATCTACAACCCGCATCCAACCTGACCAGATCTACATCTGCATCCAACCCGACCAGATCTACAACCTGCTTCCAACCTGACTCTGTTTACAACCAGCATCCAACCCGACTATATATATACAACCTGCATCCAACCCGACCAGATCTACAACCTGCATCCAACCCGACCAGATCTACAACCTGCATCCAACCCGACCAGATCTACAACCTGCTTCCAACCTGACTCTGTTTACAACCAGCATCCAACCCGACTATATATATACAACCTGCATCCAACCCGACCAGATCTACAACCTGCATCCAACCCGACCAGATCTACAAACCTGCATCCAACCCGACCAGATCTACAACCTGCATCCAACCCGACCAGATCTACAACCTTCATCCAACCCGACTATATATATACAACCTGCATCCAACCCAACCATATCTACAACCTGCTTCCAACCCGACCATATCTACAACCTGCATCGATCACATATACAACCTGCATCCAACCCGACCAGATCTACAACCTGCTTCCAACCCAACCATATATCAAACCCGGCCATATCTACAACCTGCATCCAACCCGACCAGATCTACAACCTGCATCCAACCCAACCATATCTACAACCTGCTTCCAACCCAACCATATATCAAACCCGGCCATATCTACAATCTGCATCCAACCTGACCATATCTACAACCCGCATCGATCACATATACAACCTGCATCCAACCCGACCAGATCTACAACCTGCTTCCAACCCGACCAGATCTACAACCCGCATCCAACCCGACCAGATCTACAACCCGCATCCAACCCCACTATATATACAACCTGCATCCAACCCGACCAGATCTACAACCTGCATCCAACCCGACCAGATCTACAACCTGCATCCAACCCGACTATATATACAACCTGCATCCAACCCGACCAGATCTACAACCCGCATCCAACCCGACCAGATCTACAACCCGCATCCAACCCGACTATATATACAACCTGCATCCAACCCGACCAGATCTACAACCTGCATCCAACCCGACCAGATCTACAACCTGCATCCAACCCGACCAGATCTACAACCTGCATCCAACCCGACCAGATCTACAACCTTCATCCAACCCGACCATATCTACAACCTGCATCGATCACATATACAACCTGCATCCAACCCGACCAGATCTACAACCTGCTTCCAACCCGACCATATCTACAACCTGCATCGATCACATATACAACCTGCATCCAACCCGACCAGATCTACAACCTGCATCCAACCCGACCAGATCTACAACCCGCATCCAACCCGACCAGATCTACAACCCGCATCCAACCCGACTATATATACAACCTGCATCGATCACATATACAACCTGCATCCAACCCGACCAGATCTACAACCTGCTTCCAACCCAACCATATATCAAACCCGGCCATATCTACAATCTGCATCCAACCTGACCATATCTACAACCCGCATCGATCACATATACAACCTGCATCCAACCTGACTATATGTGACTGCATCCAACCTGACTATATATACAACCTCCATCCAACCCGACCATATCTACAACCTGCATCCAACCCCACCATATCTACAACCTGCATCCAACCCGACCAGATCTACAACCCGCATCAATCACATATACAACCTGCATCCAACCTGACCATATCTACAACCTACATCCAACCCGACCATATCTACAACCTGCATCCAACCCCACCATATCTACAACCTGCATCCAACCCGACCAGATCTACAACCTTCATCCAACCCGACTATATATATACAACCTGCATCCAACCCAACCATATCTACAACCTGCTTCCAACCCGACCATATCTACAACCTGCATCGATCACATATACAACCTGCATCCAACCCGACCAGATCTACAACCTGCTTCCAACCCAACCATATATCAAACCCGGCCATATCTACAACCTGCATCCAACCCGACCAGATCTACAACCTGCATCCAACCCAACCATATCTACAACCTGCTTCCAACCCAACCATATATCAAAACCCGGCCATATCTACAATCTGCATCCAACCTGACCATATCTACAACCCGCATCGATCACATATACAACCTGCATCCAACCCGACCAGATCTACAACCCGCATCCAACCCGACCAGATCTACAACCCGCATCCAACCCCACTATATATACAACCTGCATCCAACCCGACCAGATCTACAACCTGCATCCAACCCAACCATATCTACAACCTGCTTCCAACCCAACCATATATCAAACCCGGCCATATCTACAATCTGCATCCAACCTGACCATATCTACAACCCGCATCGATCACATATACAACCTGCATCCAACCCGACCAGATCTACAACCTGCATCCAACCCGACCAGATCTACAACCCGCATCCAACCCCACTATATATACAACCTGCATCCAACCCGACCAGATCTACAACCTGCATCCAACCCAACCATATCTACAACCTGCTTCCAACCCAACCATATATCAAACCCGGCCATATCTACAATCTGCATCCAACCTGACCATATCTACAACCCGCATCGATCACATATACAACCTGCATCCAACCCGACCAGATCTACAACCTGCATCCAACCCGACCAGATCTACAACCCGCATCCAACCCGACCAGATCTACAACCTGCATCCAACCCGACCAGATCTACAACCCGCATCCAACCCGACCAGATCTACAACCCGCATCCAACCCCACTATATATACAACCTGCATCCAACCCGACCAGATCTACAACCTGCATCCAACCCGACCAGATCTACAACCTGCATCCAACCCGACTATATATACAACCTGCATCCAACCCGACCAGATCTACAACCCGCATCCAACCCGACCAGATCTACAACCTGCATCCAACCCGACTATATATACAACCTGCATCCATCCCGACCAGATCTACAACCTGCATCCAACCCGACCAGATCTACAACCTGCATCCAACCCGACCAGATCTACAACCTGCATCCAACCCGACCAGATCTACAACCTTCATCCAACCCGACTATATATACAACCTGCATCCAACCCAACCATATCTACAACCTGCTTCCAACCCGACCATATCTACAACCTGCATCGATCACATATACAACCTGCATCCAACCCGACCAGATCTACAACCTGCATCCAACCCGACCAGATCTACAACCCGCATCCAACCCGACCAGATCTACAACCTGCATCCAACCCGACCAGATCTACAACCTGCATCCAACCCGACCAGATCTACAACCCGCATCCAACCCGACCAGATCTACAACCTGCATCCAACCCGACCAGATCTACAACCCGCATCCAACCCGACTATATATACAACCTGCATCCAACCCGACCAGATCTACAACCTGCATCCAACCCGACCAGATCTACAACCTGCATCCAACCCAACCATATATCAAACCCGGCCATATCTACAATCTGCATCCAACCTGACCATATCTACAACCCGCATCGATCACATATACAACCTGCATCCAACCTGACTATATGTGACTGCATCCAACCTGACTATATATACAACCTCCATCCAACCCGACCATATCTACAACCTGCATCCAACCCCACCATATCTACAACCTGCATCCAACCCGACCAGATCTACAACCCGCATCAATCACATATACAACCTGCATCCAACCTGACCATATCTACAACCTACATCCAACCCGACCATATCTACAACCTGCATCCAACCCCACCATATCTACAACCTGCATCCAACCCCACCATATCTACAACCTGCATCCAACCCCACCATATCTACAACCTGCATCCAACCCGACCAGATCTACAACCTGCATCCAACCCCACCATATCTACAACCTGCATCCAACCCGACCAGATCTACAACCTGCATCCAACCCGACCATATATCAAACCCGACCATATCTACAATCTGCATCCAACCTGACTCTGTCTACAACCTGCATCCAACCTGACCATATCTACAACCTGCATCCAACCCGACCATATCTACAACTTACATCCAAAACCGACCATATCTACAACCTGCATCGGTCACATATACAACCTGCATCCAACCCGACCATATCTACAACCTGCATCCAACCCGACCAGATCTACAACCTGCATCCAACCCGACCATATATCAAACCCGACCATATCTACAATCTTCATCCAACCTGACTCTGTCTACAACCTGTATGCAACCTGACCATATCTACAACCTGCATCGATCACATATACAACCTGCATCCAACCTGACTATACAACCTGCATCCAACCTGACTATACAACCTGCATCCAACCCGACTATATAGAAAACTGTTAAAGGCCAGTTTCATGATGACTTCTTTCTGCCTCTGCCAGCTGAATTGTGAGACAAAACTCTGCCTGTTTCTATATGTAGAAATTGAGCCTGGACCCCAAAGTGGCCTGCAGCATGATTTTACCTGTGCCCTGCATCCCCACGCAATAGGCAACCTCTGGTGGGGGGGGGGGGGGCCTGATTGGTCCCAGGTCTTTTCAGAGTCGCTCGGTCATCACAAGTGAGTGGGCGAGGGATGTGCATGCTCCTTCCAGCTGGAGTTCAGGGGTTACTATAGGACACGTTTGGGTGGGACCCGATTACAGAACCGGAGGGGAATGTTCCGGGACAGGCTGATTAACCCCCGACATCCCAGAGGTATTAGTGACCCCGGCAGGCTGGATGGGGGCCCACGCTGCATCCCATTCTTCTTATGACTTCACCTTCCCGGAATAATATATGAAAACTTAACGACTTCCACATTAGGATTGGCGATGGGAGTTCTCCACATACGCGGTGTTGTGCAATGGGAGTGGGGAGGCGGCTCGGGCTGCGGACGGACACGAGGGCCACACAGCGGTTCAGGGTTGTTCACACCAAGTGTGCTAACCTGTATCTGTAAATGCAAAGTCAACGCAAGGACACGCCAATCTCAAAGACATCTCAACTAATGTGTGTGCTGAGGGACAACTAGAGCTGCACGATTCTAGCTAAAATGAGAATCACAATTTTTTTGCTTAGAGGATAGATGACGATTCTCTCACGATTTTAATGGCGTAACATCATCTTTCACATTAAAACAAAAAAAAATTGGGCTAACTTTACTGTTTAGTTTCTTTTTTCTTTATTCATTGAAGTGTATATTTTCCCAAAAAATTGCGTTTGAAAGACCGCTGGGCAAATACAGTGTGACATAAAATATTGCAGCAATTGCCATTTTATTCCCTAGGGTCTCTGCTAAAATATATATAATGTTTGGGGGTTCCAAGTAATTTTCTGGCAAAAAATATTTATTTTAACTTAAAGAAGTGTCAGAAAAAGATTTAGACTTTAAGTGGTTAAACTTCCTGCATTTACACGTTGTTTAAAACTTGGCAGATTACACAGAAGTTCTATCCCTTTGATCTAAGAAGGAAGTTAGTTACAATGTTTCAAGTTATAAACTTGTCAGACTGCCAGGATGCTTTCTTTTGACAGCTGAGTGAGCAGATAAGTCTCTCCACTTGTTTATATGAAAGAATCGACAACCACTGCAGGAGAGATCGTGAGGGGGGGGGGGTGAATCGAGATCACGATTTTAACGATTAATTGTGCAGCTCTAGTGGTCATCCTGGTGTGCAGTGCAACTTACAAAAAACACCTCAATGCAACGCCATGGTGTGAACGTAGCCAAACTTCATTTGGACGACAGGCGTCCCCCCCCCCCCCCCCCCGCGTTCCTATTCTGCACAATTTTTACCAGGATTCTCCAGGTGGCAAAATCGCGCCACGATTGGGGTGCCATTTGAAAGTGACAGAGATCGCAAGCGTGTCCAGCCTTTTGCGGTGATTCAGAATTGCGCAAACGTGTCCCGCGTTTTGCGGCGATTCAGAACCTCAATCCCGAATGCCATGGTGTGAACGAGCCAAACTTCTTTTGGGCGACAGGTGCCCTGCAATTCTGTTTGCTTGATTTTACCGTGATTTGCCGGGCGACAATCGTGGCAAAATTGGGGTGCCATTGATATTAACTGGGATCGCAAGCACGTCCCGCATTTTGCGGCGATTCGGGATCACGTGCCAGAATTGCGGCGGTTCTGCCCAGGATTCGGATTGGTTAGATGTGAACGGAGCCTTAAGCCTCGTACACACGATCGGATTTTCGGCAGGGAATTGTGTGATGACAGGCTGTTTGCCTAAAATCCGATCGTTAGTACGCTCCATCGGACAATTGTTGTCCAACTTTCGGCCAACAAATGTTGGATGACAGCCTAGTAAAGTTTCGACGAACAACGGTCTGTTGCCAGATTTCCCTATCGTGTGCACACAAAAGTCCAAAGTACAAACACGCATGCTCGGAATCAATGCTCACTAAACACGACATTAGCAGAAGGTGCCCAAAGGGTGGCGATCAAGAGCTGCATTTCCACGTAGTACGTCACTACGTTTGTGTTTGTTGGCCGACAATTGTGTACCGTTTTGTGCGCAAGACAAGTTCACAGCACACGCCCTTCGGACAAAAGCCTGATGCTCTGTTGGCCAAAAATCCGATCGTGTGTACGAGGCTTAAGGCTCCGTTCGCACCATGGCGTTCTGGATCAAAATTGCGGCAAAGCGCGGGACGCTTTTTTTTTTAGATGCCATTACATCTTAAATCGCACCCCAAGTACGGTGCGATTTTTTTTTTTTTTTTTTTTTTTTTTTTTTCTGCGCTATAATCGCAATCACAGCAAATTGCAATTTACTGCCATTGCGATTATTGCGCGGAAAAATGACGCCGCGCTTGGGGTGAGATTTAAGATGTAATGGCATCGAAAAAAGCGTCCCTTGCTTTGCCGCGATTTTGATCCAGAACACCATGGTGCGAACGGAGCCTTAAGCCTCGTACACACCATCGGATTGTTGGCCAACAGAGCGTCAGAGTTTTGTCCGAAGGGCGTGTGTAGCTGTCGCTCAGAAGAAGCTCCTGCTCCTTCGTGATTTACCACATTTGCAGGGCGATTTTATTGTGCGCCAAAATTGCACCATGATTGGGGGTGCTATTAAGAAGTAATGGCATCGCACAAGCGTCCCGCTGCGATTTTGAATGGGGGGGGCAGAATCATGGCGATTCTGTAGGGAATGAATAGGACGAGAAAAGGGAGTGGTTCTGGGACATCTTGAAGAACCAAAATATTTACACAAGACTCGTTCTAATTACAAACATCTGGGGTGAGTGTGCAGAGAATGGAGCGCAGTCACTGGGGGAGGGGGGGGGGGTTAGATCCTGAACAGCCTGCGACCCTCCAGATGTGGAGGAACTACAACTCCCAGCATGATCATACAGCCGGTTCCCCTCGGTTGGATCTTGCAGGACACCCCCCCCCCCCCCTTGCCTGGCTGCAGCTGGAATCCAGCTGTTGAGAAGTCGGCTCGCCCTCCTCCTCCTCCTCCTCTGGCCGGGGGAATCCTCCAATGGAGTCATGCAGCAGCTGCGCCCGGCGCGGATCTCCGGGGATACGCCGCGCAATTCTCCAACAATTTGATGTATTTTGCAGCACAATGAGGGAGACTGAGAGGGATACAGAGACGTCTCTAGCCAAACTCGCTGCCCGGTGGGATTTAACCCCCTCCTGTCCGTCAGTAGCGGAATCTTTTGCAAGAAAATGGCTTAAAAGGTGACCCACTGTACAATGTCATGCGATTTGACCTGTCAAATCACCCAAAATCACAAAGTAGAGCAGGAACTACTTTTTCAAACTCGCATACATCCGAATGACAATAGTACCGAATTTTAAAGGAATCCGAAATTACGGAAAAAATTATTCGTCTGAAATTCAAATCGTTTTCAAATACCTTTTCGAATAGTATTCAAATTCAATGGTTTTTGGAGTAGTGCAGGAACTACTTTTTCAAATTCGCTGCGACACCGCAAAAGGAGTCCGCAGTGCGATTGGCGGAAATAGGGTGCAACTTGTCGTCATGCGATTCGACCTGTCAAATCACATGACAAGTCACACCATATTTTTTTCCGTAATTTCGGATTCGTTTCAAATTCGGTACTATTGTCATTCCGAATGATAATAGTACCGAATTTTCAACGAATCCGAAATTACGGGAAAAAAAATTCAGCTGCAATTCGAATTCAAATCGTTTTGGAATACTTTTTCGAATAGTATTCGAATTCAGTGGTTTTTGGAGTAGTGCAAGAACTACTTTTTCAAATTCAGTGCGATTTAACCCCCCCTCCTGTCCATCAGTAGCAGAACCTTTTGCAAGAAAATGGCTTAAAATGTGACCACACACACTATACAATGTGATTGTACGATCTCCTTCGCATTGGAGCGATTTTTGTCATGTGATTTGACCTTTCAAATCACCCGAAATCACAAAGTAGAGCAGGAACTACTTTTTCAAATTCACATACATCCGAATGACAATAATACCGAATTTTAAAGGAATCCGAAATTACGAAATTAAAAAAAATTTGTCTGAAATTCGAATTTGAATCGTTTTCGAATAGTATTCGAATTCAATCGTTTTTGGAGTAGTGCAGGAACTACTTTTTCAAATTCGGTGCGACACCGCAAAAGTAGTCCGCAGTGCGATTGGTGGACAACAGGGTGCAACTCGTCGCCATGAGATTCGACCTGTCAAATCGCATGACAAGTCGCACCATATTTTTTTCCGTAATTTTGGATTTGTTTAAAATTCGGTACTATTGTCTTTCCGAATGACAACAGTACCGAATTTTAAACGAATCCGAAATTACGGGAAAAAAAAATTTGGCTGCAATTCGAATCGTTTTCAAATACTTTTTCGAATAGTATTCGAATTCAATGGTTTTTGGAGTAGTGCAGGAACTACTTTTTCAAACTCGCTGCGACACCTCAAAAGGAGTCCGCAGTCCGAATTTGACCTGTCAAATCGTATATGACAAGTCTCACGCTATTGCCGCCAATCGCTCTGCGAACTTTTGAGGTGCCGCACCGAATTTGAAAAAGTAGTTCCTGCACTACTTTTTTTGTGATTTCGGGCGATTCGACAGGTCAAATCGAATGACAAAAATCGCTCCAATGTTAACGAGGGCTAAAGGAGATCATACAATCTACATTGTATAGTGTGTGTGGTGTCACCTTTTAAGCCATTTTTCTTGCAGAGAAAGTAGTTCCCGCACTACTTTTTTTGTGATTTCGGGGTGCGACTTGTGCATGAAGCCGCGCAGATTGTCTTCCAAGTTGCACCCGAAGTCGCACTGACCTGCGATTTTTCAGATAGTCGCACAATTTTCAAAGCTGCAGCCAATGTGAACGAGGGCTTAGATTCCCCCCATCGGTTATGTCAGGCAAGGAGGTTGTACAATCAGATTGTATATAGTGTGTGTGGTCAGTTGTTGTGTACCTGCCGGGGGATTTAACCCCTTGCTGGCGGCTCCGTCATTTGCAATGCTTCACTTTCACCTGGGCGGCTGTCCACAAATGGTTAAAGTCCGTCTGCATTCAAAACTTTTTAGTTTAAAAAAAAAAAAAGTGAGACCCTCTGCCAGGTTTTTACTGCTGTGTCCCCCATTGGGGAGATTCCCCCTCACTTCCTGTCCCGGTGACCACAGTCACACATATGGTTTCACACGACATACATAAATCCCAGACACCTTTTAGCATTCATCCTCTGCACACGGCTGGGTATCCTCTGTGCATTCCCTACTTCCAGACATACCATGTGAGCTGACTGCAGCGTGAGAGGGAGGTTGCACAGATCCCCAGTGAGAAAATGCAGTTGGGAAGCACTGTGAAAGGGTTGCTGAATCTGTCATTTTATGAAGCTTGGATTAGGTGGATGGAGGGGAATGCTCTGCGTCGGCACCCAGGACCCCGTCTTAGGCTGCGGGGAGGAGGGGGCGTTCCCACGCTGGAATGGTATATTCCAGAAACCAGATGGGATATAAAACATTTTAATCATATTGCTGGCAGGAAATAAGAGAGACGCTTCATAACGGGATACAACGATGATAGATGGCTGCTCTGGATGGAGGGGGATTGTCTATATCACACGGTCGATTGCACAATGTGTGCCGCCATCTGATCTCCATCTCCATAAAGAGGAACTCCGGACCTTGTAGACTTCACCATAGACAGAGGGGAGCGATTGTTCCTCCGATTTTATAAATCGCAGATTCGTTTTCACCAGATTTCCAGGCGAGACTTATGTGCGGTTCGTTTCGTTCTGAATTAAAATTCAAACGAATTTCAGTTTTTTCGCAAATTGGGATGTATCCGAATTTACAAATGACAGTGGTACCGAATTTTAAGCGAATCTGAAATTGCGGGGAAAAAAATTTGTCCGAAATTCGAATCGTTTTCGAATAGTATTCGAATTCAATGGTTTTCCAATTTTCAAAGAGAATAAAATAGAATAGATAATGAAGCAATAGAATAGAAAAAAAAATGATATACTAGAAAAGAATAGAACAAAAAATAAAAGAATAGAATATGAGTAAAACAGAACATAATAGAATAGAAAACAAAAGAACAGAATAGACTAGAATATAATCGCAACAAATAGAATAGAATAACATAGAATATAACCTTCTTCTGAAATTCAAATTTCAAATAGAATGCATTTAAATTCGAATACATAAATAAATAATAGAATAGAAAAGAATAGAATAGAAAAAAAAACAATAGAACAGAAAGAACATAGCCATCTTCCTATTCTAATCTATTCTTTTCTATTCTATTCAAATTCAAATTGATCCTATTTGAATTTTGGGAAATGGTTATATTCTTTCTATTTTATTGTTTTTTTTTTCCTTTCTTTTCTAGTCTATTCTTTTCTTAGAATACATTTGAATACATAAGAAAAGAAATAATAGAATAAAAAAGAATAGAATAGAATGAATATAACCATTTCCCAAAATTCAAATAAAATCAATTTGATTTTGAATAGAATAGAAAAGAATAGAGTAGAATAGATTACAAAATAACACAATAGTAAAGTAAAAAATAGAATAGAATGAATATAACCATCTTCCTATTCTGATCTATTCTTTTCTATTCTATTCAAATTCGAATTGATTCTATTTGAATTTTGGGAAATGGTTATATTATTTCTATTCTATTGTTTTTTTTTTCTATTCTATTCTTTTCTTTTCTTTTCTACCCTATTATTTTCTTATGTATTTAAACGTATTCTAAGAAAAGAATAGACTAAAAAAGAATAGAATAGAAAGAATATAACCATTTCCCTAAATTCAAATAAAATCAATTTGATTTTGAATAGAATAGAAAAGAATAGAGTAGAATAGATTACAAAATAACACAATAGTAAAGTAAAAAATAGAATAGAATGAATATAACCAATTTCCTATTCTGATCTATTCTTTTCTATTCTATTCAAATTCGAATTGATTCTATTTGAATTTTGGGAAATGGTTATATTCTTTCTATTCTATTGTTTTTTTTCTATTCTATTCTTTTCTTTTCTACCTTATTATTTTCTTATGTATTCAAACGTATTCCAAAAAAAGAATAGAATAGAAAGAATCTAAGCATTTCCCAAAATTCAAATAGAATCAATTTGAATAGAATAGAAAAGAATAGATTAGAATAGGAAGATGGTTATATTCATTCTATTCTATTCTGTTGTTTTTTACTTTATTATTGTGTTATTTTCTATTATATTCCATTCTATTCTTTTCTATTCTATTCAAAATTGAATTGATTCTGTTTGAATTTTGGAAAATGGTTTATTTTATTTCTATTTTATTCTATTCTTTTTTATTATTATTATTCTATTCCTTTCTATTCTATTCCCATCCATTCTATTCTGTTCTTTTGTTTTCTATCCTATTTTGTTCTGTTTTTAAAGTCTATGGGCACAAGTCGGATAGAAGTTGCCTTGAAGTAGTACAGGAACCTTTATTCTAAAGTCGGAGCGACTATAGGAGTATTAAGACAGCTCTCATTGACTAACATGGGATTTCACACGTCATGCGACATGCGGGATCTCGACAATTCGGATCCCAAGTTGCGTCAGGGTGACCATGAACCAATTGTTGGCTTTAATTAGGCAAATCCGGGATCCCTGTATACTCACTGAGGCTCCATTCACACCTGAGCGTTTTGTAGCTTGAAGCCTGAAGCTACAAAACGTTTGAAGGGAAAAAATCCATTATTCTCTACGGAGATGGTTCACATCTCCACTCCAAGTCGCCTGAAGCCCAACGCCTGAAGCTCAAACAAGTCCTGGACCCTTTTTTGTTGCGCGAATCGGGCAGATTTGGGCGTTTTTGGAGCAGGAAGCAGATGACAAAATCTAACAACAGCAACAAATGATGAAACAGATGATCATTTTTCCTATTGGCTAATAATAATAAAAAACGCCAAAGCTCAAAAACGCCGGACAACGCTGCATGGAAACGCGCAAATATACCCAGAAAAACGCGCGACAAAACGCCGGAAGAACGCTCAAAAGCGCTACGCTCAGGTGTGAATGGGGCCCTAAGGTGTAGGCAGATTCGGCTGTCAAACAAAGCAGTCTGAATCAGTGCTGATAGAAAGATACAATGTAACCTAATGTTACTTTTTTTTGTATCTTTCTGTTCATTCATCTGGAGAGCAAAGGAATAAACCTGGATCTCAAAATGATGTCAAGTAAAGCAACCGGAAGCAAAAAATTTTAATTTTTTAAATTTTAATTTCAGTAAAATGTTCCGTTTAACCCCTTATTACCCTTAGCTTATGCTAAACAGCCCTAATTTACTCACTTCTCACTTCAACTATTATTTTCCTGTTGATTTTTTTTTTTATTATTATTATTATTATATATATATATATATATATATATATATATATATATATATATATATATATATATATATATATATATATATATATATATAATTTTTTTTTCTCACTTAAACTATTTTCCTGTTGATTTTTTTATTTTATTTTATATATATATATATATATATATATATATATATATATATATATATATAATAGTTGAAGTGAGGAAAATATATATATATATATAATTTGTTTTTATTTTAGTTTCTATTTTAGTTTCTAATTATATATATATATATATATATATATATATATATATATATATATATATATATATAATATATGTGTATATTTTTTTTTTCTCACTTCAACTATTTTCCTGCTGATTCTTTATTATATATATATATATATATATATATATATATATATATAATTTATTTATATTTTTTTAGTTTCTATTTTATTAACTAATAATATTTAAACTTCTTTTGTTTTTGTTTAATATTTTTACACATTTCACATAAATTTACACATTTCCATTTTAAAAAAAGCCTTGTTACTTTTCTAAAAACAAAACAAAAAAAACAATATATATATTACCTTGCTGTCTTTAGTAATGACAAAGTAATTGCAGAATAAACGGGTCCATAACCGTAATGTAAAAATGTCTGTGGTCCATAGGCGGGTGAACAGGTGTGAGAGGCGAAGTGGTTAACCCCTCCCCTCCCCCCCCCCCAGCCCTTTACAAGGTTCTAAATGGCGGATCCGGGCATTCGGATAAGGTGATTGGCTGCCACAGTGCTCACATGATCAGAAAGCTCCCAATCACACAAGTATGGTGTGTTTACATATATGCGCCATGTCAGCGGAACGACGTATAAAAGAACAATTTATTTTTAATGGTGCACTTTAAGACACTTTAAAAGACCCCCTCCCTATTTTAAATTTTTTTTTTTTATTGATTGTCCAATCGATGAGATCGGTGGCTTTGCGAATGTGTATCGCACATCCTTATTAGATTAGGAGCCTCCGGCCAGCATGGCTGACGTAATACAGACAAGAAATGATGTCGGTCGGATCGGATGAATCTCTTTTTTGCGTATCTGTTGTTTCCCCGGCACAAACGCACAGATAAGGATTGATGGCACAGTTCAGTTGATGATCGATCTGTCATGTCTGTTATCAGGGTGGAGCCGGTTTTGTTCTCTGTAACTCAGATAAGACAATTCTTCTAACCGCCGAGCGGTCTCGTCTGTGGGGCGTAATCATGAGAGATCGGATCTGACGGTTCACTGCCGTTATCGATCATGCTGATATGGGCGATCTCACCGAAAATATCACTGGAATCCAATAAAGGATTAATAACTATATTAAATATTAATGAATAATAAAAAATATATTAAATACATATTATATTACATTATTATTAATTTATAATATAGCATAATATAATAAAAATGTATATATTAAATATAAAAAATATTAACAATAATAATGTAATATGTAATATAGTGCAAAAAATATTAAATAAAATTAATAAAAATGATATACAATGTAATACAATATGTATTATAATGTATTATAATAAAAATTTAATAAAAATGCAATACAATGTAATATAATATGTATTATAATAAAAATGTATATTATAAATAATAATGTATTATAATCCAAATACATACTTTAAATATAAATAGTAATATTAATTTAATATAAAATAATACAAATAAATCTATTAAGTATAAATTAATAATAATGTAAAATGATGTAATATATACAAAATAATAAAAAATAATATATTTAATATAAATAATGTAATATAATATATAAATATATATTTTAAATATAAATGAATAATAATGTAATATAATGTAATCCTAATACAAATAAATACATTAAAAGTCAATGGTAATAATAATAATGTAAAATAATATGTAATAAATTATACAAATATATTAAATATAAATGAATAATAATGTAATTTAAAACAAATACATTAAATATTAATATATATGTAATACAAATATATTATAAATGAATAATGATGTAATATAATAACTTTTTATGTAATACAAATAAATACATTAAATATCAATAGTAATAATATTAATATGTAATAATACAAATATATTAAATATAAATGAATAATAATAATCATGTAATATTATACAGATAAATACAGTAAATATCAATATTAATAATATAATATGTAAAAATGCTAATATATATTAAATATAAATGAATAATAATAATGTAACAAAATATAATGTGATATAATACAAAGAAATACATAAATTTCAATTGTAATAATAATATTGTAACAAATATTACAAATAAATATATTAAATATAAATAATAATAATGCATTATAATGTAGTATATTATATAAATAATAATAAAAATGAATATATAAAATAATACTTTAAATATCAATAGTAATAATAATGTAATATAATATGTATTAAATAATACAAATATATTAAATATAAATGAATAATAATAATAATGTAATACAAAAAAAAATACAGGAAATATCAATAGTAATGATATTATTATAATGTAATATGTAATAATACAAATATAAATGAATAATAATGTAATATAATGCAAATAAATACATGAAATATTAATAGTAATAATAATATAATATGTAATGATACAAATATATTAAATATAAATGAATAATAATAATGTAATGTAATATAACACAAAAATGCATTAAATATAGGAATATTGCAATATAATATGTAATAAATAATACAAATATATTTTAAATATAAATGAACAATAATAATGTATAATATATAAAATATAATAATTATTATATTCATTATTATATTAAATCTTATTATTATATTAAATCTACTGTAAATAATAATAATGCAATATAATATAAATAAATATATTAAATATTAATTGTAATAATTTGTAATGTAATAAAAAAATATTATATTAAATATAAATAAATCTGCAGGATCACAGATCATCCCACGGTGTAATGCAGAGCCCCTCCATAGGGCAGTGCCTATCCTGGGTAGGAGGGCTGTGACCTCGTCTCCCGCTTTTTACAAACGACAGGTTTTCTTTTCAAGTGGACCTGTCATCAGATATATTGTCAGGTATACACCCATACATGCTGAGTCTGTGTAATCCTTCCAGATATTCCCTCTCATAGAGATTACAGTACTCTAACAATGCCTTTATCTGCTTTCCTCTCCAAAATAACAGCACCATCTTTGTTCAGGCATCCTCCAGGATCACAGTCTACTTCCCGGACTGAGATGCCAGCTCAGAGACAACACAATCAAGTAAAATTCTGGTGCCTGCGCAGTTGTTGGCTGTGTTCACAAATGTCTGACCCAGATCAGCCCCCTTGTGACTTGTTACAAAGTTACAGTGCACAGTCTGATCACTGAGAGGAGGTGGAGCTTTCCTGAATATTCACACTGCTGCTGTATATGGTGAAAAGCCAGAAATGTATTCATGGAGACCTGTCTATTTACTGAAAGGCCCAATAGAATAGCTGTGTCATGGCTGAGACTTGTAGTGCTGACCGTGGAGGTAGAGCAGTGGAATATATTGAACATGGAAGGTGACAGGAAAGATTTCTGGTGCCTGTTCCTTTAAGCCTGCACACAACCAGCAGAGATATCCGGCCCCGGCTCTCTGGAGAAGAGCGCAGCGAACGCGGCCTGCAGGCGTCTTCCTCATCCGCGTCATGCAAACACAACAAGTAAACTCTGGCTGATCCCGCAGATGTTGGTTGGGGATTTTATATACTGAGAGGATAAAAAAATAAAACAAATCTTGTTCTCCCTGGAAGGTGAAAGACGATGAGCTGCGCTGGGAGCGTCAACACGCTACAAAGAGCGCACCGCGTCCCACTAAATGATGGGGAATGGCGGGAAGGGGTAACCAGTCCCAAGATGCAGAAAAAGCAAAAAATGCATTTCATTTTGAAAAACTTCGGGACAAGCAAATGTTGTCTGAATGCAAGAGGAATGTGCTTTCTTGCATTGGCAGAAAATTCACTGGACGAATGTGACTAGAATTCGCCCAGCCACGGCGAATCCCCACCGGATTTTGCCTAATACAGTGATTTCCTATGATTGCCGGCTCCATCTACTGGCTATTAGGCGATATTTTTCCTGATAGAGGTATTTCAGGAAAAATACTGCATTGTGGCCACTAGATGGAGCCGGCAATCATCATCAACCTATTAAGTAAATTCGTGATGGCTTATCAAATGCTTTTCACATTCGTCCCAACATTTTGTTTTTTCTTTTTATAAATGAACCTGTTGGTGTTCTTTGTGTATTTGTTCCAGATCTGTGCAGTCATCCAGTGTGAGACTTTCTTCCTCTAATAAAGACCGCTCACTGCTGTTCTCTCTTCTTGTGCAGGGTGACTGGTCTTGTCTCCGCCCCCTCCTGTAGTTTTCTGCAGGCAGCCTGTAGTGGGTGGAGCCTGCTGATTCCCTCCCACAGCTCTGCTCTCTCTTCTTGTGCAGGGTGACTAGTCTTGTCTCCGCCCCCTCCTGTCTTTTTCTGCAGGCAGCCTGTAGTGGGTGGGGTCTGCTGGGCCCCTCCCACAGCTCTGCTTTCTCTCCTAATGCAAGGTGACTAGTCTTGTCTCCGCCCCCCTCCTGTCATTTTCTGCAGGCAGCCTGTAGTGGGTGGGGTCTGCTGGGCCCCTCCCATAGCTCTGTTTCTCTCCTTATGCAAGGTGACTAGTCTTGTCTCTGCCCCCTCCTGTCATTTTCTGCAGGCAGCCTGTAGTGGGTGGGGCCTGCAGGCTGCCTGCAGAAAACTCTGCTCTTTTTACTTGTGCAGGGTGACTGGTCTTGTCTCCGCCCCCTCCTGTAGTTTTCTGCAGGCAGCCTGTCTTCTTGTGCAGGGTGACTAGTCTTGTCTCCGCCCCCTCCTGTCTTTTTCTGCAGGCAGCCTGTAGTGGGTGGGGTCTGCTGGGCCCCTCCCACAGCTCTGCTTTCTCTCCTAATGCAAGGTGACTAGTCTTGTCTCCGCCCCCCTCCTGTCATTTTCTGCAGGCAGCCTGTAGTGGGTGGGGTCTGCTGGGCCCCTCCCATAGCTCTGTTTCTCTCCTTATGCAAGGTGACTAGTCTTGTCTCTGCCCCCTCCTGTCATTTTCTGCAGGCAGCCTGTAGTGGGCGGGGCCTGCAGGCTGCCTGCAGACAACTCTGCTCTTTTTACTTGTGCAGGGTGACTGGTCTTGTCTCCGCCCCCTCCTGTAGTTTTCTGCAGGCAGCCTGTAGTGGGTGGGGCCTGCTGGGCCCCTCCCACAGCTCTGCTCTCTGCACAAGCTATGCACAGCACAGTGGTGATGTCACTGCTACTTTTACAAGGTAATATCTGGATTTGTAACACATTTTTGCAGGGGTCAGCTGAGCAGTATGGCGCCAATCATGTGACCTCTTGTATGGCAAGTCCTGGACAACAATGGCCTGTGTAATGTGTTGAACCGGACAATTGTAGTCTCCATCGGAAGAGTGACAACGCAGGAGCATAATTGGGAGATCAGGACAAATCGTTGTCACCATACAACAGGAAGTGCCTGCACAAGGACCTTCGTGGCAGGATCACCAGCGTCATGCTGCAGGAGCACAAATGCGCACAGCGGTGAGAGCCGCAACTACAAATCGGAGTCGCAGGGCATCGCACGCAATGTTTCTATGCTCACTGCATCTCCATGGCGACCGGGGCGAGGAGTGCGCAACCATTCCCAGGATCCTAAAGTGTAACTCCGCATCTGACACAGTCCTAGTGTAATGTGCAAATGGGAACTCATTACCAGAACTACAAACTACAAGACACAAATATATATATATATATACATATTTGTATCACTTTCTCTATAACACCCCGCCTCTATTTCCAAGCCTCACTCCTCTTCTTCTCCTCCTCTCTTCCTCTTCTCCTCCTATTCTTCTCCTCTGCTCTTCTCCTCCTCTGCTCCTCTCCTCCTCTGTTCCTCTCCTCCTCCTCTCCTCTCCTCCTCTGCTCCTCTCCTCCTCCTCTCTTCTCCTCCTCTCTTCTTCTCCTCTGCTCCTCTCCTCCTCCTCCTCCTCTCTGCCTCCTCTCCTCCTCTGCTCCTCTCCGCCTCCTCTCCTCCTCTGCTCCTCTCCTCCTCCTCTCTTCTTCTCCTCTGCTTCTCTCCTCCTCCTCTCTTCTTCTCCTCTGCTTCTCTCCTCCTCCTCTCTTCTTCTCCTCTGCTCCTCTCCTCCTCCTCCCTTCTTCTTCTCTGCTCCTCTCCTCCTATTCTCCTCCTCCTACTTTCTTCTTCTCCTCTGCTTCTCTCCTTCTCCTCCTCCTCCTCTCTCTTTTTCTCATCTGCTCTTCCTTCTCCTCTGCTCCTCTTCTCTGCTTCTCTCTTCCTCCTGTTCTTCTTCTCCTCTCCTTTTTCTCCTCCTTGCCTTTCCTCTGTTTTTCTCCTCCTCTCTTTGCCTTCTCTCCTCTCTTCATCTTCTCCTCCTCCTTTTCTCCTTTCCTTCTCCTCCTCTTCGCTTCCTCACCTCTTCTCTTCGCCTTCTCCTCTCCCCCTCCTCTCCCTCTCCTCTTCTCCTTCTATCATCTTCCTCCTCTCTCTTCCTTTTTCTGTCTTCTCTCCCTGTCATTTTATTTCTATTTCCCCCTCTTTTTCTCTTTGCATCTATCCCCCCTTTACTTGCTTCTCTATCCCCCCCCCCCCCCAATTTCCCTACACCTCTTCCCTCTCTTTTTATCCCGCACCTCCTTCTCCATTACCACTTTATCTCTTCTTATCTTCTTCTCTATCTTTTTTTTCTTTTATCTTATTATGTCCTTTGTTTTCTTATCCACCCCCTTTTTCTTTGCCTCTCTGATTCTCCCCCCCCCCCCCCCCCCCCCTTTCTATATCTCCCTCTCTCTCTTTCTCTCTTTTGTCTCTTTTTCTCTCCTTCTCTGTCTTCTTTCTTCCCCTCCTCCTCCATCTCTAACCCCCCCCCCCCCCCCCAACACACTACATATCTCCTCCTCTCCCCTTTTCTAAGCTCCCTCTCCTCTCCTTGTCTCTCACCCCCCTTCTCTCCCCCTCTTCCCCCTTCTTTCTTTTCTCCTCTCCTTTTCTTCCCCTCTCTTCTCTCCCGCTCTCTTCTCTTCTCTCCCCCTGGTCTCCCTCTCCCCTTCCTCTCCCTCTCCTCTCTGATCCTCTTCCCTCTCCTCTCCCCTCTTCTCTCCCCTTTTCTTTCCTCTCCCCCCTCACCCCTCTCTCTCCCTATTCTCTCCCCTCTTTTTTCATTCTCTCCCCTCTTTTTTTTCTTTCTCTCCTCTCCCCTCTTTTCTTTCTCTCCTCTTCCCTCTTTTCTTTCTCTCCTCTCCCCTCTTTTCTTTCTCTCCTCTCCTCTCTTTTCTTTCTCTCCTCTCCCCTCTTTTCTTTCTCTCCTCTCCTCTCTTTTCTTTCTCTCCTCTCCCCTCTTTTCTTTCTCTCCTCTCCCCTCTTTTCTTTCTCTCCTCTCCCCTCTATTCTTTCTCTCCTCTCCCCTCTATTCTTTCTCTCCTCTCCCCTCTATTCTTTCTCTCCTCTCCCCTCTTTTCTTTCTCTCCTCTCCCCTCTTTTCTTTCTCTCCTCTCCCCTCTTTTCTTTCTCTCCTCTCCCCTCTTTTCTTTCTCTCCTCTCCCCTCTTTTCTTTCTCTCCTCTCCCCTCTTTTCTTTCTCCCCTCACCCCTCTTCTCTTCTCCCTCTCCTCTCACCCCTCTTTTCTCCCTCTCCTCTCCCCTCTTTTCTCCCTCTCCTCTCCCCTCTTTTCTCCCTCTCCTCTCCCCTCTTTTCTCCCTCTCCTCTCCCCTCTTTTCTCCCTCTCCTCTCCCCTCTTTTCTCCCTCTCCTCTCCCCTCTTTTCTCCCTCTCCTCTCCCCTCTTTTCTCCCTCTCCTCTCCCCTCTTTTCTCCCTCTCCTCTCCCCTCTTTTCTCCCTCTCCTCTCCCCTCTTCTCTCTCCTCTCTTCTCCCTCTCTTCTCTCTCCTCTCTTCTCCCTCTCTTCTCTCTCCTCTCTTCTCTCTCCTCTCTTCTCCCTCTCTTCTCCCTCTCCTCTCTTCTCCCTCTCTTCTCCCTCTCCTCTCCCCTCTTCTCTCTCTGTCTCTCTCCCTTCTTCCTCTTCTCCCTCCTCTCTTCTCCCGCTCCTCTCCCCTCTCCTCCCCCCTCTTCTTTCTCCTCTATCCTCTTCTCTCTCTGTCTCTCTCCCTTCTTCCTCTTCTCCCTCTCCTCTCTTGTACATTATCTATACTAAGTGCCCATACAGAATAATGATTATTGAGCCCCCCCCCCCCATATATCTTTTCTCTCCCTTTCTCTGACCACCCACACTAGAAGGACACGACATAAACATTGGATTGTGTTTACAGTGATGAGTCCAAAGATTATACAATATAAGAGTGTGAAGCTCCCCTCCCCCACCCATAGGACAGGCTGATTCAGTATCCCAGCACCGCGACCTCCGGGTGGCGCATAGAAGTCGATTTTACACTTCTATAAATGTGAAATGTGGATTTCACAGTGTAAATTCTCCTCTGATTGCTCAAGACGATAATATAAAATATCTACAAGTCACATGACAGGAAGGCTGGGGCTTCCCTTCCAAGGTCAGGTGGGGGTCAGTCATTTTCGGGGTATTAAAGGGATAAGATGAGGTTGTCACATGCGGAGCGGGATGACCGTGTTGTAGAGCAGACTGAAACAATCTAGAAGGCACTTTTACATTTGCAATCATGCTGCCATTCCTGAGTAAGCAGCAGTGGAAAATCAGACGTTTTGGTCATTTCTTTGTAAATCCGTTTACAGTTTTTGGGAGATTGTACAATTATGCCGCGTACACACGAGCGGACTTTACGGCAGACTTTGCCCGGCGGACTTTTCGACGTACTTTCCGACGGACTTTCTGAATGAACGGACTTGCCTACACACAATCCACCAAAGTCCGTCGAATTCGTACGTGATGACGTACGACCGGACTAAAACAAGGACGTTCATAGCCAGTAGCCAATAGCTGCCCTAGCGTGGCTTTTTAGTCCGTCGAACTAGCATACAGACGGCGGACTTTTCGACCGGACTCGATTTCAACGGATAAATTTTAAACAAGTTTCAAATCTAATTCCGTCCAACTTTTGAGAAAACAAAGTCCGCTGGAGCCCACACACATCGAATTGTCCGACGAAATCCAGTCCGCCGGGCAAAGTCCGCCGTAAAGTCCGCTCGTGTGTACGCGGCATTAGACTGTATAGTGTATGGTCACCTTACAGGAAATTGTATAATCTCCCCTTTAGGCAGATCGTTTTCATTTTCTTATAATAAAGGCAGTAGTTGCCCTTTAAGAGACCTCAGAGTCATTGTTGCGCCAGTTAAAAAAGTCGCCACCGAGCCGAAATTAACAGGAAATTTTTTGTTTTCACTTTGAAGTGTGTTTTTCTCACTTTTTCAAAGGTTTATTTGAAGGCGGCAACACGGAGGCCGAAATCCGATCCCCATTGCTGCCCGGCGTACGTGAGAGCGGGCGGCGGCGTCCCAGAAACACGCTGATCCCTCTGTGTTTATAGAATGAAATCGTTTCTGTCATCGCTGCACCTCTCGCCATGTGACGGCCGGCCGCTGCCAACGTCGATAAAAGGAGCTCGTTATTTCCACCTAAATGTATGAACGCTGCCAGAGCGGACTGCATTCCGACTCGACACGAACCGCCGCGCCAGCGATTAGGACGTCGTCGCGGTCTTGTTTGTCGAAAACAAAAATATAACATTTTCCAGAAATTCTGGAAAGGAGAAGCGTTGTGTTTTCAAGACTCTTGGCAAAAAATATGACGTTTAAAGGGGACCGATCTTGTAAGATGCCGCCAACGTCTGGCTTATATCACGTAACTCCTCCTCCTTTTGTGCCTTCTCTCCTCTCCCTTTCCTATCCTCTCTCTCTCTCTCTTCTCTCTCTCTCTCTCTCTCTCTCTCTCTCTCTCTCTCTCTCTCTCTCTCTCTCTCTTCTCTCCCTCTTCTCTCTCCCTCTTCTCTTCTTCTTCTTCTTCTTCTTATTCTTCTTCTTCTTCTTCTTCTTCTTCTTCTTCTTCTTTCTCTCCTCCCCCTTCTGTCCTTCTCTCCTCTCATGTCCTCTCCCTCTCCTCTACCTTTTCCTCTTTCTCTTCTCTTCTCTTCTCTCCCTCTCCTCTCCTCTCCCTTTTCTCCTCTCTCCCTCTTCTCTTCTCCCCTCTCCCTTCCTCTCCCTTTTTTCCTCTCCTCTCCCTTTTCCTCTCCTCTCCCTTCCTCTCTCCCATCTCCTCACCCTTCCCCTCTCTCTTTGCTTCTCCCTCTTCTCTCCCCTCTCCTCTTTCTTCTTCTCTCTCTCCTCTCCTTCTTCTCTTCTTCTTCCTCCCTTTCCCTCCTCCTTTCTCTCCCCCTCTTCTGTCCTTCTTCTCTCCTCTCCCTTTTCTCTCCCTCTTCTCTACCCTTTTCTCTTCTCTTCTCTTCTCTTCTCTTCTCTCCCTTTTCTCACCCTCTCCTCTCCCATTCTCTCCCTCTCCTCTCCCATTCTCTCCCTTTTCTCTCCCTTTCTTTCCCTCTCCTCTCCCTTTTCTCCTCTCTCCCTCTTCTCTTCTCCCCTCTCCCTTCCTCTCCCTTTTTCCTCTCCTCTCCCTTTTTCCTCTCCTCTCCCTTTTTCCTCTCCTCTCCCTTCCCCTCTCCCATCTCCTTACCCTTTGCTTCTCCCTCTTCTCTCCCCTCTCTTCTCCTCTTTCTTCTTCTCTCCCTTCTTCTCTCCCTTCTCCTCTCTCTTCTTCTCTCCCTTCTCCTCTCTCTTCTTCTCTCCCTTCTCCTCTCCCTTCTTCTCTCCCTTCTCTTCTCCCTTCGCTTCTCCTCTCACTTTTCTCTCCCTCACCTCTCACTTTTCTCTCCCTCTCCTCTCACTTTTCTCTCCCTCTCCTCTACCTTCTCTTCTTCCCCATTTCCTCTCCTCTCCTTTTTTCCTCCCCTCTCCCTTTTTCCTTCCCTCTCCCCCTTTTTTCCTCTCCTCTCCCTTTTTCATTCTCTCTCCCTTTTTTCCTTTCCTCTCCTCTCCCTTTTTTCCTCTCCTCTCCCTTTTCCTCTCCCTTTTTTCCTCTCCTCTCCCTTTTTCCTCTCTCTTCTCTCTGTTCTCTCTCTTCTCCTCTCCCTTCTCTCCCTTCTCCTCTCTCCTCTCCTCTCTCCTCTCCCTTCTCTTCTCCCTTCGCTTCTCCCCTCTCCTCTCACTTTTCTCACTCTCTCCTCTACCTCTTCTCTTTCTTTCTCTTCTTCTTTTCCTTTTCTCTTCCTTTTCTCTCCCTTTTCTGCCTCTTTTCTCTTCTCTCCTCTCCCTCTCCTCTCCCTCTCCTCTCCCTTTTTCCTCTCCCTCTCCTCTCCCTTTTTCTCTCTCCTCTCCTCTCCCTTTTTCCTCTCCTCTCACCTTTTCTACTCTCTTCTTCTCTCCCTTCTCCTCTCCCTTCTCTTCTCCTTTCGGTTCTCCCCTCTCCTCTCACTTTTCTCTCCCTCTCCTCGCCCTTTTCTCTCCCTCTCCTCGCCCTTTTCTCTCCCTCTCCTCGCCCTTTTCTCTCCATCTCCTCCCACTTTTCTCTCCCTCTCCTCGCCATTTTCTCTCCATCTCCTCGCCCTTTTCTCTCCATCTCCTCGCCCTTTTCTCTCCATCTCCTCGCCCTTTTCTCTCCATCTCCTCGCCCTTTTCTCTCCCTCTCCTCACCCTTTTCTCTCCCTCTCCTCACCCTTCTCCTCTCCTTTGCTTCTCCCTCTCCTCCTCTACCCTTATCTCTCCTATCTCCCCTCTTCTCTCTCCTCTCCTTATATTATGTAACTCCGCCTCCTTTGTGATTGTCGGTAGTACCTGATAGGCCTGGCAAATGGCAGCTGCCATGTGATTGGTAACATTGAAATAATAAAACAAAAGGGTGAAAAACAATGTAGTGTCAATCTACACAATCACAGTAGCGCAAAAGAACAATAAAAAATATTCAAAAGTGTCATAATAAAATCAAAAATAATTGTCCATCATAAATAAATAAATTATTTCAAATATCAAAAAAAGAATTGATTGTAAAAATAGTGCAACTCTTCATAAAGTGGAAAATTTTGAACACTGTATATCCTTCACCAAAGAGCACAAGTGACAATCCACACCCCTATAGAATGAGGTAGATTTCAATCGCATGTGTGATAATCACTGATTACATCACAAATAATAAATCGCTGGGTGCCTTTGTGCCGCGTCTCCAACCCTCCGCGCTCGCACTCACAGATAACACTCTCGGCGTCAAGATCCAGTTGCCGTTTAGCCACGCCCCTAACATGTTTCGTTACTTCCAACTTGATCACAGGGGATGTTGCACTATTTTTTTTGATATTTGAAATTATTTATTTATGATGGACAATTATTTTTGACATTATTATGGACACTTTTGAATAATTTTTATTGTTCTTTTGCGCTACTGTGATGGTGTAAATTGTTTTTCACCCTTTTGTTTTATTTGAAGTTCAGTTCATTAGCACAGTACTTATATGAGAACATTGAAAAAATGGCAACAGTTCTGATTGGATTCAGATATGGGCAGTGCTAGCTGTGCCCAGCCTATGCGAGACATATTGGCGCCAGTTGGGGAGCCCCTAAAGCTCCAGGAATACGGGCAGAGCCAGACTGGCCATCAAGCAGACTAGGCCTGTGCCTAAGGTGGCTGAGGCTAAGAGGCGGCCTTTCCTTCAGTAGTTATTACTCATATATTCCCTTCACCATTGTAGAAATGTAGTCAACCCATATGAGATTATTGTACATTGTCACAATATTCTGATTCGGGGCAGGGTGATGTTCTGCGTCCCGGCAGAGCGCGGTTATGGGCACCGGGAGCCAGGCTCCAGTAGTGGAATTTTCCACATTGTGGGAATTCTGATGTATATTCTGCCCTGTATGATGTCATAAAGGCGAAATGTTCTGTGCAGCCGGCCCTTGTGGTCAGGTACCCCTGCCAGACAGCATAGCCAGGCCCCCGACTTTCATTTCAACGGCAACACAGCCTGATTATATAGAACCTCCAGTGACTGTTTCTGCCCATCTAGGTGCCACTGGTTGGCCGAGGTTTTGTGTCCTTTACTTAGGAGAGTGCTTCAATTATTTCCGCTATGGCTGCCGGTGCTGTGAGTGTGCATAGCCTGAGTAACATTATTCCAATTGCTGTTCCAGATTGCCTGACTCTGCCTTGAGTCTCCTTCTCATGTTCTTGACTGTCCTTGTCTGCCACCTGCCTCAACTTTGGCCGTAAATCCGACTATCTTTGCCTGCTGCCTGCCTCCACCCCTTCCAGAACCAGATCGATTTTGCTTGCCACCATTCTGTCTGCTCATCAAAGCTTCCCTGTTTTTGACTGTCCTTGCCTGCTGCCTGCCTTGACCTCTGTCTGCAAACTGACTATCCTTCCCTGCTGCCTGCCTCCATGTCTGCCAGAACCATACCAGTCTGCTTGCTGCCATTCTATTTCCTTATTGAAGCCAGTTGCCTGCCTCGACCTCTGCCTACAAACCAACTATCTTTGCCCGATGCCTGCCTCGACCCCTACCAGAACCATACCCAACCTGCTTACTGCTATTCTGTATATTTATCAAAGCCACCCACCTGCTGTGACCTCTACCTGCAAGCCAATTATCCTTGCCTGCTGCCTGCCTTGATTTCCTGCCAGAAGCTGACCAATATGCTTGCTGCCATTCTGTCTACTCATCAAAGCCAGCTGCCTGCCCCAAACTCTGCCTGGAAACTGACTATTTTCACCTCCATCCTCCTTGTTCCTTCTTGCCTTTGGTCCTGTGGACCCTGACCGGGTGGCATCTTTCAGAAATGTAGCCTGGTGGCCACTAGTGTCACCAGCCCATCACCCCTTGCAGGTTGCTCTTGTGAAGACCAAGGTGCCACTTAGGCTCTGCACCATGGGTCAGGGGTAAATCCCGTAACATTTGGTCAAGAACACATTCCCGACCTGGTGGCATCTTTCAGAAATGTAGCCTGGTGGCCACTAGTGTCACCAGCCCATCACCCCTTGCAGGTTGCTCTTGTGAAGACCAAGGTGCCACTTCTCGTAACATCTGGTCAAGAACACACCTCACCCTGCTGATTGGCTAATAATAAATTTTATATTAATTTTTCTACATCTAGTTTCAGCTAGCTCTGTCCCCTTGATACCCATGACCAAACTTCGGGGGCAGAGTGAAATGCGTTGGGGGCATGGCCTGGTTGGAGTCCAGGCTAAGGTTCCCACTCCACTCACCACTCCAGGACACTTAGATGTGCGACTTTTAGGTGCCATCCCATTGTTCTCTGTCCCCTTGTTTTTACCCACCTTACCCACTCTTCGTGGGTGGTGCAGCCTGGTGGCGCTCAGAAGCTCCTCCCCCCTGTGATGAAGCTTGGCTGCTCCTCCTGAGGTCAGATTGACCATTCATACATTCTCTTTCTCCTTGTAATATGGAGCTGATAAGGGGGCGGGGCTTTGCATTCTGGCACTATAAGAAGGTCTCGTAACTTGTGCCGAGGAATTGCAGTCAAATTCTGCAGCTGAGGAGCTGCAATGAACAATCGGTTGTTCCGTCTATAGGAAGCCCAGTTCAGAGGAACCCAAAATTTCATTAGTATGGGGTGTACACTGCTGGCTCCTGATTGGCCAGTTACGTAATTTTTTTTATTTTTTTAAAGTATTTAGGAAGTAAACTCCCCCGAGGAGCCACTGGTTCTGGAGGCACATTAATGGATAAGTATGAGGCATGCCT
>JBBDGP010004507.1:0-125000 GCA_037952835.1 Lithobates septentrionalis | reverse complement strand
CAGCACCTGCAGATGCTACAGTATGAAGTAGCACTTCAGATCTAGATCTAATTTTCGGACTAGAGCCTCCATGAATGTGCCATGTCTTGCCAGCTACATTCATGATGCATCCATCATCGGAGAAGACTGTAGCAGGTTGACCTTTAGCTTTTTCAGGGTATACAGTTTTGACAGCCTGTTTATAACGGCATTTTTCTCTGACCCCTTCAATTCTTCCTGGATTAACTCTTCCAGTTGTTCAGTGAAGGAAATTAGTACTTTCTAACCTTGTGGAGAGTTTCCTCTACTTCAACCCAGGCAATTGGGTCCTTAGCTGTCCTTGCAAAAAAAAAGTCTCTATTGGGAAATCTTCAAAGCTTGTGCAAGCTTTCCTATTTGGACACCACCTACTGGTTCTGGTTGGAAGTGCTAGGCAATTTATGCACTGTAGCTTGTCAAGCAATGACTTTCCACCACGAATGCAGCAACCATTAGGGCTGGTAATCTGTGGTGTTTGTAAACAGGGAGCAAACAAAATGAGAGGTGAGAAGATGACATTGATCAATGTTGCCTGTATGTCTGTGCTTTGAACAGTGGCTGTTCTGGCTTTTAGCAGTGTCTCTTCATCTTGAGGTCCTTGCAGGGCTGTATAGAATTCTTGCTCCAGGCAGATTTGACATACTAGCTTGGCAGGCAAATGACATTCCACCACAAATGCAGCGACTATTAGGGCTGGTAACTTGTGAGGTTTGTAAACGGGGAGCAATGATAATGAGGGGTGAGATGATGAGCTTAATCAACATTGCCTCGATGTCTGTTCTTAGATGGTGCCTTTGTCTTGACCGTCAGAAGGCTCCCTCCATCTTGAAGTCCTTTTAAGACTATAGATGTTGGCTCTCTTTTTCTCAATCTTCACTACTTACCTTATCCCTATACCTTAAAAGCAATGGGTGGTCTATCTGGACAGCGTTTCCCATAGAAACAGAGCAAAGCAGCAGACAAATGAAAAACAGCATAAGCTAAGTCTCCACTATTGCGACCTGAAAGTCGCAAGATTTAGCTGCAATTTGATGCGACTTGAAGTAATGCCTGTGTATTCCTAAGGTCTATGAATACAGATATGAACGGTACTCATTGGAAATCATGGGGTACGGCTTGTCATGCGACTTTGCAGTGACAAGTCGCACTAGTGAAAACTGAGCCCAACACAGTGATCCCAGAGAAAGCATTGAAAAGGGGATAGAAAGAGCCCAGGTGAAGGCCATAAATAGCATAATGATCCTAGAGCAACACTGAGAAGGAGATAGGAAAAACACAGGTGAATGCCATAAAAAGGGAAAACATACCTGCAAACAATGACCACATAAGCATCCAGCATGCATGAGTAGAGAGCTCCACCATTTGTTGCCCAAAAATGCCATAAAACAATTTAGAACTCACATTTGCCATTAGCGATGATATCAGTGCCTGAGCATGTTCAGATCACCATCCTGGAAAAGCTCTAACCAGGAAACACAGAGGCCGCATCACTTCCTGCCTCTCATGCTCAGAGTGTACTTGCACTGCTGCAGCCATCTTGGAAATGGCAAACGCCCATAACACAGAGAAAAGAAGTAAAAAGCATATAGAAAGCAAAAGGAAACGCTGTCACTTACGTCAAAGCTTGTTTAAAGCTTTCTTTGAGAAGCCTGCACCACCAGAATGGGGCTCCAACCATCTAGCTCATTTAGAGGCTGTACAGGAAGGACTTCTGCCCAGGAGAGGCTGAACCTGGCTGGGGCGACAAGCGGTAAGGGATACCTCGCGACTCCAGTCTTGATCAGGTGAGGAAAAAAAAGGAGAATGCTGTGAGCCGGGTCTGTCTTTGATTTATAGTTAACCAGTCCTATCAGGTTGTGGGGGCGGAGTCACAACCCATATGTATGCTGCCATGATGCACCAGGAAACTCTATTGCAATAAACTAGTTCACCTACCAATATACTGGAATGTGAACACAACACACATACAGAACTCTTAGAATGTAAGCTCTTATGAACAGGGCCCTCTTAACCCTCTTGTATTTTAATGCATTGTAACTGTACTGCCTCCCTTTTATATTGTAAAGCGCTGCATAAACTGTTGGCGCTATATAAATCCTGTATAATGATAATAATACAGCAGCACCTACCTAGCTATCTAGCACTGTGTATGTGAGATAATAACAAAGGCATGGCAGAGATACTCTGTCTGCCACAAGGATTTAGATATACACTAGATAGCTGCAGATAAACGATTAGATCATAGGAATACTTGCATATTAGTCCCTTATGGCTTCACTTTCTCCTTCTGGGGTTTCAAAGCCAATCACCCAGGGACAGGAAGTACATATATAATATATTTACAGGCATTTACGAATTCAGGGCAGCAGATCAATACCTTACTTTATAAATACAATTGGGTATATGAGTTGGCGAGAAAGGTTAAAAGTCATAGGATAGTAACACAGATGAACTAAATGGGAATCTCAGATGTTATTTGGCTCCGTTTTAGAATTTTTAGAAATGTTTGCACTTTGATAGGTTAAAGACATAAAATTGAACTCCAGCCTTCCCTTTAGTCTTGCACAGTTGTACAGGTACCTCTCCTGTACTGAAATTGCTTTGTCCTGATTATACTGCACACTGTGAGCTTCTCATAGTAAAAAATTAGATGCTGCAGCAAGTCATATAGAACCCACTTCATTTACTAGCTGGAAGACATCCAGCATCATCTAGCCCTTTCCTCTCCAGCCTTACTGTCCTTGACCTGCCCTTTTCATTCATAGGATTTCAGTTTTTATTTAATCATAGAGGCTAAACATCACCTGTGAGTGTTACCTGGGGCAGTCTGCATGCAAATAAATAAATAAATAAACAATGATAACTGTTCTCTGCCTGTGAAGAGTTTTTTTATCAATAAGTGTTTTTTCTTTTAGCCCTGGCCTCTATCTTGTACAGCGTCCCCTTGTTAGTATGTTTTCGTTCTCTTCTCGTTGGTACATAAGTTGGGGAGCAGCGGCCAGTGGGTGACTGGCTAATTCCCTCTCCTTTTTATCACTACTTGGGAATTCTCTATGTGCCTGGCCTCCAGTTGGTTTTTGCATGCAAATTAAGCCTGCTAGGACCACCCACTCCTCCAAACTGGCTCCACCCATCAAGGTGTAGCACCCCCTAGTGTTGCTAGAGTGCTAGAGGAGAGATTTCTGTTAAGCGTAGGTAAAATTGTATAGGCTTGACTGGCAGCCAAGCCTGTCTATGTTTTTCCTGGGTTGGGCAGAGATCCAGGGAGATCTGGATGACTCACAGGCATCACTGATACCTCCCCCCTATTTCTAGAATGTACTGGAACCTTCTAGAAAGATCAGAGGGGAAGTAAGGTGGAGTAATCTGAGGGCCCTGACCAATCCCCAACTTGGGTTGGCAGGGCCCCTCAAATATTCAGGGTCAGCCCAGCTGGGGAGGAGAGTTTTGGTGGAAGCTGGAGATGGGCGGCACAGTGGTGTAGTGGGTAGCTTCTAGAAAGGTCAGAGGGGAAGTAAGGTGGAGTAATCTGAGGGCCCTGACCAATCTCAAACTTGGGTTGGCAGGGCCTCTCAAATATTCAGGGTCAGCCCAGCTGGGGAGGAGAGTTTTGGTGGAAGCTGGAGATGGGCGGCACAGTGGTGTAGTGGGTAGCACTTTCGCCTAGCAGTAAGAAGGGTTGCTGGTTCGAATCCCAACCACGACACTACCTGGAGTTTGCATGTTCTCCCTGTGCCTGTGTGGATTTCCTCTGGGTACTCCGGTTTCCTCCCACACTCCAAAGACTTGCTGGTAGGTTAATTGGATCCTGTCCAAGTAACTGAAATAAATAAATAATAGAGTGTTAGGCTGTCGTGGCCTTTGAGGGAGCTCCCTAGTCTAGGGGGGTGACCTTGGGCCTGTGCTTGGGTGCGGACGGGACCTTATCAAAACCACGGAGGTGTCCTGGACAGGAGGCACAGGAGCATGGAGGACAGCGGGAGAACACTGCTGGGCAAGTCTCCGGGAGCAACAGGAACAGCCAAGGGGGCCGGTGAGTGACACACAGTCAGGAGGACTGGGAGGCACGCCTGGGAGGGCTAGGATGGAGCAGTCTGGAATGGGTGCAGAACCAGTAAGGAGGAGTGTGGTGGCACAGGCAGTGGAAAGGGGCAGCTGCAGACAGAAGGGCTGACAGTGCCCGAAGAGGGGGGAATGGGAGCAGTAGCCACAGATAGGACAGCTAGCACCAAAGACTTCCATTTTTGCTACACCATAGGGGCCCGCGGTCCCTGCCTGCATAAGGCATTTGCTTAGGTCTGACTGAGCCAGTGTCAGATCCTGAAATCAGTGCTAGCTGGTCCTGGGGGTGAGAGTCTGTAAGCAAGTGTGTGCTGGAGGTAGAAGAGGAGAGATTGTATATACAGTGGAACCTTGATTAACGAGTAAAACAGTTAACAAGCGTTTTGAAAAACAAGCAACTTTTTAAAAAAAATTCTGACTTGGTTTGCGAGTGTTTTCTCGCAAAACGAGCAGAATTCAAGCTAATGGGGTGGCAGTACCGCATCTGGCCAGAGGTGCGGGGGCGCTGGTGACACTCGGAAAGGTTCGGAGCCGTTTGGAAATACTCGGAATCAGTCAGAAATACTCAGAAACTCTTGGAAATACTCCATTCCTGAGTGTTTCCGAGCCTTTCCGAGTTCAGCCGAGCTGTCCCCGAGTATTTCCGAGGCTCTCCGGCGCCACCCCCAGCTCTGGCCACATGCGGTATTGCATGCAATAGAAGTCAATGCGGAACGAATTATCTTTGTTCCCATTGACTTCTATGGGGAAACTCTCATACTTTGGATTACAAGCATTCTCCTGGAACAGATTATGCTCGTAATCCAAGGTTCCACTGTACTGGAGTGTATATAGTTGAGTCCGTATTTTCTTCAGTCAAGCAGACATCCCATATGCACCCTATCCCTATCCAAGTTCTATTCCCCTAAATAAAACAAGAAAAACAAAGTTGCAAGGACTGCTACTTGACTCTGAGTGACTGGAAATTCGTGTGCCTGGCTGTGCAGGGTGGGAGATGAACCACATTCACCAGCAGCCCCTTCAGTGGCAGCGCTACAAAGGCATTTTGATATTTGCATAACTCCAAGAGCCAGCCTGCTACTTGCATCAGGCCTGAGGGCTTTTGAAAGGAGTACTGTGGCAGGGTGTTGTGATGTTTTCAGCACGCTGTACACAGAACTCTGCCAGCCCCTCCCACCAGCCATAAACAGCCTGCATTACATAGAGAAGCACAGAGACCCAGTAATGTCATCAAAAGAAGGCATGTATTGAAAATGTAAAAGTTTCTTTTTAAATTGATGTTGAGCGCTGATAGGAGGGGGAAAGGAGGAACAAGGGAAGGCAACATGTAAGCAGATTAAAATTTTAAAGTCAGTGGGGTCCAGGTGCTCTGTGACAGATGGACGCTCCGCTCCTATCCGCAGAGGTGGGGGGTGGGGTGGGGAGAATATTTTATAACTGTCAAGTCTGATTGCGTCTCCTGATCAACACAACCAGAAGAGACAAACAACACAAATACAAAACAAACACCGCCACACACATAAACACCCTCTGCTAGGAAAATATCCATTACCATCACGGCTATTCTAAATATAAAATGATTCTCCAGCTGCACACAGATTCCAAGGTTGTTCCGTCCTTTCAGCTCTGATTCACTTGCTTTTTTGATGAATTTATTCCATAGTAGGACTTCTGTCTCATTAGAGGGCAGCTATAGCTAGGCAGCCCAATGCACAGCTAGGGGCGGACTGATAACTCATGGGGCCCCCAGGAAATAGGAGATTATGGGGCCCCCGGGGAATAGGAGAAGATTATGGGGCCCCCAGGCAATACGAGATTATGGGGCCCCCAGGCAGTGGATTATGGGGCCACACAGTATACACACACACAGTATACACACACAGTATATACACACACAGAATACACATACACACACTGAAAAAAGGTACTGGAGAGGTGGGACAGCTATAATCTTGGGATTTTTAAAAAAACACAGATTTTTACATACTGTCCCTGGTTTTATTGAGTCTGGCAACCCTGATGGGGCCCCTTAGTGGCATGGGGCCATCGGGCAGTGCCCGAGTGCCCGAATGGTAAGTCCGCCCCTGTGCACAGCTGAAACGAGTATAGGCATTGAAACAAGTATAGGCATTGCTTTGTCTGCCAAACGATTTCTAGAGGAACGCATATACTTTTGTGACCCACTAATGAGAAGATGAATCAATCTGTCCGAGTCCAGTTTGTCAAAAGGTTTTGCATAGCTCCCAACAGTCCCTGATTTCGAGGGACTGTCCCTGATTTGGAACAAAGTCACTCTTTCCTCATTGGTCTGATCTATATAGTTGTATATAAAATGCACTATTTATCTTTCAAAAAGTGTTTCCCAGCGCTAAATCTTTCATCCCATTTCTAAATTGCTGCATTTGTTGCAGCAATTTAGGAATAGGAATAGCAGTGGTAAAAAATATTTCACCTTTAAGGGGGCGTGGCAATGGTGTGTCCTAGGCCTACATACTGTTGCTAATAGGTGTCCCCCGTTCCCGTCTCAAAAAGTTGGGAGGTGTGGTTTTGAGTAGACATGTGCACAATAAAAAAAATTGTTTTGTTTAGTTTCTTTTCTTTAGGTTTCCGTTGATTCGTAAAAATTCGTAATTTCGTAAGACGCGAGTTTTTATATTCGGACTCGTTCATATTTTCGTAACAGATATATTTTCGTTGATACGAAATGATTCCTAATTCTGTTAGTCTAATTTTATTTGATTCGAAATACGTAATTTTGTTAGATAATAGTTTTCGTTTATTCGGTACACTACTCGTAATTTAGTAATTGTTACTTTTGTGAGATTGCCTTTTTTGTTGATTCATACTTTTGTATGAAATAAAGAATAATAATCCTATGCTTGCTTTTCTAATAAGTCCTGTACTTACTCCAGTCCACTCCCTCAGTCACGAGACTTGACTAGACATGTGCGATTAGTTTCGTACGAATCAAAAATTCGTACGAATTTCCGTAAATTCATACATTCAGGAGGATCCGAAATACAAATTGCTATGTTTCTGAATTTTGTACAAAATACGAAATTTGATTTACGAATTTGGATCCAAATTCCTAACGAACATTCGTAATTGTTACGAAAAGTTAACTAACCTAAAAGTTAAAAACCCAGGAAGTCAGCACAGCACAAGGATGGTGGGAGCCCCTCATAATGATAAATTTTTCATAACGAACCTAAAGAAATACTAATGCGCAAAACCACAATAACCAATAGGCTGGAAAGGAGCCGCCAACATAAAACAGTGTACTCACATTAGGACAAATAAGAAACAAAATATGTGGCGCTATGTTAGCGCCACATATTTTGTTACTTATTCATCATAATGAACATTCAAAATTGTTACGAAAAGTTAACGAACCTAACGAAAATTTGTATTTCGTACCAAATTTCGGACATTACGAAATACGAATTAATTCTAATACGAAACGGAACAAAACGAAACAAATTTATTGGTGGCGCACATGTCTAGACCTGACTCAGTCTCCTCCTCAACTGAATCTAAAATGATTCAGGAATGCAGTGTGACTCTGACACAAAAGGGATAAGCTGATTGGCTAAAGATATAATTAAGATACATCACTCACTAATACACTGTCCATTCGAAAGAAAGTATCGAAAACACGAAATTACGAACATACATATTTGGATACACTTACACTGTCCATTCAAAAGAACGATTCAAGAACACGAACAAACGAAATTACGAACAGATGAAGAAACGAAATTACGAAAACACGAATGAAAATATGAACATACTAAATTACGAACAGACAAAGGACTGAAAATACGAAATGTAAATCATTGGTTATAGATGTCATTTTCTTTCTTTTACTGTTTCATATTTTCGTAAGTTTGTCCGTTCGTAAGTTCGTATTTTCGCGTGTTCGTTATTTTGCTTATTCGTAATTTCATAATTTTCGTATTTTGGTTCTTTCAGCTATTCAGATGTTCAAATTGATCTGAATGTATGAATACTAACAAATTCGTATTGAAATCTATTCGTTACAAACCGAATCGTACATGTCTAGTTTTGAGAAGATTGCAACATGTGCGGCAAACCCTATTAAAGTCTATGGCGGCTAATCTTGTTATTCAGTTCTGGCCATATTACCAAATAATAGGCATAGGAATGCTATGAGGGACATACCAATGGCAAAATAAAAAAACAAAAACAATCTAAAAAAAACCAAAAAAAAAAAACAGTATCTCTCCTTACAAAAAAATTGTCAGCTCTGCTTAACAACTCCAACGCACACTGACAATATGGATGCTGTAAGCCAATCATTTTCTAGAAAATGTGCTGGGTTATCCATTCCTTCAGATTATTGATTCAGCTGACCAGGGGCACTGTGGCATAGGCTATTCCTTATTTCTATTGACTAACCTGCAAAGTGTTTGGCCAAATGTTGGCAATTCATAGTTTTTTCCAAATCCCAGAGATTCATTGCATACCCATGTTAGCACCTCCAATCGCTGCTGTGCTATATCACAGTTTTACAAGTTTGCAGGTCTGTGTATAAATAGGTTAACCTACAAGTCTCTAACCACATCCCGCCCAGCCTATAGCATAATGATGGTCGGGTGGTGGCTTTCCCGTTCTGACTGGATGTCATATGATGTCTTTCAGAACAAGCCACTCGTGTGCGCCCCCCAGGGGCGATGTATGTCAGCCCGACACACTGCATTTCCGATCATTGTAAAGAACCTATGACAGTGATATGCAATTAGTGGACCTCCAGCTTTTGCAGAACTACAAGTCCCATGAGGCATAGCAAGACTCTGACAGCCACAAGCATGACACCCAGAGATAGAGGCATGATGGGACTTGTAGTTTTGCAACAGCTGGAGGTCCGCTAATTGCATATCCCTGGCCTATGACATAGACTCTTTACCATGTGATCAGCTGTGTCCAATCAGAGCTGTTCACAGCATAACTAGGAAGTGCTGGTTATCATCATTCCTCTATACACACTGACAGGGCATGAGTAGAGGAGAGCTAATAAATGGCTCTCCTGACAGGGGGGGTCTGTGCTGATAATCAGTGCAGCCCTATCAGAGCCCACCAGTGATGCCCACCAGTGCACAACAGTGATGCCAATCAGTTCCCACCAGTGATGCCTTTCAGTGCTCATCAGTGATGCCTGTCAGTGTCTCCTCATCAGTGCCGCCTATTAGTATCGTCTATCAGTGGCTACAGTGCCGCCCATCAGTGCCACCTATCAGTGCCCATCATTGCTGCCTATCAGTACCAATAAAGGCTGCGCATCAGTGCACCTATCAGTGCCCCCTATCAGAGCCCATCAGTGCCACCTGTCAGTGCTGCATATTAGTGCCTCCTCATCAGTGCCCATCAGTGCCACCTCATCAGTGCCCATCAGTGCAGCCTCATTCTTTATTCATTTGTTTGTAAAAACAAAAAACACAGTGGCGATTAAATATCATCAAAAGAAAGCTCTATCTGTCCCAAAAAAATTGTAAAAATGTTGTTTGGGTACAGCGTTGCATGACCTTGCAACTGTCATTCAAAGTGCGACAGCGCTGAAAGCTGAAAATTGGCCTGGGCAGGAAGGGGGTGAAAGTGCCCTTTATTGAAGTTGTTAAATCGAACTGCTCTTTGCTTCCTTACAGGAAATAATGTTTCATTTCTGCCAATTCTGGAAGATTCCCTTTAAGTGAGATAGTAGAACCATGCTCCGGGTTCCCCCATGTTGGCTTCTCCTGGTATGGGCTCCCTGGTACCTTGCACTAGGCTCTTACCAGATGGCAACAACAGTCTTAGTATCATGCCAGAAGAGTTGGGATTACAGTCTCTGACCACAAACTTGAAGTGGACGCAACGTGCCTTTTATATGTCACCATTATCTGGAAGTGCACTATTATATTGATAAGGTAAAGAAGAAGAACTTGTCTTTTGGATGCGTAGTGGATGCCTAGATATTCAAGTGTCAAATTGTTAAGTGGTTTTGGACATAGTCAGGCAGCCAAAAAAGTGTTCACTTTCACATAATATGCTGGACTGGTAATAATGACAGGGTCCTCCTGAATAACATGGTGCAAGGTGTAAACCTAGTCGGGTCGGGAGCTGCTGGTGGCTAGTTGAGAATTGGTCTGCCCTCCTGGCATTGAGACCCCTTGAATGCAACTTGTCAGGTGACCCGTGCCCCATGTGGCATGGGCTTCCTGTGCACAGCCAGACCTCCTGAGCCCTAGTCTGGAACTACAGAATAATGCTGCAAGTAGCCCCTGGCTGATGTGAGAGGTTAGAGAGGTTCCCTTCGCTGACAATATTTTCAACAGACAGGAAGTAAGAGAAAATCTGCAACAGAAACACAGACAGAAGGTATTTTTATTTCTGTCTGTGTCCTTAGCAATTAGCGACATCACCTGGACCCATTCCTTTACTGTCCAAAAATGCCTGGCCACATAGCCATATTTGGGCATGGCATTGACCAAATATGGTCATGGACATATTTGAGCAATGACATCATCTAGGACAGGGGTGTCAAACGTGGGCTGCATCAGCAGTATGGTTGCCCTCAAAGGAACGGCTGTATCGGAGTTCAGGATTACACTACATACAGATTGCAGAGTTCAGGATTTCTCTATGTAAAGAGTAGAGTTCAGGAGTGTGCAACATACAGAGTTTAGGGTTTAGGAGTACATGTTTAGGAGCCGTGTTCAGGGGTGCACTATATATGGAATGCAGGGTTTGGGGGTGTGCTATGTACAGAGTTTAGGGGTATGTACAGAATGCAGAGTTCAAGGGGTGTGCTGTGTACAGAGTACAGAGGTCAGAGGTGTGCTGTGTACAGAGTACAGAGTTCAGAGGTGTGCTGTGTACAGAGTACAGAGTTCAGAGGTGTGCTGTGTACAGAGTGCTGGGTGTGAAACCCCAAAGCTTCCCCACACTTCTCTCTCCTACCTGGCCCAGGTCTAGTACCTCCTTGTGTAGGTGGCTCTGCTTCGCCTTGCAGAGAGATCATTCTCTCCCTCACATTTTGGAGATATGTCTTCGCTGTACAGGGATCTGTTAGATTCAGGATCTGTTGAGAGCAAAACTCTGTCCCTTGTAAACACAGAAGTGTTACAAGTGACAGCAGGGAGCAGGAGCAGAGGGTGAGAGCTGGAGGTGGTGGAATGGAGTTCCAACACATTCCGGCTGCAAAACTGGGTGCGAGGGCCACATGACCAGGAATGGCGGGCCGGATTTGGCCTGCTGGTCTTTTGTATGACATATGTGTTCGAGGTGATCCCACCGTTTTGATTTTGCTAGCAGTGGGGCCCATGGGGATGTCATTCAGCAATAATCAGTGGTGGGATCTGATGCAGGCGTTGGTTGGTATTTTTTTTCCTTTTGGCACGTGTTGTTCATTGTGCTTGCCGTGGATCAGCTTTAAAACTGGTGATGGAGGTACATTGTGGAAAATGTTTTAATAAAAGGACTTGTCATAAAATGTGTGTCTTCACTTACTGGTTCCTTTCGTTTGTATATGAATGAGTAGCAGCACTCGATAACCCTAATGCCGCGTACACACGAGCGGACATTACGGCGGACTTTGCCCGGCGGACTGGATTTCGTCGGACAATTCGATGTGTGTGGGCTCCAGCGGACTTTGTTTTCTCAAAAGTTCGACGGAATTAGATTTAAAACTTGCTTTAAATTTATCCGTTGAAATCGAGTCCGGTCGAAAAGTCCGCCGTCTGTATGCTAGTTCGACGGACAAAAAGCCACGCTAGGGCAGCTATTGGCTACTGGCTATGAACTTCCTTGTTTTAGTCCGGTCGTACGTCATCACGTACGAATTCGACGGACTTTGGTGGATTGTGTGTAGGCAAGGCCGTTCATTCACAAAGTCCGTCGGAAAGTACGTCGAAAAGTCCGCCGGGCAAAGTCCGCCGTAATGTCCGCTCGTGTGTACGCGGCATTACTCGTTTAAATGGGGGGGGAAGGTATCCAGGTGCCCCTTATTGTTAACCACTTAAGCCCCGGGCCATTTGGCTGGCCAAAGGCTTTAACTGACAATTGCGCAGTCGTGCGACGTGGCTCCCAAACAAAATTGACGTCCTTTTTCCCCACAAATAGAGCTTTCTTTTGGTCGTATTTGATCACCTCTGCGGTTTTTTTTTTTTGCGCTATAAACAAAAAAAGAGTGAGGATTTGGAAAAAAACGCATTATTTTTTAACTTTTTGCTATAATAAATATCCCGAAAAAATATATAAAAAATTTTTTTCCCTCAGTTTAGGCTGATACGTATTCTTCTACATATTTTTGTTAAAAAAAAATCGCAATAAGCGTATATTGATTGGTTTACGCAAAAGTTATAGCGTCTACAAAATAGGGGATAGTTTTCTGGTATTTTTATTAATATTTTTTTTTTACTAGTAATGGCGATGATCAGCGATTTTTATCATGACCTCGACATTATGGCGGACAGATCGGACACTTTTGGTGCTATTTTGGGACTATTCACATTTATACAGCAATCAGTGCGATTAAAAATGCATTGATTACTGTGTAAATGTGACTGGCAGTGAAGGGGTTAACCAGGAGGGGGCGCTGCAGGGGTTAAGTGTGTCCTAGGGAGTGATTCTCAATGTGGGGGGGGGTTACGTGTGACCGCTCCCGATCACAGAGAGCGGTGATCAGTGTCAGTGTCATTAGGCAGAACGGGGAAATGCTTGTTTACATAAGCATTTCCCCGTTCTTCCTCTCCGTGAGACGATTGCGGGTTTCTCCTCGGAAATCGAGTCCACAAGACCCGCGATCACACTCACGGAGCTTGCGGTAGGGCGGCACGCATACGACCACGCGGCGGCAAATTTAAAGGGATGTACCTGTACACCCGTTTGCCTGTCTGTGCCATTCTGCCGACATAAATGTTTGTGCGGCGATCGGCAAGCGGTTAAAGGGGGTTTCTAGATTCCAATAGGTCCCCTGCCTGCAGACCCCCACAAGCACCAGGCTAGGGTTTTGGCACCCTTGTCATTATTATTTTAGCATGCACTTTATTTATTTTTTGGTGTAGTGTCCCTCTTTACATCTATACTAGACCCGCATCAAGGATAAACGTCTGGTATGTGTTTTTATGGGGAACCTCACACTGGATTTTATTTTAGCGGGGGTCTCCGATTAACATCTAAATCAGATGCTCATCTAGGATATTTATCTGGTATAAATGAAGGGAATTCTAGCTCTTCTGGTATTGTAAAACGCATGCTATGAACGGCGTTTTTTGTACTCACAGCACCATGTTTTATGCCTGATTTCACTTTGCTTCTTGTAAGTATTCATTTCTATGCGCAATAAATCCTTTTCGAAGCGGTACTTCACTATTAGTCCATTCCTTTTCATCCTGGGTACCTGTTATGCCCCGTACACATGGACATTCCGACTACAAAATCCATGGATTTTTTCCGACGGACGTTGGCTCAAACTTGTCTTGCATACACACGGTTGCACAAAGTTGTCGGAAAATCCGATCGTTCTGAACGCGGTGACGTAAAACACGTACGTCGGGACTATGAACGGGGCAGTAGCCAATAGCTTTCATCTCTTAATTTATTCTAAGCATGGGTGGCACTTTGTGCGTCGGATTTGTGTACACACGATCGGAATTTCCGACAACGGATTTTGTTGTCGGAAAATTTTATAGCAAGCTCTCAAACTTTGTGTGTCCGAAATTCCTATGGAAAATGTGTGATGGAGCCCACACACGGTCGGAATTTCCGACAACAAGGTCCTATCACACATTTTCCATTGGAAAATCCGACCATGTGTACGGGGCATTATTCTGGCTGAGTATCCTTAACAAGGAAGTTTTATCTGATGATCTGATGCCAAAGCCGCCATTCCTGGCCATCACTATTAAGCCTGAAGTGAACCCTGGACTGAAAGGCTGGGGGTCCATTCGATCCGGTGAGTGGGGACACAGGAGGGGGTGTTGTGGTACACCTTGAAAACTTTGGAGCACTTTGCACTTTTGGATTGGAGCACATCAGTCACTTTATATGGACTTTCACTTTTATTATTAATGAATTGTTTTCAATTTCACTTATATTGTGTTTGCTAGCGCTGTATCTTATATATTTGTACTTGTTCAAGTGAATAGCACTTTGTGTACAGCAGCTGAACTTGTCATTTTATTTTCCACTTTGTTATTTTGTACACATCAGCATCAGCAGTATATATATTTAGAATATATTTTTTATAATATTAATATTGCTGCTCCCCACCAAACTGACTTTAAAAAAAAATTGTCTTCCTATGATACATGTTCCTAGAAAATGGCCATTGCTGTTTTTTAACATTTGGCTCCCATTTACTTCTAAGGGGTTTGGCATTCAAATCTTAGTCATGTTCTGTGAACCTGCCTGGAACTAAACCTAGGTCCCTACTGGAGAGGGGGGCTCTGATGGGGACATCTAATATAAAGGGGGGCTCTGATGGGGAAATCTAATATAAAGGGGGGCTCTGATGGTGACATCTAATGTAAAGGAGGACTCTGATGGGGACATCTAATGTAAAGGAGGACTCTGATGGTGACATCTGCTGTACAGGAGCCGTGGAGTTCTTCAATACCTCAACTCCCGGGACAGACAATTTTGCAAGCCCTGGCGGTCCCCGCCTTCCACAGCTGCATATATATATTTTTTGCCTTTGGTTGTATGTAAGTATTTAGGATCGGGAACCCTGTTTCTTGTTATAAAATTTAGTTTTAAAACTAGACATACTTATACTCTGCCTTTTGCAGATATTCCTTAACATCTACCCCTGAAGAAGTGGTGTTATACACGAAATGCGTTGGGAATTTAGGATGTAGCTACATGCTTTTTAAGGACCCCATCTCTATATAACTATTTTATTTTAACCTATTTTCATATTTTTTTTTATACAAACTTCCATACATCTGGTACTAAGTCTATATACTAAACTGTTGTGTACTGCAAAGTTGATTGTGCTGCCTAACTTTTGTGTGTGTGCATATGGATGTTAATATGATGATCCATGCTATACAGTATACAGTAATTCCCTCCTCTTCTGTGTCTGATGTAAAGGAGGACTCTGATGGGGACATCTAATGTAAAGGGGGGCTCTGATGGGGACATATAATGTAAAGGAGGACTCTGATGGTGAAATCTAATATAAAGGGGGGCTCTGAAGGTGACATCTGATGTAACGGTGGACTCTGATGGGGACATCTGATGTAAAGGAGAGCTCTGATGAGGTCACCTGATTTATAGGAGATGCTGATGGGGACGCTAGTTGTAAAGAGGGACTCTAAATGGGACACCTGATGTAAAGGGGGCACCTGCTGTAAAGGGGGACTCTGATTGGGACACCTGATGTATAGGGGAACTCTTATGAGGACACCTGATGTATAGGGGATGCTGATGGGGACACCTGTTATAAAGGGGGTCTCTGATTGGGACACCTGATGTAAAGGGGGGCACCTGCTGTTAAGGGGGGGACTCTGATAGTAAAAGGGAGCTCTGATGAGGACACCTTATGTCAAGTGGTTTTATTTTCTTTTACTTGAAATGTGGATGTGATTGGCCTACTGTGACAGGCACAGTGAGGCTGCATATGATGGGCACAGGGAGGCTGCGTATGATGGGCACAGTGAGGCTGAAGTTGATTGGCACAGTGAGGCTGCAATTGATGGCACAGTGAGGTTGCATATGATGGGCACAGTTTTATTTAGCAGAAAAGATACATAATCACCTGATAAATGGCTATTTACAGTCCTGCATTACTAACAGTTTAATTTTTCAGTTCCTTTGCGCCCCCCCAAGAAAAAAAATGAGCACCAGCCACCACTGAGAGACAGGGTAACTTTTTTGTTTTTTAGGATAGGTTTAAATCGGGGCCTTGAATGGTGACCATGGAATCTCTGGTCAGGCTCTAGAGCCCAAAATGGACAGGGTTCACATTCCTCTCATAGCCATCACTTGCCTTTTAATGCAAAAAGCACTTCATCCCAAACAACAGATGCACCATCTACAGCTGTTTGTTTTAAAATCTTTTTGAATTTAAATTTAGATTCTCTTTATTCTTTTACTGTCTAGCGTCTTCCAAAAGCTTTAATAACAAGTTTGGGTAGACTGATTCCTTAGCGGTGTTCTTGTTAAAATATGTCACATTTCAGGAAGATTTATATTTTTAGTAGCAGGATAAATCATCACTATTGTCTGGGTGAGAAAAGGTCAATTACATTTAGCCCTGTTCATTCTGTCAGTGTAATAGTTATAGTCATCATACATCTAATTAATAATGTGCATTTCCTGTAGGAGCTCGTATAACCGCTCAAGCAATGCACCTTTGTCAACCTGCGAGTGACATGACTAAAAGGGCACCTGTAATTTATTAAGAGCCATAACACTGCAAAGGGAGGAGGATGGAGGAGATAGAGGTGTTGTATATTATGTGCAAATAACTGCACATGAGAATCTACTATTACAACATTTCATCTAGTATACAAAAAAAATGAGTTGCTTGAAATAACAAGAGCATTGAACATTGTAGAAATTCTCATACACAGACAATACCTTATGAATGTACAATCCTTACCTCCTCTCATGTCCCCAGCTGGATCTTGACACTTGTCCTTGGCACTGTTCACTGTGGAAAGTCCTTTGGTATGGCTATATCCACTACACTTCACATAAGAGGTACTAAGAGGTGAAATTTGGTGCTGTGGATCTTGGAACCCATATGGACACACTGGTAATGGTCACTGTGGAGAGACCCCTGGACTCTCTCTGTTTACTAATTCACTACACTTTGCTACACATGACAGTGTGGCTATTGGAGTCCCATGAACACACCAGAACTGGTCACTGTATTGAAAACGTTAGTATGACACTATCTACTAAAATTTGCTTGGAGTGATAGCAAGCTATTGTTGCTATTTTAACAAAGGCCCAGTCAATGTAGCCATATGCTGTCAAAGATCTTATTAAGTGTTTGGTGTCCTTCAACTTATTGCTGGTGGTCACCATCTCATGTGGAGGGTTCTATTAACTTCCAGTTTGTGTTCCAGTGGATGGTGGACAAACAGCTGGTCCATATGTCTGGGTTTCCAGACATTCACACTTTATTATAAATGTTTCCTACATCTCTGATGGAAATTGCCCAGTACAAAAAGTTCATGGTTTGATGAGTTTGGTGTGGAGGAACCTAAGTGGCTTGCACAGAGCCCTGACATCAATCCTAATAAACCATTGGGTTGAATGGAAACGCCCATTACAAGTCAGGTCTCCTAAGGCTGATACTAATTGGATGCGGGTTTCCCGCCATTCAACTCGCATGACAGGAGAGTGTGACTGGCTCTCAATGGAGCCGGTTCCCACAGCTCCGGAGCGGCTGCAGTCCACATTGGAAATGGTCCTGTGCATCTGGCTCCATTTCACATGCAAATTCAGGCAACAATTCTGACCTGATTCGCACCTGAATTGGTGAAGAGGGACACACTGGATCCAATGCTGTGACCTGCGGCCGCATTAGTGTTCACCTAGCCTAATTCAACATTGTTACCTTAATTCCTTAGTGTTTGTTTAGCTAAATGGGCAGAAATACCCAAGGGCACACTCAAAATCTTATATTAAACCTTCCCAGAATTAAACTATTGTAGGTCCAAGGGTAAACTTCCTAATAATGCCCATGGTTTTGGAATGGGATGTCCAACAAGCTCATGTAGGTGTGATGGTCAGGGGTCTACAAACCTTTGCCCATATTGTGTAAGTGTAATGAAAACAGATGGTGTTCTATTACACCATTAGGATGCAGCTTGATAAAGTTTAACCTCATTCACACAGGCTTTTGAAATGGAGGATAATCATTCAGTGATCACATTTAGCCAGATTCTGCTCAGTCAGCACAAATGCCCCTTTCCAATTGGCCACCGCCACAGTGGCTTTTTTAAAATACTTGAGTGTCACAGCCCCCAGGTGGGATCATCCAATCAATGCATAGAATGTCTCCTGCATCAGACCAGATCAAACCTAGCTATTCTACCATGACTAAATGCAAATTAAAGGAGAAACTGAAAAACCCCTAAAAGTATAATTATCAAAACAAATGCTGTAACAATTAAAGTGGAAGTAAAGTCTTTATTCAGGCTTACCTGTAGGTACAGTGAATATCTGCTAAACTTGCACTGTTCAGGAGATATGCACACTGCATGCAGCTGGTGGCGTCACCGGCGCATGCGCTCTGAAGGTACAGCATACCTGTGTCACTGCCATGACTCTTACACGCATGAGCGGGACTGACGTCATTGCAGCTTGGTCAGTCAGACAGCCAGAGCACAGGAAACCGGAAGGAAGACAGGGAGAAGATGGAAGCCATGTCAGTGGTGACAGCGTGCCTCTGGAGGGCTTTGTTCTAAGGTAGGCAATGCTTAATGTGCTAGTATGTGATACATACTAGCACATTAGGCCATTGTCTTGCAGTTTGTTTGTTTATTAAAGGCTGCGGTTTACTACCACTTTAATGATTTCGTTATTTGTTGCTGGCCTGTTAACTAGGTTCAGATATCTCAGGAAAGGTTGCTCTTGCTTGGAGTAATTTATCAAAGGAAAATTAAAGGAACATTAAAGGAAAGCTTATCTGCATTCCAAAACCTTTTTTGGTCAGTCAAGATTACATTTCCGATTTGGAATGGCTTTTAGATCGAGTCCTGGGGTAAATATTTTTTTTTGAGTAATAGTATCCCTCTAACATCAACAAAGTCTTGAAGAACATTACTATTCATTGGGAGAGTAGCGTTGCTGCATTATTCATTTTCCCTGTCAATATTAAGAAAGAGGAAGAACTTCTGACTCTACTGATTTACAGATCTGTCAACTGCCTGTCTTTCTTCAGGTCCAATGCAAAATATTACGAGGACTGGGGTTGTATTTCATAGACTCTCAGACTGTTCCTGACTGTGCTCAATCTAGTACTAACTAAAATATTGACAGTTCCTAGGCGAATAGCAGTAAAGGATTTCCAGATCAACTGGGCTGCCAACTGCTATTTCAGTCAATCATGTTGCTGTAAGGCAGTGATGGTGAACCTTGGCACCCCAGATGTTTTGGAACTACGTTTCCCATGATGCTCATGCACCCTGCAGTGTAGGTGAGCATCATGGAAAATGAGGTTCCAAAACATCTGGAGTGCCAAGGTTCACCACCACTACTGTAAGGGAACGCTAGACACAAACTGCTCATACATTAACTGCTTAAAGCCCCACTCCTGGATAATGTCACCACTATTTTCACAAAGTACTATCTATATTTGCAAAGGGATTTGGTGCACACAAAGTCGATTCAAAGTCGATTCAGATATTGACCAGATTTGTGTATGTGAAGCTAGAATTGCATATAGGTGGCTTGTTTATCAGTCAAGGTTTAGGTGTATGTAAAGCCATTGTTTAAAGTGAAAGAATAGCCTGACATCACTATTTTTTAATTCCTACCTCTCCTGCTTACCCAGTATAAAAAAGGATCTGTATACCTAAAGTGTTACTAAACCCAGGACCCTACATTCACTATATCTGGACTCCCACAATACACAGAACATGGAAATGCAATTATTTTAGTAAACACAAACTGCTAAATTCCATTTTCTCATCAGCAGTATATAGCAGTCTTGTGATTTCTAACAGTGTCCAGCCAAGCACTGGTTAAACTTGTAGGAGGAGTTTTCTGACTGTCCTATTATACTGCAAGACCCCTGACCCTCTGCCCTGGACAGTGCTGATCGGCCCTGTCCTGATCACATGCACTCTACCAAGAAAAAAAAACAACCTCTCTACCAATACACACAAAACTGAGCGACTCCATAGACTCTGTGTTATCAGGAAATTATCAGGGGACAGTGGAAGGAGGGGAGGATCAGAGAAGCCAGGATCAAACAGCCTTTTTACACAATGCGGAGGATTAACCCCTTAGGTTTCACAGTGAGTATAACAAGCATGCTTTATTGCATATAAAGACTGATTTTACTGTTGTGGGTTTAGTAACACTTTCACTATTTTTAATCTGGTCCGGTCACGTGATTCTGGATTTGGTCAAGCCCTGGACAATGGCTGTGAACTCTGGGAGTGGTGACATCACCCATAGGTTCCCATGGACCAGCCGTTGTTGGTGCTCACTCCTCTCCCCGGCAGCTGGCACTCACTGACACAGGGGAGCTGGAGCTGCAGGATCATGTGACAGGACCAGAGCAGACAAAATATAAGTACTGTAGGTAGACAGATCTTTTTTATATAGGTTACACAGGATAGGTGGGAGGAGGGGGAACTTTTGACGATTAGTTATTGTTGGACTTTTCTTCCTCCTTACGTTTTAGATTTAAGATGGGGAATGGCTAAAACATCTGTCATTTTATTTATTTAATTATGTTTATTGAAAACATGTTTATCCATGAGGAGATTTCCCCCTCTATTTCCGTCCCTGTAACTCAAAAATGTTGGACTTCTCTTCGCTTTCTGTACCGGAGACAATAGTCATCAGGGCCAATAATGAGGTTGAGCCCCCTTGCAAAGACACAGACAGCAATTAAAAAAAAAACCTTCAGAGGTTCAAACTCTTGACTACTCTTAAACAACAGAATAATATGACTATATAAACACCTTAACAATGTTGTCCAGTTGAAATCCACTTAGTTATTGGACAACATGTGAAAGTGTCTCAAATGATGATCATATCTGCTTTTTAAATTTGGCTCTTGTTGGATGACATTTTGTAATTACTGAAAGTTTGGCTCTGGCACTCAAAGTCCAGATGTGTGGACAAATCTTTTAAGAGTTTTTTTTTTTTTTTAACACAAGCTAAGTTTGCTGATCACAACTGAGCTGTGAAATTTGTTGACCAACCTATAATTCCCTAGGGCTCCACTGCCTGAGATGTTGTTGGCCTAATAAGGAAGTAGTATACATATCAGGCACTATCCTAATAAAATAAATATACATTGTAGAAATTCCTTTTTGGGGGGCAGGAGATTCTCACCCCATAGCACCCTGCTGTGCTAAAGGTGGGATTTCTAGTCCATCTTTGTTCTCCACACTTACTGAATTGATGAGCAGCCCTTTTGATTGGTTTCTACCAGTTCAATGATATGCTGGGCAATTCAAATATTGAAGCAAGCAATGGACTTTGAATTATCATTACTCACTAATTTCTGTTTGATACATTGTGGTGGCCTGCTGCCTGCCTAAAGAGAAGTACAGTAGGTCTTTGCACTTCCTATGTGTCAGGGCTGGCTCAGCCCTTCCTTCTCTGAGCTGGCCGCTCAGCTGTCAGCTAATTGCCAGCTCTCTTCTCTCTCCACAGTTAACCAGCTGTTGTGGATCTGCTCGTCAGTCCCGCTTACTTAAAGACGTCCAGCTCACTTCTTTCCTGCCTTCGCCTTGGTCACATCACAAGAAACCATCTCCTGCATTCCTGTTTAAAGACTGGCTTGCTACATCCCTTCTGGCTCCTTATCCTGCTTGCTGTTCCTCCACTTGGATCCATGACTTCTGGCCTGGCTGATTACCCGATCTCGTTACTGAACTCTGGCTTGGCTGACTAACTGATCCGGTTACTGGACTCTGGCTATGCTTTGACTACGCTTACTCTATTTACCTTTTTATTTTTTTTATTAACCAAGTGTGATTTAACTGTACTTCTGTCTCAGTCTTGTTCATGGTTTCTGACACTATGCCACACGAGCCACATAAAAGGACCGTAGCCTTCATCAAGCCCAACATAGTATCCTCCAGGAATTTAGAAAGATAAAGGTTCATTCCCTGGCAGTATCCTCTACCTTACATCTGCTTCATTGTGGTAACCTAGCCTGACCTTCCAGGATAACGACTTTTAACTATAATGAGCACCCCCACCTCTGTGTCCTCTATTCATTAACTTTCATGAAGCTTTAAGAGGTGATCACTATTTAATCACTGATGCAAGGTTATGTAAGGATAATTCACAAAGGTAGGGTTTAGTTGATTGGTACCCAGAGTCATGGAACTATCTCCATCTCTTTGATCAATATTATCGTAATGCAGTTATATGTCTGTAGTATATCCTATATTATGGACATGTCTACTGACAAATCACCTTGGTTTAATTACAAAGAAGGTCCCAAGAAGTTAGACAAGTCACTGACTTGAAATCAATGCCAGGAACTCTTATCATTGCTTTCTTGGTTGTTGGAAGAAAGGTCATTCTTTTCAAAGATCAATATGGCTGACAAAGCTATTCTATTGTAAAGGGATTAAAACAATGGCTTAAAGCTTGACTCTAGTCATACATTTTTGATTACCTTCAGTACCGAATGGTGTCCTGAGTATAAATTTCCTATCTTGCAATTCTCTGCCGGTTTCCCTTCCTGCCCAGCCCAGCTGTCATGTCCATGCCCCTTATAGTCCAGAAGATGTCATGATGTTGAAATTACAAGCTGTGGGGGGTGACTAGCTGCATAGTTCAACTATCCACAACCCATCTAGTAACCTCCACCTTGCCTGACCATCTAGGACACAGCATTGGGGTCATGTAAGCCTGGAGCATTGATGTACGGAATCAGTATGGCACAAGTGCATCCTACTACTCCATGGTGTGTGAGAACTGGTAATGTATGCTGGCCAGAGGCTCCAACCAACTTCTTCTTGAGATAAGTTATGTACGTACCTGATCTTGAGAAGTTACTCTGCCATTTTCTGTCTCACGTACTTTAGATCTGAGACCCACTCCTGTCACAGTACTCACAGTTTTCTGCCACAAGGCCCACTTTCCTAACTAAAGAATGTCCACACAGAGTGCAGTTGCAACGATTTACTGTAGAATGTCAAAGGTAATCATTTCTCAACTTCTCCTGTTCATGATTACAGTACAGAACACTTCAGTGCCACCAACCCGAACTCCTAAAGTCCAGTCATTTTCCAAAATGTTCTTTCATGAGTCCCCCAGCAGTGGGGCCTCACATGAAGTCTCTTCCCTGGGCCTAAACCCAAGAGGCTTACTACTCTTTGAGGCTACAAAACTACATGCTGTAGGTCAGGAGTTGTTAGTTCCCATCCTTTTTCCGTCCAGGGTCCCACCCACACTCGAATATAAATGACACAATACTCCACCCACTAACATTGGGGAGTGGTCTCTCCAAAAGGAGTACTACCACCTGCTGAAAATAAGCTATTTGACTAGTAAAGTGATTTTTGAAACTAGTAAAGTGGTCCTGTGAACTGATAAAATGGACCTCTGAAGTGCTTCTAGAAACTGGTAGAGTGGTTATTTAAACCAGTGGAATAGTCCTTTGAACCTGTATGTGGTTTTGTGAACCAGTAAAATGGTCTTATGAACTCGTAAAATGGTCCTTATAATCAGTACAGTAGTCCTTTGAAATAGTAATAGAATCTTTGAACTGGTAAAGTAGTCCTATAGACCCGTAAAATGGTCATGTGAACTGATAAACTGACCCGTTTAACCAACAAAATGATCTTTTGAACTGGTCGAATGGTCCTATGAACTGGTAAAGCGGTCCTTTTCACCAGTAATGTGGTTCTATTTACTGGTAGGGCGATAATTTTAATCAGTAAACCGATCCTATAAACATGTATGGACTGGATAGTGGTCTTGAGAACTGGTAACTTGTTAACTTCTTTTGAACAAGTAAAATCATCTTATGAACTGTTAAAGTGATCTTTTAAACCAGCAGAGTTGTACTTTGAATTGGTCCTTTTAACCAGTAAAGCGGCCTTTTTAACTGCTAAAGAGGTTCTATGAACCAGTTAACCAGTTCCATAAACAGGTAAGTGGTACTTTTAAGCAGTAAAGTGGTCAATGAAACAGATACAGTGGTCCATTAAATGGGTACAGTAGTCCTGTTAACTGATAAAGTGGTCCACTAAACAGTTGCAGCAGTCCTGTGAACTGATAAAGTGGTCCACTAAACAGTTGCAGCAGTCCTGTGAACTGATAAAGTGGTCCTGTGAACTGGTAAAGTGGTCCTTTGCATAAATAAAATGGCCATGGAACTGGAAACGAGGTCCTTTTGACCAGTAAAGTATTGTTTTGTATAGGTAAGTGATACTGCAAACTCGTAAGGTGGTCCTGTGAACTGGTGAAGTGCCCTTCTTTTAACCAGTAAAGTGGTCTGGTAATCTGGTGAAGTGGTCCTCTAAACCAGTAAGGTGGTCCTTTGGAAATTCCACTACCCTGTGAAACCCACCTTGGGAAATTCTGATTATTACGAATATATTCATACATCCCTGCCCTTTAACCTTTGCCATTTACCTTTTAAATCCAAAAATAAAATAGCAAATAATTATCCAAGCAATGTTCGATGTCATGGAAATGGGCCAGCAGTACAAGCAGGAAAAACAACCAAGTATTTTGTATCTAATGGGAAATAACTTGATTAAAAGCCAAAAAGGGAATGGACTGAACGAGGCAGAATGTGTGACAGATGTTATTTTTGTGAATAGACAGGTGGAATGAAAGAATATCTATTTTTACTGACAAAAACACGGTCATGTATTCCAGAGCAAGTTAAATAAACTGTCACGGCGGTGCTGGTAGAGGCGCAGCATTGCCACCAATGAGTCATGTTAGCTCTTCCATAGTCAGAACACAAAAACTGGCCAGACCTTTGTCCAAGAGACATCTGCTGGAGTTGCTAGTATTCCAAAGGGATACATGCTGTGTTATTGTGCTTTAGCTGGAGATTTTCAATTTAAAGAGGTTCTTCACTTAAGGAACAAAAAATGAAAAGTCAGTAGCTACAAATACTGTAGCTGCTGACTTTTAAAAAAAGGGAACTTACCTGTTCAAGGATCCAGTACCATCCACACCTTAGCCAGTTCTTCACCAGTCTCCCAGTCCCCTGCGCTGGCATGTTAACTGTGGGCAGCTGGCTGCCCACCGTGCATGCGCGACCCGTAAATGGTCCCATAGCCTTCTGGGACCTGTGGCGTGTCCCAGAAGGCTGCGTGCAAGGAGGGGTTGAGGAGAACTTCCGGTGGATCTGCTGCTGGTCAAAACCAGTTACCAGCTCTCCCCCCCCCAAAAAAAAACTGTCCAAAAGGTAGTAGATGAGTGGGGGGCGAAAAAGCAGAACTTCCCTTTTTCACTAAAATTCTGCTTTAAGTAGAACTTCAGCCAAAACCTTATTTTTCTATTTTTTGGGGATAGTGCTGGACAGCCTAAAACCCCTGGGAAGATTTCCACTCACTTCCTCCCCCAATGACAGGTGCTCTGATTAGCAAATGTATGGCAGCACAATTGAGCTAAAGATGGCCTAATGCGGCGTACACACGGTCGGACTTTTTGGCTACAAAAGTCCGACAGCCCGTCCGACAGACTTTCGACGGACTTTTGGCGGACTTTTGGTGGACTTGCGGCATACTTTCTAACGAACGGACTTGCCTACACACGATCACACCAAAGTCCGACGGATTTGTACGTGATGACGTACACCAGACTAAAATAAGGAAGTAGATAGCCAGTAGCCAATAGCTGCCCTAGCGTGGGTTTTTGTCCGTCAGACTAGCACACAGACGAGCGGATTTCTGGGTCCGGCGTAGTTACGACGTAAAGATTTGAAGCATGTTCCAAATCTAAAGTCCGTCAGATTTGGGGCTGAAAAAGTCCGCTGAAAGTCCGGGGAAGCCCACACACGATCGGATTGTCAGCCAGCTTTGATCCGTCGGCGTCCGTCTGACTTTTGTAGACGAAAAGTCCGACCGTGTGTACGCGGCATAACTCTCAATAAAGGCCCTAACTACAAGCAGGAGGCCTTGCTATTCCATTGGCCAGTGGGACAAAATCTAGTACCCAGGCCTGTCTTTGTTTGGGTCCTGATCCTGCAGTCTCTCACCACTAACGACCATTCACAAAGTCTCAAGCAGTCCCCCAGCATCCATTGAAAGGTGTCACCCCACTTAATCCTAGCCTTCTTCAGTGCACTTCTGCCCTTGCGCTGTCCTTCATGCAGTGAAAGACGAGCTGTGACCAGAGGAGGAATACTCTGCTGGGCTGCTTAAAGAGGCCACCACATATGCTGTATATGTGATTTTACCTGTCAACAAAACTGTGTATTCTGTTCATCCATACGTCCTGAGATCTACACAGCTCTGCCAAAAAAAAAAAACAGGGGAGCGGATTTAATCTTTCTCTACTGCAGTTTCTCTTTCACTAACAGATCTCCTCCCTGTCTGTGGTTGGACAGTGAAAAGGGAAGCTCCACAATAATAAGCTAATCACTCTGTCACTCTGCGCTCTCCTCCTATCAGCATGCACCTTGCACTGAAGCACACTTGGTTAGCTCTTTGTTCTGCCTCTCCCAATCCCTTCCTGAGCTCGGCTGTACAGGAACCGCAAGTGGCTGATACCAAGTCAACTTCAGGTGTATATATTGCTTGCATTTTATAAAATGCGTTTAAGAATGAATTAATGATTACTGAGCTGCATTGATGTGTGCCTTTTATATCTGCTTCAATGCCAGGTTAAATGTAATAATATAACAATACAATTAATAACAATATTTCTGCGCGGGTACATTCAGCTGTTCCTAAGCATTCGCCACCTTTCCGACTGATAACATATCATTCGTTGAACAATCACACGGCATAAAAACAAATCCTGTTTCTGTTTTTATCAGTATGGTGTGTGTGAACAGGAGCTATTATTTCCAGTGTAATTATTGACACAAGATCTATGTGTAACCTAATCTGTTGCCGTTCACCTAACTTGGATTTAGAGATTTTTTTTTTTCTGTTCGTTTGCCTCTTATCTTTAGCAAACAATTTTTCTGCTGGACAAACAAACATTGACAAATTACTATTCCATTAAGAGCTCTCTTCTGCTGGGACAGATAGAAAGTTACCCTTAGACCTCATGCACACTGAGCTTTTGATCAGCTCCTCTGTGCGCCTTTTCTCCTGGCAAGAGAACGCAAAAACGTTGATGCGTGTTTGCCTCTAGCGTTTATGCATGCTTATGCATGTTCTGCATTTTTCTTTTCTGCCCAAAAGCTCCTCTCTAGGTTATTGGCTACCATTCACAGCTGCTCCAGATTTTACACTCATCAGTTTTATTAAATCAACTAGACATGTGCAATTCATTTAGTCCCGGATTAATTTTTTTAACGAATTTCGACAAATTAGTTCATTCGGAAATATCCATATTAATGAAAACCGTTTAATGAACTTTTCCGAATATTCGTAAATTCGAAAAAACTCGTAAATTTGCAAATTTTGAAAACAAATCGTAAATTCAAAAAAAATCATAAATGTATAAAACCCAAAAACCTGAAAATTCGAAAATCTGAAATAATACCTAACTAATAATAACTTAAAGCGGAGTTCTGCTTAAAAAAAATAAATAAAAGTCAGCATCTACAAATACTGTAGCTGCTGACTTTTAATAATCGGACACTTACCTGTCCCAGGGTCCAGCGATTCAGCGGGAATGAAGCCCTGCTCGTCTCCCCCTCCTCTCTGCGGCGCCGGCATTGTAACTGTGGGCACCCGGCTGTGGCTTCACAGCCGGGCACCCACTGTGCATGCACGAGTCGCGCCGCGTGCTGTGACTGACCGGGCAATCATCTGGGACCTGTGATGTTTCCCAGATGATTGCCGAGAGGGAGGGGGGAGAGGTGATCTCCCTTCCGGTGCCGCGGTGCGCCAGGAGGAAGTGGGAGCTGGGACCCTCTAAAAAGAGGGTATCCCCCCTCAGAAAAATGACACGACAAATGTGGCATGTCAGGGGGTCACCTTCCTTAAAGCGGAAGTTCCATTTTTGGGTAGAACTCCGCTTTAACTATTACTAACTATTAAATTATAGGTATTGGAATTTCGTTTCAAATTTGGCTGTTAGTGAACGTAAAGAATACAAATTTATCCAACGTTACTGTTAAGGATAAGATTAAGAGCTTCAATCGAGCTCAAGGTTATCTGCTGCTGTCTCTTATTGGAAAGTGTGGATATGCATGCATATAAAAGTAAACACACTCTGAGACACGCTCACAGCACGGTTACTTCTTATGCCGCGTACACACGGTCGTACTTTTCGTCTACAAAAGTCCAACGGACGCTGACGGACTAAAGCTGGCTGGTAATCCGATCGTGTGTGGGCTTCTCCGGACTTTCAACGTACTTTTTTAGCCTCAAATCCGACGTACTTTAGATTTGAAACATGCTTTAAAACTTTACTTCGTAACTACGACGGACCCCGAAATCCGCTCGTCTGTGTGCTAGTCCGACGGACAAAAAGCCACGCTAGGGCACCTATTGGCTACTGGCTATGAACTTCCTTATTTTAGTCCGGTGTACGTCATCACGTACGAATCCGTCAGACTTTTGTGCGGTCGTGTGTAGGCAAGTCCGTTCGTTAGAAAGTCTGCCGCAAGTCCGCCGAAAGTCTGCCGGAAGTCTGCCGGAAGTCTGTCGGACAGGCTGTCTGACTTTTGTAGACGAAAAGTCCGACCGTGTGTACGCGGCATTACACTTCTTATTTATTCAAGGCGGTGCTAATGTTTTATACACAAAAATGCGACGTCATTGCTATGTTAGTCTAATAGGTACATCTCATTGGTTATGATAGAAAAGAAGATGGAGAATCATAACGAGGTTTGGCTGTCCTTGGTTTTATCTTCAGTTCCGCGTTCTTCTGATGTGTGGGATGTAGGGGGTACCCGCCATCTTGAGAAAATAGGAACAGAGCAAACCTGTAATACTTATATAATGAGTAAGGAGAAAAATATGTATACACATAAGGAAATAGACATTTTCAGATTATTATTATTATCTACATCACATTCCTTCACACTAGGATACAGGCAGTTAGGCCACACAGTATCATTGGATACTAGGATGCAGGCAGCTGGGCTGCAAAAGAACATTGGTTGTGAGGGTGCAGTGGGCAGTCTACACCAATACAACCAATGCCATTGTGCAGTTCAGCCACCAGGATCCTAGCAACCAAATGATGCTGTGTGCCTTTGGTTGCTAGGACACTGGTAGCTAAACTCACACAACATCATCGGTTGTTAGGATGCATGCAGCTGGGAAACACAGCATTGTTTGTTTTTATGGTGCAGACAGCTGCCTGCAGAATAATAACCAATGATGCTGTGTGGCTCAGCAAACAGTGTCCAAGCAACCAATAAGCTGTGAGTATTTGGCTGCTAGGACACTGGCAGCTGGACAACACAGCATCATTGGCTGCCAGAACACAAGCATATGAGCTGTACATCATCATTGGTTGTCCTAGTAATCAGCTCAGTAATGCTTCCCTGTATATAGGGCAATGTTACTGAACTGCAGTGAGGATGGAGAATCCAGTATGGCCTCAATGTCGCACCCCCCCCCCCCCCACCTCAATCACCTCACTTTGCATTTTTGGCAGCACACCGCTGAGTGTATTAGCGTATTTCTGACATCATCTGACATCAAATGCTCACCATGTAAAGCCATAGGCTTACCTTACAAAAACATATATTTCAGTCTTAATAATCTCACAATATATAAATTGTTTAATTCCACCTCCTATATGTCCCCCATAAAGTCACAGGGAAAATAGTCTGTTTCTCTGACCAGTTTTTTACACCTGGTTCCTCGATCAATGGCTATGGGTCATTAAGTCCATGCAGAACATATGAAGTGACTTAGTACAGGCATATTATACATATGTTACTATATATATTGTGTTGCCAGGACAGCTTAGATAATCCATATGTACATTATTTCCACACCTCATTTCACCTGACACGTTTCCTGCCTCTTTCTGCAATGATCTGCAATGAGTCCCCAGGATGTGACCTCATCACCAGTTATTACCACTGACTGAGTGTCTGAGATCGCCAGGCTTATCTGAACAAAAAAATGTACTGCCTCCTGGAGCAATTAAGCATTATAGGTTATATACCAGACTCATGATTTGTATTGTGGTGAGATTGAAGGTTAGCATAGCCTTATGACAGTCTGAATAGTCGAAAAATGGATTACTCAAAAGTTACATAGTTAGTTAGGTTGAAAAAAGATATAAGTTCATAGTTCCATAGTTACATAGTTGGTGATGTTGAAAAAAGACACAAGTCCATCCAGTTTAGCCTATGGTGTGTGTGTATTTGTTTATGTCAATAGCACATTGTATATCCCAGTATGTTGTGGTCGTTAAGGTGCCCATCTAATAGTTTTTTGAAATTATCGACGCTCCCTGTTGATACGACTGCTTGTGGAAGAGAATTCCACATCCTTACCACTCTGACAGTAAAGAACCCTCTAAGCAGCATAAGGGTAAACCGCTTCTCTTCCAGTTTTAGTAAATGACCATGGGTCTTTTTTAAATTCCCTTTTACTGAATAGTTTTTCTCCTATGCTAGGGTCACCAGCATGGTATTTATACGTTGATATCATATCCCCTTTCAAGCGTCTCCTCTCCAGAGAGAATAAGTTGAATGCTTGTAGTGTTTCCCCATGGCTGAGGTACTCCAGTTCCTTTATTAGTTTTGTTGCACTTCTCTGGACTCCCTCCAGTTCCAGCAGATCCTTCCTGAGAACTGGTGCCCAGAACTAAACAGCATATTCAAGATGCGGCCGGATCAGAGTCTTGTACAGTGGGAGAATTATCGTTTTATCTCTGGAGTGAATGCCCTTTTTAATGCATTCCAATATTCTGTTGGCTTTGCTTGCAGCAGCTTGGCATTGCATGCCATTGCATAGGCCCCCCAGTCCTTTTCCATCCTAGATTTCCTCAGAGGTTCTGCCCCTAGCGAATAACTTGTGTTCGTATTTTTGGCACCCAAATGCATTACCTTATATTTTTCAACATTAAATCTCATTTGCCATGTAGTTGCCCACCTGATTATTTTGCTTAGGTCTTCTTGCAAGATTTCCACATCCTACGTAGAAGTTATTGCCCTGCTTAACTTGGTATCGTCCGCAAATACTGAGATTGAGCTGTTCATCCCATCCTCCAGGTCGTTTATAAATAAATTAAACAGGATTGGTCCCAGGACAGAACCCTGGGGGGAGCCCACTTTCCACACCAGACCATTCAGAGTACTTACCATTTATCACCACCCGTTGGACTCGCCCTTGCAGCCAGTTTTCAGTTTGTACAGTAAACTTTTGTGGGGGACTGTATCAAATGACTTTGCAAAATCCAGATACATCACATCCGCAGGCTTTCCTTTTTCCAAATGGCAGGTCACTTCTTCATAGAAGGGTAATAGAATGGTCTGGTGAGAACGATTCTTCATGAATCCATGCTGATTACTGAAAATGATACTGTTTTCATTACTAAAATCTTGTATATAGTCCCTTATCATCCCCTCCAATAGCTTGTAGACTATTGATGTCAGGCTAATGTGACGCGTTATTACAATTAACACTATAGTCTTGGTTACTGTATCCCCTGTCTCCTAAGACTAAGGAGAAGAATATATTCAAAACCTTTAAGCGGAATAAAAGGGAAGTGTCACCTCGTGTAGAGATTAAAACATGCTTTATTAGCGCAAGGATTAGAAACCCTTACATCCACAGTTTCTCCAACACAGTGGGGGAATCCTGAGAGGCAAACTTGGATATTCGTTAAGGTGTCAAGTACCAACGTAGCAATATTTTCTGAGTCAGTTCCCATAGGTTGACACTCTTGGTCGCTGCATATGTGGTGTGTAATGCTTTTCGCCACTGTTCTGCTGTATATGAAAAACCGATATTCTGTTCCCATTCTTTAATGGTTGTGGATTTTGTGAATACGTTTTTGTTGTGTAGCATATTATAAAACAATGAAATACCTTTAATTTTGGTTAGGGGGTTGGTGAAGAATAGGACCATTATCCATGGTAGATAAGTAGTGGTATGTGGATTAGTACGGAGGAAATTAGTGGTTTGTAGATATCTATAATAGTCATGGTCCTCTATGCCATATTCTAATTGAATGGATCTGAATGTTTTTAGTGTGGGGCCTACCATAAGGTCCCCTACTACTGTTATGCCCTTGTTCACCCAGTGTGATACCTGTATGTCCGGAATGAGCATGGGTATACTAGATATGATCAGTGGCAGGGGTTTAGTTGTGGTATCTCCAAACTGCATATTTGAAAGGGAATTCCATGATTGTAGTGTGGCCACCATTGTGGGTGAAAGATCAGATTTCCAATAAATAGGAAATCTGCCAGATAACAACAGGTCACATAAGTCTGGACCCTGAATTTGTGATTTCTCCAATTCCAGCCATCTGGCGTCAGATGTCTGCGACTGGGGGAACCAGGCCTTAGGACAAACCCTTTTCTGACAACATTCCATACTGGTTACCAAAGGTTCTGACCAAAAATCAGAATTTTACAAGGATCACCAGTATAACACCCCAATGCTGAGTCTCCCTCTTTGTCCCTGAGACAGAATTATCACTGTAGGAAAGATGTACATAAACCCATTAGCAGAAAGGACACCCTGCATCACAATCCTCCACATCAACTTCCAATAAAACATTCCAAGTGACTCTTCCCTTTTCCATCTTCTGAAGTTCATGAAAATGTAAATATGTCAAGGGAGACAGACAAGCTGATTGTGTGAGTCATCGATACCGAGACATCTCTACCTTGGATGTATGACATCAGAACAAACAGGATTGGGGACCCAGCTAGAACTGCACTTCTGATAATAAGACTTTCTCTCCAGTACTCATGGCCTAATAAAGAGAAGAATGGAGCTTGCAGAGAAGAAACGGTTCAAAAAACTGTTACAATGTATTTTCTAAAGTACAAAAAATGATAAGCAAATAATATACAGCAGGTTTGGGGACAGCCTTAAAGTGAACCTGTGCTTTGCCTATTGGAGCCATAGGAAATGCTTAGTATTTCCAGATATGGAGGAGGACATAACTCACTCCATGTGACCCAAAGGTTTAAGGATTATCACCAGCACACCACTGTAACAACAGTATAAAACAGCGAATAAACTTTTATTTGCTACTACATATTACGTGCAACCTCTTGGGATCTCTTTCTTGGGCAGCAGTGTCTTTCTATAGGGTGAGGGTCTATATATAAAAAGCTCCCTGTACAAATGTGACCAACATCGACACAGTCAGAAAAAAAATATCACTGTATTTTCTTTATTATGATTAGTTCCTATCAGGGCTTTTTTTCAGAGGGAACTTGGTGGAACTCAGTTCCACCACCTCTGGCTCAGACCCTTGGGGGGGGGGGGGGGCTGCTCACCACAATCACTTTTAAACACAGAAGTCCAGTTTCTGTGTTTACAAGTGACAGCTCTGGAATCTGTGTGTAACCCCCCTGAACTCTGCACTCTGTATGTAATGCAATCCTGGTATTTAATGCCCCTTTAAGACCCTTCTACTGTTCCTAAAATTTGACTGACCACACCCACTATTTAATGTGATTTGGAGGGTGTGTGTGGGAGGAGGGGTTTTGGGGGGTCGTGGTTGAGTTCCAGCACCTATTGTTTGAGAAAAAAAGCCCTGGTTCCTATATCATCATTGTCTTGTAGTGGCTATAATGTTTTCTTTTTTTTTTCCTGATTGAGGTATTTTTGGGAAAATAGATGAACAATAGAGGAACTAATCATAATAGAGAAAATACTGTAATTTTTGCATTCTGATTGTGCAGATGTTTTTTGACATTCGTAGAGTAAATGTTTTTTTACATAGACCGTTATGTGACAGGACAGCTGTAATTTAGCTTGACCAAAGGAATGAATGTGTCTGAAATGAAAGTCCATTCACGCTAGCCTAGTCCACAGTGTTGCAAATTTGTTGTAAATTTTTTTATCATGCAATATCAGCACAACTGTTCTTTAAACATATATTTTCAGTAAAAAAACATGGTGACAGGCACTCCTGACAAACGATCCGCCAAATCACCCTGCTGCCAGACGCCCATATATCATTTGAGACAATGAGCAGTCATTTGCGTAGTTTTGTTGCGTTTATTGCGTGATACAACTTGGGTGGGGTAAAGGAAGATATGGGATGCACATAGCACTTAATGTATTGTCATCGCATTGATAAGACATTGATTAGCGGCCTTGGCCTTGAAATGATGCACCTCTAACATTCACGGTCTATTTCCTCTGCATATCTCCTCTGCAGACTATTGCTCCTCCTCTGCCTCTGCACTGACTCCTGCAGAATATCACTCCTCTGAATTCCTCTCTCCTTGTACAAATCTTCCACTGCAAAACTGTTAGATTACTGTTGCTTCACTTCCATTGAAACAAGAAGGGATCACTCTAAATAACCCCAGCTTGCAGACCATAACGATGTTGCTTCAGCAAATCAATAAGCCAGAGGTATACAAAGCCTCTCCCCAATGGCTCAATGAGTTTGGTAGCCACCCAGTCTTTTGGAAGGTATTACCAGTGTGCTTTACCAGGCCAGAGATACTTGGTACCTCCCCCGACAGCCTGACACATGGTAATAGGCAGACTACTGTTCCCAGCCAGTCGATAACTGCAAACGCTACGTTCCCCGGCCACAGCATTCTACACTACTCTCAACAATTCTCCTTTTTCTTCTCTCACACTGACCTTCTCCAAAGGGCAAGTTCTGTGTTCCCCGATCACAGAACGTTGATCTACTCTCCTCTGTTCTACTGTTACTTCTCCTTCACCGATCTTCTCCTGTGTACAAGTCCTGTGTTCCCCGGTCACAGCAGCTTGACACCAACTTCATGGTGATGATCTTTATCCAGGATTACTTCCTTGCAGCTTCTCCATCCCTCCTCCGCACTCGGCACGCCCCCACGTGGGGTCGCCCTGCGGTAGACTCCTAAAACTCCATTCTTTCTTCCTGCACCTCAGAACTCCTCCCTGGCAGCATGTGACCTCAGCTTATATGGGAGGCCTGCCCCCTGCCCCCTGCCAATAGCAAAGGGTAATTGGTCAGAGCTCCTCACATAAGCTGCCTGCCACTCCAACCTCAGGTCCAACCTCTCTTCCAGAACAATCTGCCTGAAAGCATGGGAGGCGCTTCTCAGTCAGAACACAGGTGGTCACACCCACCACTACACTAAACACTCCCATTCTCAAATCAAAACACACAGGCCTGATTTACAGGACTACACTGATCTCTCAACCCAGAAAAATCCTATTCTAGCACTTACCTTCTAGTAGAGGGTGCTACATATAATTTTCCATTTTTTTTGTTTCAAAATTACCCATTAAAATTGTGTGTGCCTGTAAATCGGCAAAAAATAATAATGCTTGCGATAGCTAATATGTGTTACCCGAATCAGTGTTTATGTATAGAAAAAATTCCCAAGGTGTGCATATGTGTGCATATGTGCAGGGGGGGATTATTTAAGACTTTTAAAAAATTGTATTTTATTTAATTGTATTATTTTTAAACATTTTCTTTTAATTGTATGTCTATCATAAGGGTTCCATTATAAGTTCTTATGTCGTATTACATTTGGTGTGACAGGTCCTCCTTTTAAGGACCAGGGAAGGGGTCAGTTCACTGCTTCTGAACAATTTGAGCAAGGATAGCACCCAGTTTTCATATTCACTAGGATCTGACAGCCATGAACCTACAAGTGCTTAAAGCAGAGGGATCACAGTGTGAAGTAAACTCTAATTGTATAGAAATTAAAATCCCATGGAAAAAAAATAAGGAAATTAATAATGGTAACAATAATAAGCAAAATCTAATTATATAGAAATTTGAATCTATTAAAAAAAATTAAGGAAATCGTAATAATAATATTAATAATAATATTTAATTTCAATATATATATCAATATATTAATAATAATAATAACAACTAATAATCGGAACTCTTTTTATTGCTTGTCCAAGAGAGTCTGAACACTATTAAACTTTATACTGCTATTCACTTATTACTATCGCAGAAATTCCAGTTTATGTTTCTTTAACCACTTCAGCCCCGGAATGTTTTACCCTCTTAATGACCATGCCATTTTTTTGCGATACGGCACTGTGTTACTTTAACTGACAATTGCACGGTCATGCGACGTTGTACCCAAACAAATTTGATGTCCTTTTTTTTCCCCACAAATAGAGATTTCTTTTGGTGATATTTGATTACCTCTGCGTTTTTTATTTTTTGCGCTATAAACAAAAAAGAAGCAACAATTTTGAAAAAAACCCAATATTTTTTACTTTCTGCTATAAAACATATCCAATTAAAATATGTAAAAAAAATAATTTCTTCATCAATTTAGGCCAATTTCTATTCTGCTACTTATTTTTGGTAAAAAAAAATCGCAATGAGCGTATATTGATTGGTTTGCGTAAAAGGTATAGCGTCTACAAAAAAGGGGATAGATTTATGTAATTTTTATTATTTTATTTTTTTACTAGTAATGGCTATATGCGATTTTTATCAGGACTGCGACATTGCGGCGAACAGATCGGACACTTTTGACACTTTTTTGGGACCATTGACATTTATTCAGTGATCAGAGCTAAAAAAGAGCCAATTATTATGGTACAAATGTCACTGGCAGGGAAGGGGTTAACACTAGGGGGAGATCAAGGGGTTAAGTGTGTTCCCTAGGTGTGTTTCTAACTGTGGGGGGATGTGACTGACTGGGGGAGGAGACATATCATTGTTCCTACTTAGTAGGAACACACAATCTGTCTCTACTACACTGACAGAACCAGGATTTGTGTGTTTACACACACAGATCCCCGTTCTCGTTCTGTCAGGAGCATCACGCCCGCCGGGCACGTGCATTGGTTCTGGGGACACGCTGCGGGTGTGCGAGCGCCTGCTATAGCGTCTTCAAGAGCCGACGTATAGCTACGGCGATTTGCGCAGCTGTGCCAACCTGCCGCAGTATAACTGAGATGGCTGGTTGGCAAGCAGTTATTCCATTTGGCCCATACTTTTTCATATTTGGTGGGACAACTTCTGTTTGCGTAGGTGTCTTTATAGAGTGGAAGATTGTTGGTAATCAATTGTTTCCAGAAGGGAGTGGAAGGGGGAACCTGTTTTTTTCTAATGCAAGGTGATGGTCTTCCTTGCATAAAAAATAAGGCTGACAAGGGTTTTTTTTGCTCTGGTATGAAGTAAATTGTCTACGAGACCCAATAAGCAGACTTCCATGACTGAAGGAACTGGTACTGATGTGTGCTTATTAGTACTGGCTAGTACCTCTGACCAATAACTTGTGATTCTAGAGCATGACCAAAAGATGTATGTAAAATCACCCTGGTTGTCGCCATACCTCCAACATTCTAAGGAGAGGGAGGGACTCATCATGTGGAGCCTAGAAGGGGGTGAAATAGGCTCTGTGTACTATTTTGAACTGGATTAATTTGTCTCTTCTGCAGACTAATGCTTTAAATGGAAGTTCCCAAATATCATCCCAATCATTATTGTCCAAGTGTGGTATACCATTTGACTCTCAATGTGTCTAGTGGAGACAAGGCGGCCAACACAACATGGGCATATATCTGAGATGTGGGCTTCTCGGCACACCCGGTTCTGAGCGTCTGTTCCAGCTCGGATTCCACCATGTTCAGCGAGGCCCGAGAAAATTGGCTCTTGAAGGCGTGGGAAAGTTGTCTATAGTTAAAAGCATGCGTGGGGGGGTACATTAAAGATCCATTAAACTTTAAAGATCCACGATCCACTAATTGAGATATGCTTTTGATTTTGTATTTCGTCCACACTATTGGATCTGGTAGCATATAGAAGTGTGGTAGGGAGGGGTTCTTCCAGATGAGCGTATTGGGATATTTCTCAGTAGCCAGACCGACCCTCCAGATTCTGATAGTTGTATGCATAGGTGGAGTTAGGGGATACGGAGCCTTGGGGCCTCACAATATGAATGCCTGTAAAGCATCTAGGGATCCAAAAATGGCCACCTCCAGCATTGTAGAGGGGTTAGAATGGGAGAGCCACCAGGTGGCTGAAACCAGTTGGGTGGCCAGAAAATATTTGTAGGAATCCGGGAGGGCCAATCCCCCCTCGGAGGAAAGTCTCATAAGTGTGGATAGTTTACATTGGGGGGTGGGGCGGGGTTAAGGATGAGGACCCCATTGGAAGGCCGAGAAGATTTGGTTCAAACAGATAAAAAAAGATTTAGGGACCCAGCTGGGAGAATGACGATAAAGGTAAGTGAACTCAGGAAAACTTTCATTTTCAACAGATTGACCCTCCCTATCAAAGAGAGTGGTAATGATTCCCTCGTCTTCAACTGTTGCTTAGTAATCTGTATAACCAGTGTTAAGTTTAAAGGAACATACTCCAAAGCCTGTTGAGAAACCCACACCCCCAGGTATTTAAAACGGTCCATTCCCTGGAGTAGGAGATTTTGAAAGGCAGAAGCCTGGGCCTCGAGGTCAATAGGAAAAAGTAGGGACTTATTCCAGTTGACTTTAAGCTCTGTAAATATGGAATATGAGTTTAACACTTGGAGTGCTCCCTGTAAAGAGGGCCTTGCATCATTCAGAAATAACAATAGGTCATCCACGTATAGGGCCACTCTCTCCCCCAGCCAGCCCACAATCAGGCCCTTTATGTGCAGAGAAGTATGAAGTACCTTCACCACTAGTTCAATTGCAATGGCAAAAAGGGCTGGAGAGAGTGCAACCCTGGCGAGTGCCCCTGTGTAGGGATAGGAGGGTGAGAGGCCACCACCCAACTTAACCGAGGCAGTTGGATTCTTGTACAGTATTTTAAGCCATTCTATAAAACGTAATGGAAAACCCATTCTTCTGAGGACTTCCCACAGGAAAGGCCATTCAACTGTGTCGAAGGCCCTCTCTAGGTCCAGAGCAGCCGCAACCCTAGAACCCTGATTAGTGTGTGAGGCATGGATATTTGTGAACAGCCTATGGAGATTTATATCCGTAGACTTCTTTGTCATGAAGCCAGTTTGATCCGGATCAATGATTGTAGGGAGTATCTTCTGCAGATGCAGAGTAGTTTAGTTAACATTTTAACATCGTTATTTAATAGTGCGATGGGTCTGTATGAGGCACATAGGTCTGGATCCTTAGGGGTTTTATAAATTAGGACTATGTGGGCATGACTCATAGAGTTGAGTAGTGCACCCTCCACAAGGCAGTGCGAGTACAAAGAGGCCAGAATGGGAGTTAGTATACTGGCATGCTCCTTGTAGAAGTCTTTAGAAGTTGTAAGTTATTCCTCACACACGGCATAGGCATACTTACAACTACACCCCAAAACACATTCTGCTTGGGTAAGGTGATACCACATCTTTTTCACAGCCTGGCCACATAGAGAGGCCCAACATCCAAGGAGTAGTTTCAGGCCTTATCCATTTAAAGACCAGGCCTTCTTCTGATACTTTTTGTTTAAATCAGTATTTTTGCTGGAAAATTACCCACAAAAAAAAGAACCCACAAACATTACACATTTGTTTTAGCAGAGGCCCTAGAGAATGGTGGTGGGTTTTGCAAATTGTTAATGTCACACGGTACATGCACAGCAGTTTTTGAACACAATTTTACACACTGATGCCCCGTACACACGATCGGACATTCCGACAACAAAATCCATGGATTTTTTCTGACGGATGTTGGCTCAAACTTGTCTTGCATACACATGGTCACACAAATATGGTCGAAAATTCCGAACATCAAGAACGCGTTGACGTACAACACATACGACGAGCTGAGAAAAAGGAAGTTCAATAGCCAGTGCGGCTTTTCTGCTTGATTCCGAGCATGCGTGGAACTTTGTGTGTCGGAATTGTGTACACACGATCGGAATTTATGACAACGGATTTTGTTGTCAGAAAATTTGAGATCCAGATCCCAAATTTTGTGTGACAGAAATTCCGATGAAAAATGTCCGATGGAGCTTTAATGGGAACAAGCTCCCATTAAACATTTTCCTTTGGAAAATCCGACCGTGTGTATGGGGCATTACACATAAATACACGTTAATACATTTTATTGCACACAAACACGATATATTAGCCAATTTATTGGTAAAATATAAAATATGTTGTTGCGCCACGTAAAGAGATACCAAACATGTCACTCTTTAAAATTGTGCACACTTGTGAAATAGCGACAAACTTCGACATTTAAAAATCTCCATAGGTGATGCTTTATAAGTCTTTATAGGGTACCAGTTTAGAGTTACAGAGGAGGTCTGGTGCTTGAACTATTGCTCTATCGCCGTTTACTTATGCATACAGGACCAACGTGTGCGCTCGCCTTTGCATGCAAGCACAAGGGCGCTTTACATTTTTTATTTATTTATTGGTGGGATACTGGTACACTGACAGATGTTTTTATGGACCTGTACACTGTGACAGATGTTGATCATCCACCAGCCAACACTGACAGATGTTGACAGTCCACTGGGAACACTGACAGATGTTGATGTTGCAATGGGACACCGATAGATGTTGATGTTGCAATGGAACACTACTGCAGATGTTTTTGTGCCCTGGCTTAATGTGATAGATGTTGATGGGACACTGGTACATTGTGACAGATGTTTTGTGCACTGGTCCACTGCTACAGATGTTCAAGGGACACTTGGACAGGGACAGATGGTGCTTGGTGTACTGTGTGAGGATGGCTGCAGTCTGTGTGATCTCTGTGTAGATAAATACTAAAATCATCAGTTACACAGAGAACATAACAGGCTGCAGCATCCCCCTTTCCCATCCCCTCTCCTTCCGCACTAAGCTGAACTCAGCGGGGGAGCCAACACAGAGACATGAGTCTGTGTTTATACTGTGTGATGCCTGTGATTGGACACAGCCATCATGTGATCGGGAGGGCCAATCACAGCACCCATGTCCTGATCTATGATGTGATGTGTCCAAAGGACACAGGCACCACAGGATTGCACCGATACGCGGCCACGAGTTTGTGTGAAGTGCACATTCTGACAGGATGTATGGATATGTCCAGTCAGAACTGCGAAGCACCCACCTGGCTGTTTATGTACAATGGCCAGGTGGGAAGTGGTTAAAACAATTATTTATTATCCTGCATAGATTATTTTTGTGTGTTTACAAAATTTTTTTTATTGCCTTCCTCCTCCGGGTCGTACTTTGTTTACGATCATGTTCTTGCTCATTTGATTTTTTTTAAGGACAAATACTGTACTAACTAAGTTAAAATTGTTTGTTCTGGTAACTAACGAGAACATTTTTCCCTTCATATAGTTTTGTCTAAACAGTCAACATCGGCTCTCAAAAGCAGTATACTAATGGACAGATAATTGAAAAATTGTTCAGAATATGGATATCTTCTGTTTTTTTTTTAATAATGTGTATTAGGCTTTATTCCCTGACAGCCAAATAGATGGATGAATGTTCATGAAGGGGGAGTGAAGCTTGTCTTTAATAATGTAATAATAAATACAGAGCTTCATTTGTGTCTTTAATATCTGCAGGGAGTCCAACGTTAGCACCACAAGGGTGTAAAATTAATTATAAAACACAATTTCCTATTAGAGTAAAACAAAGCTGTTTAATTAATTAAGGGTTTCCCCCGATCAGCCCCTGAGACCACTTATTTTTTGCACTATATCAAAAATCAGCTTCCTTTAATTTCACTGCTTTTCATAACACTAATATATTCCAATCTTGAAGGCCAATAAATAATATGAAATATTAACAGCTGCTTTGGCTCAGTTTAGTTGATCTCATTAATGGCCAGGGGTCATAAATGGACAATGAAGGATGTTGTTGGTGCCTAGGGACCATCACTGCTCCACTAAAGTATATTCTTCCTTCATTAGACCTTTGACAGCAATCAATTTCACTTTTCCATGGAAATCCTGTTCTTCTCATTAGCAAGTTGTCCTCCGTCCATCGATAATGCTGACCTCGTAATATTCCATGCTCCCCATAAATTTTAAAATGGTTAAAGGTTTGTGTTATTGGATATGAGCTGAGGATTCAGATCTTCACTCACCCATTAAAAACACAAGCTAAATCATTTTCAGAAGCAGCGATTGAAAGAACACAACCTCTCCCAACACAGAAACTCGTTTCCAAATGATCATTGGAAAAGTATTTTTCTGTTTGTTCTGTAATAGAAAAACTTTCTTATTAAATTTCCTGGCTAAACCCCAACAATGTAAGTAAGGAACAATGTTGTGCATGCTGCTCCATCTCAAAAATTCAGTCCAGGTAAACACTGCATTTTTTTATGAAAGTGTATCTAAACCCTAACAATGAACTTTTTATACTTGTTCTCTTTTGGTCTGTTAAAGGGTTAGTTCACTTTTTTCAGAAAAAAATTAAAAGACGAATCAGCACCCCATACCCTCCCCATCCCCTGGTTCCCACTGTACTTACCACTAAAGGTGGTGTGTTGAGTTATTTTGAGTGGACAGCAAATTGACACTGTTATACAAGCTGTACACTCACTACTTTACATTGTAGCAAAGTGTCATTTCTTCAGTGTTGTCACATGAAAAAATATACTGTAATAAAATATTTACAAAACTGTGAGGGGTGTACTCACTTTTGTGAGATACTGTATATACAGTATATATATTTATCTCTCGGGAATAGAAAACATCCCGCTGGACATCCAGAACCAGGAGTCATATCCAAATTATAATCCACTGTGCACCCTGCCTAGTGGACACCAAGAAGTAATGCAATCCATCCCATGCCATGCGCTGATGTAAGACAAAAATTCCACATTCCACACCAGATAAAAATTTTTGTGTGCCGAAGTAAAATTGATACTTTCATTTCCCCATGCAAGATCAAAACTTTGATGGCCAATGTAAGAGCAGAATTGCACATTCCAAGGAATTTTTTTATATGCTACTGTGTAATTAAAACTGGCATGTGCCAAAATAAGATCAAAATTTTCATTCATCAATATATGATTGATGCTTATATTTGTTGATGTTAGATTAAAAGTTTCATGGCCAATGGAAGATCAAAATTTTACATTTTAATGAAAACTTTAATGTGCCGTTGCAAGATGGAAACTTTCATGTGCCGATATATGATCAAATCTATCATATGCCAAAGTGATCAATACTTTCATTGGTCAATGTTAGATTAAACTTTCATGGTGAATGTAGGATGAAAATTTCACATTCTGACGCAAGATAACATTTTTCATGTGCCAAAGTAAGATCGATACTTTCATTTGCCGATGCAAGATCAAAACTTTCATGGCCAAAATGAGATGGAAACTTTCATGTGTTGCTGTAAGCTAAAAACATTCATGTACCATAATCCATAACAGCCAAATAGCCATCTTTTCAGATAGTATTCTGTACTTCTTCAAATCCTGAAATGGGAAAGGGACATATCCCTTTAACAATGTGTATGGCACAAAAACAAGTCCAACGTCTCTACTGTGACGAGTCTATAAACTAATGTATATTTAATGCAATTTGCATTCTACTTAATTGCTCTATTAATTACAACTTGGGGAATGCTTCACCTCTGCCTTGACATAGCATTGATTTTGTGAGCTGAGTCCGTTTAATGACATTTTAGATAGATACAGAGAGCCGGTCAGTTCTTCTGCAGAAAGTGCTTGTACTGCAGAAAAAAAAATAAAGCATGCAATCAGCAAGCATTGACGGATCGGAGGGAGGCAACGCTGCCTGCTTCAGTCTGCTATATAATACATTAAAGTTCCTGTTTTTGCAGTGGCCTGCAGCAGTCTCCATGCATGAAGACGGATGACTCACAAAACCACTTAAGTTCCATCTGGCTGCTCCTGTCACAGAGGATAATATTTCTAATTTGGGATCACCAATCTCTGCATAAATTCCTTTGTATATATACAATTATATAAAGACAGTATAATTCACAGCAAGTGGGAGTTCTTCTGACAGGTGCGCAATTGATAACAAAGGTCATTGGGCACAATTGTACTTCTGTTAAAGGGTACTGTATATCAAGTCAAAAATGTACAGTGTGTGTTGATCTGCATTGATCAACGTGGGATCTATGCAAGGGCACATAGAAAACAATTGTTCTCTATGTGCCCTGTTCATAACATACATGTGCGTTGGTATGTGTTGTATAAAAGTGTGCCATGTCTGTATTTTTGGGCATTGCACATTACTACATGTCAACGCACCGCAACACATAAAGTACATAAAGTTCTATGTTGTGGGTTTTTTTTAATAGCTTTATGCACATTTAAAAAAGAAAAACGTGAACAGTGCGATGCGGTGCAAGACTGCATCGCTCTGCACCTACACAATGCATATCAATGCTTTGTATAACATGTGTAGACTGGAATGAACACATGAAAGGATCGGAACACCTGCATGTTTTTTATGATTATCAGGCTAGCGAGATTTCCCCTCACTTCCTGTCCTTTCCTATATTATTAACAGTGCAGCACAGCTCACTATATATATTATTGATTCAACCAACCAACCAGCCAGCCAACCAATCAACCAACAACCAACCAGTATATCATTTATAATGACCCTATAATTCATAAGAATAAATTATAAATAAACATGTGTGCTGGAAATGATATATACATTTTAAAAATGTGCAAGTACACCTCACACATTACATATATTCTCTCGTGTTTTCTTTTCCTGTGGTTTATACTGAATGTAGACCGTGCCTTCTGCCAAGTCGATATCTGGATAATTGAAACCCCCTATTATAATAACACTGCCCTGCCTTGCTGCCATTTCTAGCTGTGATGGGAGTCCAGCCTCCATTTCCTCCAGGTTGGGGGGCCTGTAGCATATGCCCACTATTACTTTCCCATTAGTTTCCTCCCTTTGGAGCTCCACCCACAAGGATTGCACCCCTTCCCTTGCTCCATTAGTAATGTCGTCCCTCACATTAACTCGCAAATAATTCTTGATGTACAGGCATACCCCTCCCTCTTTTCTACCCTCCCTGTCCCTAAGATATAAGGAATACCCCTGGATGGTTGTCAGCCAATCACGTGAGCTGTCAAACCAAGTTTCTGAAAATTCCACAAAATCAAAATGCTTCATTATGTACAAAACGTACATTAGCAGCTCCAGTTTTCCCATTTTATTAGCTAGACTTCTAGCATTGGTGTACATGCCTCGTAATTTTGTCCTGTCGCATACTGTGAGTTGTTATGAGGCTGCAATTGGGATTTGCCAACTTACTTACCTTGTGGTAAGGTATACTAGTGACCCTAACACCAATGCCCCCAATATAACCTGCTGAACTTAACCTGCAACACCTAGTTTAAAAGCCCCTCTAACTTCCTGGCCATCTTTCCTCCCAACAGGGCTGCACTCTTCCCATTTAGGTGCAGCCTGTCCCTGCTAAAGAGCTGGTAACCAACTGAAAAGTCACCCCAGTTCTCCAGAGACCTCCTTCCTACAGCAGCTCCTGAGCCGCTTGTTAACTTCCCTGATCTCCCACTGCGTCTCTGGTGTGGCTCAAGGTACAGGTAGTATTTCTGAGAATACTACCTTGGAGGTACTTCTCCTAGGCTCCTAAGTCCCTGAAATCGTTTTTTAGGACACTCCACCTTCCTACAACTTCATCCTTGGTACCACGGTGTACCATCACAGCTGGGTCCTCCCCAACACCACCAAATAATCTGTCTATCCGATCTGCCGAACCTGAGCGTTTAGTAAACAACATATAGTTCGGCAATTGCGTTCTTTGTGATAGATAGCCCCCTCTATCCTTCTAATAATTGAATCCCATACCACCAGAATATTTCTATCCTTACCCTTTGCCTTGCTCCCATCTTCGCTGGAGAAGTTGTTCACCTGGCAGCTAAGGGAGTCGCTCTGCTCCAGCAATTCAACTCCTTGACTGGTCTCCCCAAAATCACGCAACAGGGCATACTTATTGGGATGTGCCAGCCCAGGACTGGTCTCCCTGATGCTTTCCCCTCTACCCCACCTAACTATCACCCAAATTCTCTGCTCTTGTGCCTGCACCCCTGTATCCTCACCCACCTCTGTGCTTCGCAGAGAGGCTTCACAGTGTTCCCAGCTGCTTCCCTAGATTCAGGATCTGAGCTTCCAAGGAAGCGACCTGCTCACATTTTGTGCAGCAGTATGTGTTCTTAATCGGATGATCAAGGGACGCATACATGTCACAAGATGTTCAAGATGTTCATTTCCAGGGCCATTTTTTAATTTTTTTTTGCACACATGCTGAAATGCACCTTTTTTTGCACACACTGCAAAACCCCATAACATTATATATAACATTATATATATTTGTGATTTTTTTTTTGTATCACACAACATTAGCGTAACTTTATAAATGTTATATTTTCAGTAGAAAATACACTCAAAGTATTCTTTGTGCATGCAAGCACAAAAAAATAAATAAAAATATCTCCAAATTTTCTGTGATATATTTAAGATAAAACTCGGTCAAGTTAATAGAAACCAAATATATAAAGATTAAGACTATGTGTGTCTGCGAAACGGCAATAAAGAATGGGAAATAACATAAAGGGAGGAGGAAATGGTGAAAAGGATAGAGAAAAAACAGAGGGATACAGAAGGAGAGAGGAGAACAAGAAGGGGGGGTGAAAAATAAGAACAGATAGAGAGAGAAGAAAGAGAAAGGATAGAGATAAAGAGAGAGAGGGGAGAAATAGAGAGACGGAAAATAAGAAGAAAGAGAGAGTGGGGGAGAGGGAGAGAGTGCCTTTATGGCAATAAAGTGGAGCCCTCTCACCTACCCAGACTAACCCCAATGGGACTTCAGCCTAGGAAAAATAATCCATCTGAAATTCTGCAAGTATCGTCTCCATTGGAGAGGCTCCAACAATGCTTGCCGGGCTGGGCAGAATCCTTTTACTGCTCACAGTACAGAAGCGGGCACTGGAACCCCCTACAAAACAATAGCACCAGCTTATATCACCATAAAACCTTACTGACCAACAAGGACCATTCCAAACCACGCACCCTGCAACAACTTGCTTATCTGAAATTCCAAACAACACAACCCAACAAAATATAAAATAAAAGACATAATGAAAAATGTATCAAAGAAGGGTGGAACGTAATAACAAACTCCCAGAAACAAAACACTTACCAGTCATTAGAGAAAGACTACGAACTGGCTCCATACCTGGAGATACTACAAGGCCCCAAAGCCAGACCAAAGGCAGGAAAAAGAATCAGGATGGCACAGATAGACATTTAAGACCAGGGAAGGTAGACTGTGCCAGCAGTGTGACCAGGGAGTCCTGGAGGATGAGGCCCACTTACTACTACAGGGCCCCCAAGTATGCAGAGAGGGAACACTCACTCCTAGAGACTCTCCACTGTCCTTAACTTCACTTATAGATGAGAGGAGGAAGCTCCGCATTTTACTGGACAATATATTACAACATGTAATAGATTGAGGGGGACATAAATAACTGTGTGGACCTACAAGTACCCTGCATAGACTAACCCCTATGCTCATTTATATTATCTCTCAACCTGACAGCAATCCTGGATTCATCTCTTATCCTCCTTTATATTATCCTTTACACCAAATAATGTCCTAGGACTTATTCCTGCCATCCCCAATTCAACCAATATTATCACCTCAATTGTCTGGTAATGCTTTGAATTTAGGATAGAGAGCGAGAGAGAGAGAGTGAGAGTGCTTCCTTTTTATTAAAGTTGCTGTAAAGGCACAAGGTTCATTTACCTTTATGCATTCTATGCATGAAGGTAAAAAACCCTGTGTGTGCAGCAGCAGCCCCCAGCCCCCCCCTGATAATTACCTGAGCCCCCTCTCAATCCAGCGATGTCCATGGGAGCCTTGGCTCTCTGGGGACTCGCACTTGTGATTTGCTTTTGGCAACAGCGGGAGCCATTAGCTCCTGCTGCTGTTGATCACAGCCAGTGAGCCAATCAGGAGATGGAGGGGGCGGGGTCGAGTTTTAGCTCCATGTGTGAATAGAAACACAGAGCCATAGGTCGGGAGTGCACCTGCTTGGGTGCACCCAGAGGGCTAGGACCCGAGAAGAGGAGGATAGGGGCTGCTTTGTGCAAAACCACTGTACAGAGCAGGTGAGTATGACATGTCTGTTATTGTTTTTCTTTTATAAAAACAAGACTTTAGTATCGCTTTAAACAACTACACTCTTGATAAATCTAGAAGCTACACATACCTCAGACTAGAACTGAACCAATCAAGAGAATTCAGCTAGCCAATGAGGCCTTAAAGGACAAAGCTTGTAGAGTAGTGTTGGGCGAACAGTTCGGTCTGCGCATGAGTTTGGGCGGAACATTGGCTGCTCGTCCCCATTCAGAGAACATCCGAATTTGCAGGATATTTGGCGGGTGTTCATCCCGCCGAACGCCCTACAATGCACTGTATGCTGCACAGTGCATTCTTTGCCCTGACTGGGCAAAGGTTTGCCCAATCAGGGTTCAGTAAAAGCTGGTTGTTTAGAAGTGGGGCCGAGAAAGCCGGCCGTGGCGTCCTTAACAACTGATAAGTTATTAGCTGTCTTAGGGCTTCCCCGCTGACAGCTGAATAAAAAAAAACAATCACGAGTATGGGGTACATAGTACCCCTACCCATTCACCAAAAAAGTGTCAAAAAGTAATAAAAACACAGCGACCGTTTTTGACAATTCCTTTATTAAACAATAAAAAAACAACGTCCCCAATGTAAATCCATCGTCAATCACGATGCACGCCACACCGCTGGACACGAAAAACTGAGGACTTCAAAATCCTTTACATGTACTCATTCTCTGTCTATTTTATATCCCTATTTATCCCTCTACACCCCAAAAAAAGCAAAGAGAGAGACAGAGAGAGAGAGAAGGGAGAAGAAAGAGAGAGGACTTCCAGTTTCGGCGCCGTATGGAGTAGCTACATTGCTACTCGGCTCCCGCAGCTAGACCCTCACACCAGCCTAAAACACCCGCCCAGACCTCCACTGCGACCCGCAGCCACCTCGGGTAACCCCCACACTCCAATGGACAAATTTGTGGAGAAATCCAGCCCGCGCTCGCAAAAGGAGCTGACAGCGTGGCCGGCCCAGCCGCAAATCGAGGCCCTGAGGAAGTTCCAGAAATGGAGGTGAGTGGTTGCTCAGCGTCTCCCTACTCACTTCACTCCTCTCCCCCCTCACACCATGGGGACAGCAATATTGAGCTAATTGCTCAAGCAGTGGCTGCACTCATGTCCCCCATGATCGCTGCCTCAGTTGAAAAGGCAGTGAATGCGGGCATGACACAGTTCAAAAAGCAACTGGGGAACACAATTTCAGATTAAATGAACTGGAAAGCCGCCTCTCCAACATAGAAGAGGAACTATATCAAGCACAAGCGACGGAAAGTGCACAAAATAAATAAATAAAACTAACCAATATGTGCTCCAAAAGTTGGACGATTTGGAGAACAGATCCAGAAGGAGTAATCTATGCTTTGTAGGAATCCCAGAGTCCCTCCAAATGTCCGCCCTCATGGATTTCTGCGGCAAACGCATCCCAGAAGCTTTGGACCTCCCTGGCACAGTAGAACGGGCCCACCGCATGGGAGCTTTCACCACCGAACGCAAAACTCCCCGCCTGATCATCATGAAATATCTGAACTACTCGGACAAAGCCTACATCCTGCAAAAATTCAGACAGTTTAGATCTCTTCAAATAGACGGAATGAAGGTGCTTATCTTTGTGGACTACTCCATTGAAGTCTCCAAAAAAAGGAAAGCCTTCCAATCCATCTGCTCGGAACTTCATCAGCTACAAGTGAAATTCATTCTGGCGTTTTCCGCTATTCTCCGCCTCAAGGCCCCCAATGGGGATCAGCTCTCCTTCTAAGAACCCTCTGAAGCAGAATCTTTCCTACGCAAGCTGCAAGCAGACCCAATCTTCAACTCCCCGTACAGAGCTGCACCAAACAATCACCCACTGGATCAAAGGAGCCTTAGGAAGGACTCACCCGATTAATAACCAAACGGGCGCCTAAGAGTGTCTCTCTTTAGACCACCCGATCCTGGGTTTCTCCAACCTTATTGATACTCTCTGTCGTTGCCTCCATACATCAGGAAGGCTCTGTTGATATTTTTGTTATATTGTTGTGTTCAGGTTTATGTCCAACCTTAAGGAGTCTCTTATATGCTTTATGTGTTTCCCATGGCTATACTGCATACAGCTGCCTTCCTCCTCCCCCTTATTCAACCCGAGTATTGCCGCGCAAGATGTTACTGCTCAGTATTGGGAGCCGGCCTATACAGTGGATCCATGTGGAAAAAAGCGAAGTCCACTCAATGTTTTGTATTTTGTTTGATTCCTAATGCTACCTCTCCAAATATCCTCACTTCTTTCCCACCCTTCTCTCCCACTGCCTATCCGACACCAGATGCTCAGACACCAATACTCCTCCACCTGACAGGTACCTCGGCATGCACCAATGCACCAGCTCCTATCCACATACCAGTTTCCAATGGAACCTTAATACCGACCCAAACCCCTCAAAACAATCCTCCTCCATGAAAGTCACCTCATGGAACGTGAAATAGCTTAGCTCCCCCAACAAGAGACTTAAAATCCTGCAACACCTCCAGAGACTCAAATCTGATATTGCCCTCCTACCCATCTGTCATCCCCAGATTTTCATCGCATGAAGAAACTCTGGGTTGGCAAGGTTCTGGGTTCCAATGCAGTGGGACGCAAAGCGGGTGTCCTCATCCTGATCCATAAAAACCTCCCCTGCGAAGTTATCTCCATAGCCCCCGATGATCAAGGCTGCTTCCTCACGGCACATATCCGTGTAGGAAACAAAGATCTTGTGGTATCCAATATCTATGCCCCCAACAATCCCAGTAAACAATTCTTTAGTGAGCTCTCCACCAGAGTTCTTCATATCCCACATATCCCACATGTAATTGGGGGTGACTTCAATACGACCATGCACCCGACAGATGACAGATCCACTTCCAAACACCCCCGCAGACAAACTATGTCCTCTGACATGTCGCAACTAGCATCTACAATAGACTCCCTCCATCTCCACGACATTTGGAGACTCTTACACCCAGCAGACAGAGAATTCACCTTCTACTCCATCCCACATACCGTCTTTACCAGAATTGATTATCTCTTCTGTGCTGACAACCTTGTCCCCGTGATAGCCAGAGCGGACATCCACGATATAGCCATCTCTGATCATGACCCAATATCAGTGACTTTAGACAACCCTAACCTACATCCCACTCCCAAAATATGGCGCTTCCCCCCTTCCTACACAACAACTCCCACTTTCAGCTTTTCATAGAGGAGGCTTGGAAAGAATTTTCTTCAGCTAACTCTTCACATGCTAACGACCCAAACCTCTTTTGGGAAGCTGGAAAAGCTTTCCTTCGAGGGCGGATCATCTCCTACGTTACTTCTTACAAAAGAAACATCCTAGCAAACTACAAGATGGCCAGCTCCAGACTCCACTTGGCGCAACGCACACTATCTACCCTAGACACGCCCAGAAACAGATCTGAATGGCAGGCTGAAAAAAGAGCCTTTGACACCTGGGCAGACACTTTAGAACTGACCAAAAGAGCCCACATGGAAGCAGAACTACACAAATTCGGCAACAAAGCCAGTTAATTGCTGGCAACACTTTGCAAAGGCCCCTTTCGACCCACCCATATTACTTCCCTATGTGACACATTTGGCTCCATTAAAAGCTCACACCAGGAGATAACCAAAGTTATGTTGCGGTATTATACATCATTGTATGCTTCCAATCCCATAGACACAAAGGTTGCCCAATCCTTTCTTGAAAAATTGGTCCTACCATCGATCATCCCTTCCCAATTGGAAGTCCTAAATGCACCCATTTCCCTACCTGAAATTTCCCTAACCATCTGCAATCTAGCGCCATCAAAAGCACCAGGCCCCGATGGTCTTACAGGGGAATTCTATAAAACCCTACAAAAAACAATAGAGCCCACCCTCCTCAAAGTATACAAAGGCATTTGGTCAGATGGCCCTTACCTACCTATGGGTAACCAGGCCATTATCAAACTACTCTCCAAGAAAAGAAACCTCGAACTGGGTTCCTATAGGCCTATATCACTCTTAAACCTAGACGTCAAAATTCTCTCAAAAATCGCCACAACCAGACTCGCCAACATTATTCCCTCTCTGATACACCCCGCCCAATCCGGCTTTGTTAAGGGGAGAACAGCCACTTTGACCATCCAAAAAGTAATGATGGTCTTAGAACATGCAAAACAGAATCCAGGGGAAGACTTTGCTATTATCACTTTGGACGCGGAAAAAGCCTTCGAAATGTCAGCTTTGAATGGCTTTCAATGACCATGTCGAAAATGGGCTTCATAGGCCCCTTTAGCCACCTTGTGACTGTTATGTACACGGCCCCCATGGCCAGATTGGTGGCAGCCGGCCTTCTATCTGAAGAATTCTACCTCCACAAGGGCACGAGACAAGGTTGTCAGATTCCTAACCCGCACAGCCCCATTACATGGGATCAACATCGGCGATCACTAAATACATACCTCCCTTTATGCCGATGATGTCCTTATCTTCTCGGCGAACTCCTCCTCCGACATGTCCACTATTAAAACTATTTTTGACTTATTCAGACTCTACAGCAAGAGCAAAATTCTCCCCATAGGCAACCTCTCAAACCCTCCCTGGAACTCCCAATTACCCTTAACGATTGCCAAAGCACATATAAACTACTTGGCCATTAAAATAGGGCAGCTACCATCTTCTATATATCAACTCAACTAACTGGATGGATCTACCTCTCTCGCTCCTGGGAAGATGCCACCTTGTAAAAATGGTCAGTTTTGCCCGCCTACTGTACCCTCTTCAAATGATACCGATACTCTTGAAACATAAAGATATTAAATTCTTAAACAAAGCCATTTCTAAATTTATCTGGCAAAACAAATGACCACGTATTGCATTTGCAAAACTATATCTTCCCAGACGCGAGGGGGGTATAAGTCTCCCAAATGTCAGAACTTATAACATAGCGTGCCTTCTCCGAATAGGCCTGGACTGGATATCGCTATCCTCTTGTTGCTCAAATTATATAATTGAATCCACTATGGCCCATTCCTACTCACTGGCTGCCCTGCTTCACTGTAAGTGGAAATCTATCCCCTCCACTCTGCAACATAACCGCCATAGCCTGGAGGGAAGCAAGAAAGAGCCTGAAGTTATCACCTTTCCTTTCCAGACATCTCCCAATCCAAGGAAACCCAAACTTCCCCCCCGGGGATGGAACACAAACCTTTCCTCATCTGGAAACAAAAAGGACTCACAAACTTCTCATCACTCTGCAACGAGCAAACAGGGCGAGCTAAACCTTTTACAGTCATAGCTGAGGCCTTTTCCCTTCCCCAATCTCATGCCTTCTACTTTGGGCAATGTGTCAGCTTCATCCGCACCACATGCAGAGAAGAACGCAAAAGATTCAAAGAATCTATCACAGACCAATTGATCCGAAAGTGCTCCTACACAATCTCAGAAATATACAAAGCTCTACTGCAGAAAACCACTCTGTCACTAGCGTCATCAGCAGCAGCAAATTGGGGCAAAGACTTTCCAGACTCTGACATAGTGGACAAAATTCTACAAGGCTACAACAAAACCCTACAATTAATTCCCAACGAATCTTGGAGAGAGACCCAACTAAAAATCCTCCACCGTGCCTATATCCCTTTTCTCCATGATAAAAGCAACCCAGGCTCCGCTGCCTGCTCTCTATGCCAACATCCCAAACCCTCACTAACACACCACTTTTGGTCATGCTCGTATATTTCTACCTACTGTGATCAAGTCCTATCTTTCATTTATGGTATAACCTTTGGATATTGGGACAAACAACTACTAACATGGTCTCCCTACGCTCGCACCCCACACAAAGACTGGATCCTGATATGTCTCCTAATTGCCAGAAAAGCCATTCTAAGGAAGTGGACTTCCCCTCGTCAGCCAAAGGTCTATCTGATCAAACGAGAACTCCTCCACCTGTTATATAAGGACAAAATCAACACCGATTTTAAACATGAAAAACCCAGACACCTTCTCTACTCCAGATGGCAAGCCTTCATGGAATCAACACTATCCAAGGAGGAACTTGAGAACTTCAAAACCTCCTTCTCATACTATGGGGCCAGTCAACCGAACCCAGGGTCAGTGGACACCTCCATCAATTAACACCTGCCTGGAGGACTTTCGAAATCCTCCACACTACCTCGAAAGATTCACTCTACCCCACCTCGCAGGCATCTCAACCATTGAAACCCCCCTTCAAGAGCACCCTGCTCTGTTTCTACTTTCTCAGTCCTGGTGTCATTATGCTACATAATTGGCGCAATCGCCCCACTACCCCTTCTTACCACCCATTCTTTCTACCCCATCTCTACCCTGTTCTTTTTGTTTCCAGGGACCCCCTTCACAGAAGATCCATCTGATTATCTCTGCACGAGTGTCCCCTTTCTCATATGTTGTTGTTCAATATTGATTTTGTTATGTAATCTTCCTAAGCACACAAAACTGAGGCTACTTGGCCTGACTTGATTTATGTCTCTTATTTCATGAACAAAAAAAAATGTATTTCATCTCGTATTTCATCTCGTTTGCCATAATCTGTAGTGTGATTCTGCTCAATAAAATCTATTTAAAAAAAAAAAAAGAGAGAGGAGAGAAAGTAAAGAGAGAGGGAGAGAGGAGAGAGAGAACGTGAGTGTCTTCTGTTAGGGTAATTGGACTGTACGCTCTTTCGCATACAAGAACTGATGTCAATAGCCCTATGTGCTTTGTAAAGCACTGTGAGGTTTATTTACTGAAGCTGGAGAGTGCAGAATCAGGCTCAATTCTGCATAGAAACCAATCAGCCTCCAGGTTTTATTGCCAAAGCTTAATTGAACTAACTGAGGTTAGAAGTTGATTGGTTTCTATTGCAGAAGTGAGCCTGATTTTGCACTCTCCAGCTTTAGTAAGTAAAGCCCATTGCGTGATGTACATTCTTCCACTGTCCAGAATCAGCAAATATGCTGCTTACATGAGCAATATTGCAGTGAGAATACTCTGTCTCCATCTTGTGGCCAAAATGCAAATTGCAGGTACTCCATTTCTGAGTAATGATTACTCAGGCTATAGGACAGAAGTAGCCCCTTGGGTACCCTCTTTAGACATCAAACGTGTATTTGTAGAAGTCTCAGCTTTAAAGACTGTGGATAGCATGCTTTATTTCCCTTGGGTTTAGGCATGTGTTTTGTTGTATGTTAAATCACAGTGAAAAAAAATGTATTGCTCATTAAGGTCTGAGCTTTAACGAAGGGTACCTACAGCCATACAATGTGTTCAGTTGGGCAGATGTGACACATATGCCCTCTGGCACCTTTGATGTCATAGTGGCCTATAAACAGAACTATTCTGCCAAACACTGGTGTTTACTACCTGCTCTACTTTATATGAAGCCCAAAATGAAAACTGGGGAAGATTTTCTCTGACTTATCCTTGAGGCTGTCATTTTGGGGTTGATTTACTAAAACTGGAGAGTGAAAAATCTGGTGGAGCTCTGCATAGAAACCAAACAGCTTCCAGGTTTTATTGTTAAAGCTTAATTGAACAAGCTGAAGTTAGAAGCTGATTGGCTACCATGCACAGCTGCACCAGATTTTGCACTCTCCAGTTTTAGTAAACTGTTTTTGGTTTGCGTTTTTAAAACACTTAAAAGAAATTGAACACTTTACTTGATCCTTACCGTTAACCTAGAACGTAATCTTTTTAAATCCTCCTAATCCTAACCTTTACCTAACCGCTAGTCTTAACCTGACTCATAACCCAAACCTAACCTCTAACCATAACCAATAACTCTGCAATCTGAGTTCTGCTTTTGTGTGACTGTTCTTCATACTTAGTATGTACTGCTCTCTGGTGACCTTTTTGATAATTCCCTTGCTGATCCAGATAAAATAGACCTTACCCTTGGCTCACTTCAAAATCATTCAGCTTCAGGTAAAATATCTGACTTTTTTAAGTGAAACACAGTTGTTGCTGAGTAGAAAAAATAAAAATAAAGTATAAGTATAGGTTTGAAAAAAGGAGTTTGCCTTTAAATTCCCCTACAAAGTGTTTTTTATTATTTATCATGGGCACAGATTTCGAGAAATTAACCCTTTAGGCTTCATCCCAAATATCTGCAAGATTAAATGAAGGTAATGAAAATGAAAAAACAATACAGAAGTTTATAAAATGGGAATGTCACCCTCTAGTGGCTATACTTATCACTGCTTAATGAGGAGCTCCAGGCTCCTTCAGAAAAATCCAGCGGTTTTCAATGGAATCTCGGGTGCTGCCACCGCCATCTCGGGTAAGGAAGACCGGCAGTGAAGCTTTGCGGCTTCACAGCCGGCTCCCTACTGCACATGTGCGAAGTGTGCTGCCCTTTGTGAATGACCTGATTGCAGGGGGAAGGGGTAGGGGGGCTTAACTTCCAGATGAGTTCTCTGTGGCAAAGTCATCCGGAAGTGGGAGCGGGTACTTGTCAAAACCAGGTTCCCGCCCCCGACAGGTGACAAATGTGGCAGTGGAAGGGGGGGAGGAGGCAAATAAGCGGAACTTTCCCTTTTGGGTGGAGCTCTGCTTTAAGGCTCACAACAGTTTACAATCTGATTGTACAATCTCTTTTAAATCTACTAACAACTATGCAATACGAGGGCCTCCCTGGTTGACTACACAGATGGTCAGAATCAGACTAGATTCCATTTTCTCATTTTACATATAACTTTTAACACTTTTTCTCCAGCATTGTATAAATATGCTGTTATTTAAACCAGCAATATATATATAAATTAGTCAACAAATTTTCTAGGGGGCCCATGCCACTGTTGCCGGACCTTGGTTGTATAAGAGACAGCAATGAAATCTTCATCTAAGAACCTAGTCTGTACCCTGTGCATGCAGATTTTCCTCCATCATCGTAATACCATGAAAATCCCTGGGACTAGCTGTAAAAATATGACAGACGAGTTCTGATCTGTGTCTTAGAGCTGCAGTTGGCGGTTCACTTGCAAACAGACTTGGCAAGCTTAATTGATAAATACATTGTGACAATATCATTTTAGAATGTGTTTAACGTTTTTATGTGTGGATCAAAGAAATGTTCCTCAACCACTTCACGTTCTTAGGCCATCTTAAAGTGGAGTTCCACCCACTTTTACAACTCTTCAGCATCCCTCACTAAACTGTGCACTGTAAACGAATTGGATATTTTTTTATTTTTTTCTCAGCACTTACTGTATATCTGCTGTATTTATTTTTCACTTCCTCCTCCCTGGCCGCGGCCCATCGCATCATTTCCTGTTTGCAATGCCTTCTGGGAAGGGGCGGCAACTTCCTCTAACACTGCCGTTGCTATGGAAACCTGACCTGAAACCTATTACACTGCTTGTGCTGCACTGAGCACATGCGAGATCTGCAAGGATGAGATCCAGGAAGAAATACAGTCTGGCTTCAGATGCCCACTCTTAAGACGGCCACGGCCTGCTGTAAGTTTATAAAATAACAAACTACTGCTATAAACTAACAAAACAGACCTTAGTTTACAGACTAACTTTACTAGAATACATTAAGCTTGTGTATTATAGGGGTATTTTTATTTTAAAAGTTTAAGTTTGGCCGGAACACCACTTTAACCACTTTCCGACCAGTCACGTACCTGGTATGTCAAGTAGGTGTACCAGGATAATGTCTGCAGCTGCAAGCCTTATCCGCTACCGTTTTTTAATTTTTTTTTTAGAGCTAGCGGTCGGCACTCTTGTAATAGTGATCGGAGCGGCTAACTAGCCGCTCATTTCCTATTACAAGCAGCGGGAGGTGATGGTTTTATAGACCCCAGATCCCTCAATAAAGAGTACCTGTCACATGCCTATTGTTGTCACAAGGATGTTTACGTTCCCCATGACGACAATAAAAATGATCAAAAAAATAAATGAATAAAGCAGTGTATAAAAAAAGAAAATTAATAAGTAAAAAAAAAGAACGTTCCCTGTCCCACTCGTGCTCACGCGCATGTCGGTCCTGCCCACACGCAAACAGCGACCGTCCCACACATGTGAGGTATCACTGCGAATGTCAGATCACATGCGTAATTATAGCACCAGACCTCCTGTGTAAATCTAAAGTGGTAACCTGTAAAGACTTTTAAAACATTGCCTATATATACTAAAATTTACTTTGTAACATTAACGTTTGTTTGCCCGGGAGTGCGCAATTTTAAAGTGTGACATATTTGGTATCTAAAAAATTAGGCTATGTATTATGTTTTTTGTAATTAAAATTCAAAAAATTATTTTTTTCCCAAAAAATTGCGTTTGAAAAATCGCTGTATAGATACCGTGTGACATAGAAAATTGCAAAACCATCCAAATTATTTTGCAGAGCCTCTGCTTTAATATATATATATATACATATATATATATATATAAAGTTCACAGGGTGAGGTGCACGTCGGTCACAGTGGAATGTGCAAGCAATCTAGCCTTCCCAAAGGCCAAAAATATAGAAAAAGAGGACGGGATTGCTGCATATAAAAATATTTATTGAAAATGTAAAATTACATCAAAAATACATGGTATGCATGGTGACATTTCAGGCTAGTTTAGATAACGCCCTTCTTCAAAACCACATACCTACAAATGACCACATACATGGACAAATATATAGTTTATTATCAATCTGGAATCAATTAATTATGGAGTAAATAAAGTTCCTTATAAGTATATAATATTACAAAATATTGAAACAACTTTAATCAACAGGTGTATTAAATCCCCCACATCACAAAGATATAATCGGTTGGAAAATACATCTAAAAACAGAAAAAAAGTAAAAAATAAATAAAATGAAAATACATATAAATATAATAATATATATTTACATCAACATGTTTTTCTGAGAATTATTCTCAATTATGTAAACCTGATGACATTAAAAATATATAAACAAACGTATAAAATGAAAAACGGAAGAAAAAAAGGAAGAGAAAGGAAGAAAAAGAGAAAAACGGAAGAAAAAAAGGAAAGGTTTTAATACAGAAAAAACAATTACAGAAATAGATATAAATCAAAATCTGAGTTTAACCCCTTGGGCTGTAAAGTATCAAGATGATGTAACCAATTGACCTCTCTTTTCCTTAATTCCAATCCCCTGTTACCTCCTCGTCTATTTTTGGGTATCCCGTCAATAACCATGAATCTCAGTTGTGAAACCTTATGGTCTTTTTCCATAAAGTGTCTGGCTAATGGTAATTTATCAAGCTTGTCTCTAACAGAGTATTTATGTCTTGAAATCCTTTCTTTAACTTTCTGTGTCATCTCACTTACATATAAAAGCCCGCATGGACATTTAATAATGTATACAACATAAGAGGATTGACAGGTACATTAATCCTTTATAGGTATAGTATAGCCTTTATGAGAGTGAGAAAAACTTTTTACCTTTAATCATACTCGTACATTGTATATAACAAAGACAAGGAAATGAGCCCTTGTTAGGTGGACCCAAAAAAGTAACATGAGAAGTTGGTATACAGTATTGGTCTGATTTGACAAATCTATTGTGGATAGTTCAACCTCGACGGTATGAGGGTAGTGGAGGATGATAAAATTCAGGGACAGTTGGATGATTGCTATTAAGAATGGATCCATGTTTTTTAATAACATTACAATACCAAAACAAGACAGAAAAAGTCTGGTCTTCAAGTGGTTGAAAAAACCTGGACTTGAAGTGGTTAAAACAAGCTCATGGCTGCAGCTACAGATGTTATCTTGGTGTCATTTTTTTTTTTCAGGGGGCAATCAGCTGTTCAGTAAAAGTGATCCAGAAGCTCTACGGTCACCCGATCGCTTTACAGTAGTGAGAAAGGGCGCCCCCCTCGGTAGTTCCTCGGCTATCCTGTCCCTTCAGGGAGCCCAGGAGCTTGGTAAACTGGCCAGACAGTAAGAGGTGGAGGAGATCGAGGATCAAACATTATCTGACGAATAAACCTGAAAGTGATGAGCATTCTGTAACTTCCGGGTCTATAACCAAGCACCCTATTTCAGAGCTGTCATCCCCTGGCTATTATAGCTGGGGAATCAGTTAATCAACCATGATTTTGCTGCATTGGAGGCCAGGGGAGACATTTGGGGCCTAATAGGTCCTATTTATGGAGACATTGATGGTCTAGTACAGTGATGGTGAACCTTGGCACCCCAAATGTTTTGGAACTACATTTCCCATAATGCTCAACTACACTGCAGAGTGCATGAGCATCATGGGAGAAGCAGTTCCAAAACATCTGGGGTGCCAAGGTTCGTCATCACTGGTCTAGTTGCTCCTTTTTATGGAGACATTGATGGTCTAATAGGTCCTAATTATGGAAACATTGATGGTCTAAAAGGTCCTCTTTATGGAGACATTGATGGTCTAATAGGTCCTCTTTATGGAGACATTGAGGGTCTATCACCTGACTATGTAATAACATAGGTGGCTTGGTAGTCCCATTGTTAGACCCCTTTCACACTGAGGTGCTTTTCAGCACCCAAAAAGCTCACGAAAACCTATTTCCATTACAATCAATGAATCACTTTCACACAGGAGCATTAAAATGAATGGAAAGCTCTTCAAAAGCGCCTGAAAATCTCTTCAAAAGCGCTCAGTGTTTTACTGGCAGTTTACAAGCGCCTCAGTGTGAAAGGGGCCTTATAGTAATAAAATTAAATGCAAAAAAAAAATTGTAAAAAAATAAATAAAACTAATTTTATTGTCTAAATAAATTTGTCATGTGCACCCCTCCTTTAATCTTGGTGCATACTGTGTATCTCTTCCAGATCTGTGCAGTAATCTAGTGTGAGGCGTTACTTCTGTGCAGGAGCTTCCTGTAAAAAAAACTGGTCACTGCTGCTCTCTCTCCGTGTGCAGGTTGACTGGTCTTGTCTCCGCCCCCTCCTAGTAGTTTTCTACAGGCAGCCTGTAGTGGGTGGAGCTACTGGGCCCCTCCCACAGCTGTCTGTACAGGTTACTTTTGCAAGGTAATATCTTGGTCTGCAAAGCCATTTGGTGCACACAATGTGTATTTATATGCTTTGTAGCTCTAAGGAATATATTTGAATGAAAGTTTTTGTCTCTGGATTTCTGTATTCATGAATACTTTTAATAAAAATAATTTATTATTAAATATCTGTTAGTAGAATTTATTGGCACAACTGCCCCATCGGTTACATCTGTCTTTAGGCTACTATGGGAACTATACTATTTAGGCTACTATGGCTACTATACTATTTAGGCTACTATGGTCGCACAGAGTATTCAGCACATAGTGCATATTATAGAGTATGCATTTTAAAGTGCGTTGGAAGGGTCCCACCATCATATTGAATTCAAATTTTGCATGTCCAGATTGCAATAAATGCTTTGGATGGAATGTCGGGAATTCTCATGGGACTTCTGCTAGTTAGCTGCCATTAAGGTTTGCATTCTGAATTTTTTTTATGCATATATAAATGTTACCTGTGACCTGGGTATGCAGTGCAGGGATACAATGCATTTTAGTTTTTAAGAAAACCTGTCATGCAATTTTAAACAACAAACCAACAATATTGCTGAAATGTAGAGGTGTCCATGTGTACTCTAGGTTTTCTGCACATTGTTCTGTCGGATGACCAGGAACACCTGAGCCCGGCTCTCCTTTACAATCAAGGCTCTCATCCCCTTTGACTTCTGGAAGCTTTATAATGCCCTCCACCTTGCAGTGAGTTGCCCTTTTATTGGCTATTCTGATTGGATATAGGAATAGAGCTTTTTTTTATAGTGTGCCCCATGGAAATGCTGACTTCAGTAAGCAAGCTGTTGATTTGCACCACTGCCCTCCATAAGACTCGGCTCACACTACTGCGACCTGAAGTTGCAACTTAGCCAGATGATTTCCTGGCGATTTGCTGGCAACTTGAATACTACTTTGATGCCACTTTGAAGCGACTTTGTCTTGTGCAGGTAAGCAGAGATAACAGCATACAGGAGGATGACATGCACTGCCTTGGTAATCTCCCTGTAATGTTGGATCCAAATCACATTAATATGGATGAGGATCCAACTTGGAGGCGACTTCCATTAAACTCTATGGGCACAAGTCGGATAGAAGTTGCCTTGAAGTAATACAGGAACCTTTTCTAAAGTCGGAGCGACTTCAGAAGTGCTAATTAAGACATTGACTAACATGGGATTTCACATGTCATGCAACTGGGGTCTCACAAGTCGGATCCCAAATCATGGCAGTGAGAAGCCTAATACTATTTGCCTTTCAATGTAATGGGGGGCTGCACTGACCAGTAAGCATGTTGCAATGTTCATCAACAGTATATCTGTACCATTAAAACATTTCATTAAAACATTCCCCTCCCCCTAACTTTGTAGCAAGTCACAAGGTGAGAAGCTGCACCAGGGGCCGATCTGTGTCAAACATTTGTGAACACAATCGAAAAAGCTACTTGCACCAAGATTTGTATGCTTGTGTCCTCTCTGAGCTGGCATCTCACTTCAGGGTATAGATGCTTACCCTGGATGATAGCTGAACAAATATGGCTCCATCCTTCTGGAGACAAAATCAGATGATATAATTGTCAGGGGGTGTAATGTAATAAGGTCCAAGAGGGAAGTATTTGTAATATGAAGCTAAGACCAAACACATGGGAACTTCAAACTAACAGGAGGAAAACTAATCTTAGAAAGTATTATACTATTGAAGGATTAGTTGATGCTTGGAATAAACTTCCAGCAGAAGTAGTGAGTCAGACAACAGTAACTGGATTCAAACATGCTTGGGACAAAATTTGATGTATACTTAGACAAAAAAATGTAAAAAATAAATAAATTAAAAAAATAGATAAAATATAAATAAAACAATAGGGCAGACTCAATGGACTTATGCTGCGTACACACGACCGGTTTTGCCATCGGAATAAACTTCGAAGGTTTCTCCGACAGGATTCCGCTTTAGCGGTCTTGCATACACATGGTCACACCAAAGTCTGACCGTCCAGAACGCGGTGACGTACAACACGTACGACGGGACTAGAAAAGGAAGTTCAATAGCCAGTAGCCAATAGCTTCTGTCTCATACTTGCTTCAGAGCATGCGGTTTTTCCCGATAGGAATTGGTTCCGTCTGAAATATTTAGAACATGTTCCATTACTAGGTCCGTCAGAATTTTCTAAAAAAAAGTCAGATGAGGCATACACACGATCGGAATAGACGATGAAAAGCTTCCGTCTGACTTTTTCTGTCGGACATTCCGCTCGTGTGTACGCAGCTTTAGACTTTTTTCTGCCTTCACTCTTCTACTGTGATTCGTGTGGGGGGTTTTTTGGGGAGGAGGGCAATGTTGTTTGTACACTTGCCTATACGTTACACAATTCTGAGCCCTGCACCCTGTGTGTTATGCACTCCTGAGCCCTGCATCCTGTGTGTTATGCATGCCTGAGCCCTGCACCCTGTGTGTTATGCACTCCTGAGCCCTGCATCCTGTGTGTTATGCATGCCTGAGCCCTGCACCCTGTGCGTTATGCACTCCTGACTTCTGAATTTTGAATTTTATACACACCTGAGCCCTGCACCCTGTGTGTTATCCACTCCTGACCTCTGAATTTTGAATGTTATACAAACCTGAGCCCTGCATCTTGTGTGTTATTCACTCCTGAGTCATGCATCCTGTGTGTTATGCACTCCTGAGCCCTGCATCCTGTGTGTTTTTCATTCCTGAGTCATGCATCCTATGTGTTATGCACTCCTGAGCCCTGCATCCTGTGTGTTTTTCATTCCTGAGTCATGCATCCTATGTGTTATGCACTCCTGAGCCCTGCATCCTGTGTGTTATGCATGCCTGTGCCCTGCATCCTGTGTGTTATGCACTCCTGACCCCTGAACTTTGAATGTTATACACTCCTGAGCCCTGCACCCTGTGTGTTATTCACTCCTGCACCCTGTATCCTGTGTGTTATTCATTCCTGTGCCCTGCACCCTGTGTGTTATGCACTCCTGACCCCTGAACTTTGAATGTTATACACTCCTGAGCCCTGCACCCTGTGTGTTATTCACTCCTGGGTCCTGCATCCTGTGTTTTATAACGCACCCTGTGTGTTATACACTCCTGAGCCCTGCACCCTATATTATACACTGCTGAGCCCTGTACCCAGTGTGTTATTCACTCCTGTCTGCTGAAATCTTTATGTTATACATACCTGAGCCCTGCATCCTGTGTGTTATGCACTCCTGAGCCCTGCATTCTGTGTGCTATGCACTCCTGAGCCCTGCACCCTGTGTGTTATGCACTCCTGAGACCTGCACCCTGTGTGTTATGCACTACACACAGGAGGATGAACAGCATACAGGAGGATGACATGCACTGCCTGGGTAATCTCCCTGTAATGTTGGATCCAAATCACATTAATATGGAAATAAACTTCCAGCAGAGGTAGTGAGTCAGACAACAGTAACTGGATTCAAACATGCTTGGGACAAAATTTTATATAAACTTAGACAGAAAAATGTAAAAAATAAATAAATAAAAAAAATGATAAAATATAAATAAAACAATAGGGCAGACTCAATGGACTTATGCTGCGTACACACGACCGGTTTTGCCATCGGAATAAACTTCGAAGGTTTCTCCGACGGAATCCTGCTTTAGCGGTCTTGCATACACATGGTCACACCAAAGTCCGACCGTCCAGAACGAGGTGACGTACAACACGTACGACGGGCCTAGAAAAGGAAGTTCAATAGCCAGTAGCCCATAGCCCTGAAATATTTAGAACATGTTCCATTTCTAGGTCTGTCAGAATTTTCTAAAAAAAAGTCAGATGAGGCATACACACGATCGGAATAGACGATGAAAAGCTTCCGTCTGACTTTTTCTGTCGGACATTCCGCTCGTGTGTACGCGGCTTTAGACTTTTTTCTGCCTTCACTCTTCTACTGTGATTCGTGTGGGGGGTTTTTTGGGGAGGAGGGCAATGTTGTTTGTACACTTGCTTATGCGTTACAAAATTCTGAGCCCTGCACCCTGTGTGTTATGCACTCCTGAGCCCTGTATCCTGTGTGTTATGCATGCCTGAGCCCTGCACCCTGTGCGTTATGCACTCCTGACTTCTGAATTTTGAATTTTATACACACCTGAGCCCTGCACCCTGTGTGTTATCCACTCCTGACCTCTGAATTTTGAATGTTATACACACCTGAGCCCTACATCCTGTGTGTTATTCACTCCTGCACCCTGTATCCTGTGTGTTTTTCATTCCTGAGTCATGCATCCTATGTGTTATGCACTCCTGAGCCCTGCATCCTGTGTGTTATGCATGCCTGTGCCCTGCACCCTGTGTGTTATGCACTAGTCCTGACCCCTGAACTTTGAATGTTATACACTCCTGAGCCCTACACCCTGTGTGTTATTCACTCCTGCACCCTGTATCCTGTGTGTTATTCATTCCTGAGTCCTGCATTCTGTGTTTTATGCACTCCTGTGCCCTGCACCCTGTGTGTTATGCATGCCTGTGCCCTGCACCCTGTGTGTTATGCACTCCTGACCCCTGAACTTTGAATGTTATACACTCCTGAGCCCTGCACCCTGTGTGTTATTCACTCCTGGGTCCTGCATCCTGTGTTTTATAACGCACCCTGTGTGTTATACACTCCTGAGCCCTGCACCCTATATTATACACTGCTGAGCCTTGTACCCAGTGTGTTATTCACTCCTGTCCACTGAAATCTTTATGTTATACATACCTGAGCCCTGCATCCTGTGTGTTATGCACTCCTGAGCCCTGCATTCTGTGGCTATGCACTCCTGAGCCCTGCACCCTGTGTGTTATGTACTCCTGAGCCCTGCACCCTGTGTGTTATGCACTCCTGAGCCCTGCACCCTGTGTGTTATGCACTACATACAGGAGGATGAACAGCATACAGGAGGATGACATGTACTGCCTGGGTGATCTCCCTGTAATGTTGGATCCAAATAACATTAATATGGATGAGGATCCGACTTGGAGGCGACTTCCATTAAACTCTATGGGCACAAGTCGGATAGAAGTTGCCTTGAAGTAATACAGGGACCTTTTCTAAAGTCGGAGCGACTTCAGAAGTGCTAATTAAGACATTGACTAACATGGGATTTCACATGTCATGCAACTGGGGTCTCACAAGTCGGATCCCAAATCGTGGCAGTGAGAAGCCTAATACTATTTGCCTTTCAATGTAATGGGGGGCTGCACTGACCAGTAAGCATGTTGCAATGTTCATCAACAGTATATCTGTACCATTAAAACATTCCATTAAAACATTTCTCTCCCCCTAACTTTGTAGCAAGTCACAAGGTGAGAAGCTGCACCAGGGGCTGATCTGTGTCAAACATTTGTGAACACAATCGAAAAAGCTACTTGCACCAAGATTTGTATGCTTGTGTCCTCTCTGAGCTGGCATCTCACTTCAGGGTATAGATGCTTACCCTGGATGATAGCTGAACAAATATGGCTCCATCCTTCTGGAGACAAAATCAGATGATATAATTGTCAGGGGGTGTAATGTAATAAGGTCCAAGAGGGCAGTATTTGTAATATGAAGCTAAGACCAAGCACATGGGATCTTCAAACTAACAGGAGGAAAACTAATCTTAGAAAGTATTATACTTTTTAAGGATTAGTTGATGCTTGGAATAAACTTCCAGCAGAGGTAGTGAGTCAGACAACAGTAAGTGGATTCAAACATGCTTTGGACAAAATTTTATCTATACTTAGACAAAAAAATGTAAAAAAGTAAATACATTTAAAAAATGATAAAATATAAATAAAACAATGGGGCAGACTCAATGGACTTATGCTGCGTACACACGACCGGTTTTGCCGTCGGAATAAACTTCAACTTACTGTTGTCTGACTCACTACCTCTGCTGGAAGTTTATTCCAAGCATCAACTAATCCTTCAATAGTATAATACTTTCTAAGATTAGTTTTCCTCCTGTTAGTTTGAAGTTCCCATGTGCTTGGTCTTAGCTTAGTTTCTCCGACGGAATTCCGCTCTAGCGGTCTTGCATACACACACCAAAGTCCAACCGTCCAGAACGCGGTGACGTACAACACATACGACGGGACTAGAAAAAGGAAGTTCAATAGCCAATAGCTTCCGTCTCGTACTTGCTTCAGAGCATGCGGTTTACCCAATAGGAATTGGTTCCGTCGGAAATATTTAGAACATGTTCCATTTTTAGGTCCGTCAGAATTTTCGAAAAAAAAAGTCCGATGAGGCATACACACGATCGGAATAGACGATGAAAAGCTTCCGTCTGACTTTTTCTGTCGGACATTCCGCTCGTGTGTACGCGGCTTTAGACTTTTTTCTGCCTTCACTCTTCTACTGTGATTTGTGTGGGGGGTTTGGTGGGGGGGAGGGCAATGTTGTTTGTACACTTGCTTATGCGTTACAAAATTCTAAGCCCTGCACCCTGTGTGTTATGCACTCCTGAGCCCTGCATCCTGTGTGTTATGCATGCCTGAGCCCTGCACCCTGTGCGTTATGCACTCCTGACTTCTGAATTTTGAATGTTATACACACACCTGAGCCCTGCACCCTGTGTGTTATCATCTCCTGACCTCTGAATTTTGAATGTTATACACACCTGAGCCCTGCATCCTGTGTGTTATTCACTCCTGCACCCTGTATCCTGTGTGTTATTCATTCCTGAGTCATGAATCCTGTGTGTTATGCACTCCTGAGCCCTGCATCCTGTGTGTTATGCATGCCTGTGCCCTGCACCCTGTGTGTTATGCACTAGTCCTGACCCCTGAACTTTGAATGTTATACACTCCTGAGCCCTGCACCCTGTGTGTTATTCACTCCTGCACCCTGTATCCTGTGTGTTATTCAATCCTGAGTCCTGCATTCGGTGTGTTATGCACTCCAGAGCCCTGCATCCTGTGTGTTATGCATGCCTGTGCCCTGCACCCTGTGTGTTATGCACTCCTGACCCCTGAACTTTGAATGTTATACACTCCTGAGCCCTGCACCCTGTGTGTTATTCACTCCTGGGTCCTGCATCCTGTGTTTTATGCACTCCTGAGCCCTGCACCCTGTGTGGTATACACTCCTGAGCCCTGCAGCCTATGTTATACACTGCTGAACCCTGTACCCAGTGTGTTATTCACTCCTGTCCCCTGGAATTTTTTTGTTATACATACCTGAGCCCTGCATCCTGTGTGTTATGCACCCCTGAGTCCTGCATCCTGTGTATTATGCACTCCTGAGCCCTGCACCCTGTGTGTTATGCACTCCTGACCCCTGAATTTTGAATGTTATACACACCTGAGCCCTTCACCCTGTGTGTTATTCACTCCAGGGTCCTGCATCCTGTGTGATATGCACTCCTGAGCCCTGCACCCTGTGTGTTATACACTCCTGAGCCCTGCACCCTATGTTCTACACTGCTGAGCCCTGTACCCAGTGTGTTATTCACTCCTGTCCGCTGAAATTTTTATGTTATACATACCTGAGCCCTGCATCCTGTGTGTTATGCACTCCTAAGCCCTGCATCCTGTGTGTTATACACTCCTGAGCCCTGCATCTTGTGTGTTATGCACTCCTGAGCCCTGTATCCTGTGTGTTATGCACTCCTGAACCCTGCATCCTGTGTGTTCTGTACTCATGAGCTCTGCATCCTGTGTGTTACACACTCCTGAGCCCTGCATCCTGTGTGCTATGCACTCCTGACCCCTGAATTTTGTATGTCTCTGACCTGACTCCTTCATCCTATGTGTTAGGCACCCCTGCAATTCTGATCCCTGCACTCTGTGAGCTACACACTCTGTGTGCTGTCTTCTTGAGGTCTGCACTATGCACTCTGTGTGATACACACTCCCAGACCCTGCTTGATATGCACTCCTGTGTCCTGTTAAACACACTCCTTAGCATATGCAATAGATGATCCACACTTCCGAGCCCTCTACCCTGTGCGTTATGCATGTCTGAGCCCTGCGCTCTATGCAATGTGCACTCTGAGCCACACCCTCTGTGTGTTACACACTCCTGAGCCCTGCATGATATGCAATATACACTTCAGAGCCCGCTAACCTGTGTGTTGTGCACTCCTAAGCCCTGCACTCTGTGTGTTTCGCACTCCTGAGCCCTGTACTATATGGGGCTTGAGTACTTGCACCTATACTCTCTCAAAATCCCCGATTAGAGGTAATGAATACCTCAAAGTGTATATATATATATATATATATATACAGTTGTGATCATAATTTTACATACCCTGGCAGAATTTATGATTTCTTGGCCATTTTTCAGAGAATATGAATGATAACACACAAACTTTTCTTTCACTCATGGTTAGTGTTTGGCTGAAACCATTTATTATCAATCAACTGTGTTTAATCTTTTTAAATCATAATGACAACAGAAACTACCCAAATGACCCTGATCAATATTTTACATACCTCAGTTCTTAATACTGTGCATTGCCCCCTTTAACATCAATGACAGCTTAAAGTCTTTTGTGGTATTTGTGGTTGAGGCTCTTTATCTTCTCAGATGGTAAAGCTGCCCATTCCTCTTGGCAAAAAGCCTCCAGTTCCTGTAAATTCTTGGGCTTTCTTGCATGAATTGCACATTTGAGATCTCCCCAGAGTGGCTCAATGATATTGAGGTCAGGAGACTGAGATGGCCACTCCAAAACCTTCACTTTATTCTGCTGTTGCCATTGACGGGTCGACTTGGCCTTGTGTTATGGATCATTGTCATGTTGGAATGTCCAAGTATGTCCCATGCGCAGCTTCCTGGCTGATGAATGCAAATGTTCCTCCAGTATTTTTTGATAACATACTGCATTCATCTTACCATCAATTTTCACCAAATTTCCTGTGCCTTTGTAACTCACACATCCCCAAAATGTCAGTGATCCACCTCCGTGTTTCACAGTAGGAATGGCGTACCTTTCATCATAGTCCTTGTTGACTCCTCTCCAAATGAAGCATTTATGCTTGTGGCCAAAAAGCTCAATTTTGCTCTCATCACTCCAAATAACTTTGTGCCAGAAGGTTTGAGTCTTGTCTCTGTGCTGTTTGGAGTATTGTAAGTGGGATACTTTGTGGCATTTGCATAGTAATGGCTTTCTTCTGGCGACATGCAGCCCATCTTTCTTCAAGTGCCTCCTTATTGTGCATCTTGAAACAGCCACACCACATGTTTTCAGAAAGTCCTGTATTTCACCTGAAGTTATTTATGGGTTTTTCTTTGCTTTCCAAACAATTTTCATGGCAGTTGTGGCTGAAATTTTAGTTGGTCTGCCTGACCGTGGTTTGGTTTCAACAGAAACCCTCATTTTCCACTTCTTGATTAGAGTTTGAACACTGTTGAGGATGGTTACCTTTAATAGCCATTCAAACCCCTTTGTGTCACCTTGTGTGCATGTTATCAGGCCAAAATCACCAGGGTATGTAAACTTTTGATCAGGGTCACACAGATGTACATCGGCAGAATGGCACAGGCAGGCAAATGGGCGTACCTGTACGTCCCTTTAAATTTGCCGCTTGTCGGGCATGCACGCGCCCGTCGCACGCTGCGGGAGTGTGCCCGCAGGTCCTGGAAACTCGATGTTCGCCGGCGGCCTGCTAATGCGATGTGTAGAGGTAGAACGGGGAGATGCCTATGTAAACAAGGCATTTCCCCGTTCTGCCTTGTGACATGACAGAGATCTACTGCTCCCTGTCATCGGGAGCAGTGATCGCTGTCATGTCAGTGGAAGCCCATCCCCCCCACAGTTAGAATCAGTCCCTAGGACACACTTAACCCCTTGATCGCCCCCCTAGTGTTTAACCCCTTCCCTGCCAGTGTCATTTACACAGTAATCAGTGCATTTTTATAGCACTGATCGCTGTATAAATGACAATGGTCCCAAAATAGTGTCAAAAGTGTCCGAGGTGTCCGCCATAATGTCGCAGTCATGATAAATATTGCAGATCGCCAACATTACTAATAAAAAAAAAATAATAATAAAAAGACCATAAAACTATTCCCTATTAGTAGACGCTATAAATTTTGTGCAAACCAATCAATATACGCATATTGCAATTTTTTTTTACCAAAAATATGTAGAATACATATCGGCCTAGACTGAGGAAAAAATTAGTTTTTTTATATATTTTTGGGGGATATTTATTATAGCAAAAAGTAAAAAATATTGCTTTTTTTTCAAAATTGTCGCTGTTATTTTGTTTATAGCACAAAAAATTAAAACAGCAAAGGGGATCAAATACTACCAAAAGAAAGCTCTATTTGTGGGGAAAAAAGTACGTCAATTTTGTTTGGGTACAACGTCGTCAGCTAAAGCGACGCAGTGCCGAATCGCAAAAAATGCTCTGGTCAGGAAGGGGGTAAAGTCTTCCGGGGCTGAAGTGGTTAAAAAAGGGATACTGATTGCTGTATATAATACCACTGCTAAAGGGGAAACCCATAATACCTTTAATCCTATTGAGACATGAAGTAATATAGGTACTAGTGGGTCTGTCCCTTTAAAAAGAGATAGAATAGCAGTGTTCAAAAATGCAAGGCCTTGCGGTTAACTTCACCGGCAGTTGGAGCTCAAAGAAATAAGACTTCTAAATGTGGCACAGTGATATGCAGTCAAGGCAAAGCAGCTGAGACTGACCAGTAGTAATCCTTAGGGTAATCCAGGGATAAGGTGTCTGTATACAGCAGTGGTTCTCAACTCCAGTCCTCGGGACCCACCAACAGGCCAGATTTTAAGTATTACCTTGGGGAGTTGCAGACTAGAATACTGCAATCACGGAGCAGCAAGTGATATCACCTGTGATGTATTTCAGCTATCTTGCAAACCTGGCCTCTTGGTGGGTCCTGAGGACTGGAGTTGAGAACCACTGGTATACAGTGTCCTGTGGAGTATGCTAGTGACTGGTAATGGATTTGTTGGCAGGTACCGCTCACAAATCTGGAGACAGTGTAGGAACTTCCTGAAGAGTCGATTCTTCCTTCTGCGGAATTGAATGAGATGACAGACTGGCTTCTGGAACAGTGATCTGGCTGTATGTTTAGGGTCGTTGTCCTGCTGGAAGATGAACCTCCGCCCCAGTCTAAAGTCTTTTGCAGACTCTAACAGGTCTGATTTTAAGATTGCCCTGTATTTGGCTCCATCCATCTTCCCATCAACTCTGACCAGTTTCCCTATCCCTGCTGAAGAAAAGCATCCCCACAACATGATGCTGCCACCACCATGTTTCTTGGTGGGGATGGTGTGTTCAGGGGGATGTGCAGTGTTATGGGGCGTACACACGGTCGGACTTTTCAGCTACAAAAGTCTGACAGCCTGTCCGACAGACTTTCGACGGACTTTTGGCGGACTTTCGACGGACTTGCGGCGGACTTTCTAACGAACAGACTTGCCTACACACGATCACACAAAAGTCCGTCGAATTGATGACGTACACCAGACTAAAATAAGGAAGTTCATAGCCAGTAGCCAATAGCTGCCCTAGCGTGGGTTTTTGTCCGTCGGACTAGCATACAGACGAGCGGATTTTTCGACCGGACTCGAGTTTGACGGAAAGATTTGAAGCATGTTTCAAATCTAAAGTCCGTCGGATTTGAGGCTGAAAAAGTCAGTTGAAAGTCCGGAGAAGCCCACACACGATCGGATTTCCAGCCAGCTTTAGTCCGTCAGTGTCCGTTGGACTTTTGTAGACGAAAAGTCCGACCGTGTGTACGCGGCATTAGTTTTTTACCACACATAGTGTTTTGCTTTTAGGCCAAAAAGTAACATTTTGGTCTCATCTGACCAGAGCACCTTCTTCCACATGTCTGCTGTGTCCCCCACATGGCTTCTGGCAAAATGCAAACTGGACTACTTATGGCTTTCTTTCAACAATGGCTTTCTTCTTGCCACTCTTCTATAAAGGCCAGATCTGTGAAATGCACGACTAATGCCCCGTACACACGGTCGGACTTTGTTCGGACATTCCGACAACAAAATCCTAGGATTTTTTCCGACGAATGTTGGCTCAAACTTGTTTTGTCTACACACGGTCGCACAAAGTTGTCGGAAAATCCGATCATTCTGAACGCGGTGACGTAAAACACGTACGTCGGGACTATAAACGGGGCAGTGGCCAATAGCTTTCATCTCTTTATTTATTCTGAGCATGCGTGGCACTTTGTCCGTCGAATTTGTGTACACACGATCGGAATTTCCGACAACGGATTTTGTTGTCGGAAAATTTTATCTCCTGCTCTCCAACTTTGTGTGTCGGAAAATCCGATGGAAAAGGTCTGATGGAGCCCACACACGGTCGGAATTTCCGACAACACGCTCCGATCGGACATTTTCCATCGGAAAATCCGACCGTGTGTACGGGGCATAATAGTTGTCCTGTGGACAGATGCTCCCACCTGAGCTGTGGATCTCTGTAGCTCCTCCAGTGTTATCATGGGCCTCTTGGCTGTTTCTCTGATTAATGCTCTTCTTGTCCGTACTGTCTGTTTAGGTGGACGGACATGTCTTGGTAGGTTTGCAGTTGTGCAATGCTCTTTCCATTTTCAGATGATGGATTGAACAGTGCTCTGTGAGATGTTCAAAGCTTGAGATATTTTTTTATAACCTACCCCTGCTTTAAACTTCTCTACAACTTTATCCCTGACCTGTCTAATATGTTCCTTGGCCTTCATGATGCTGTTTGTTCACTACGGTTCTAAAAAACCTCTGAGGGCTTCACAGAACAGCTGTATTTATACTGAGATTAAATTACACACAGGTGGACTCAATTTACTAATTAGGTGACTTCTGAAGGCAATTGGTTCCAGAGAGTAAAGGGGCTGAATATAAATGCACGCCATGCTTTTCAGTTATTTATTTGTAAAAAATATTATATATATATGTTGATAGATATATAACCCTGCTCCTGGCAATTCTCCAACTAGGTGCCCATAACTTGCATTGGAACAATCTACACCTGACTGATTTTTGACCAGATAGTTTATTAATCCTTCCCTGTGAACTATTGAACTCAGTATCGCTGTACCATTTAGTTTCTAGATTGATGATCTACCCTCTAACTATGTAAAGCTACAAGCATCTTGCCTAGGTTGTTAACTGACTAAATGTATTCCTGGGGACACTCAAGTACCAGTACACACATATATAGCATCCTTGAAAGGTGGCTACTCTAGTGCAATAATGGTTATAGAGCCTGTGCTAGTGTTGCGCCTTACAATAAGATCCTCAGGGGAGGGACAAGCATGAATACTTTGTCAATTTTTGTAAAGTTCTTAAAAATGTGTCAGTTCATGTTACCGTAAGTCCAGCTTTTAGTGAGTGCTTGTTTGAGTAACAATACGTGAAGGCAGCAGTTTTCTAACTGTATCTTTAACTTCCTTGTTGTTGAGGCTGTAGATAATAGGGTTCAGCATGGGTGACACAATCACATAAAATATGGAACTGTATTTCTCCTGATCAGTGGAGTACTGAGATGATGGGCCAAAGTACATGAGCATCACTGTCCCAAAGTATAGTCCCACCACTGCTAGATGGGAGGAACACGTGGAAAAGGCTTTAGCTCTTCCCGCAGACTTAATCTTTAATACAGATGACAAAATGCAAATATATGATATTATAATAAGGACAAAGGGGAGGAGAAGAGTAATAAAACTGATGCAGAAGATGACAATTTCATTGGACGACGTATTCCCACAAGCCAATTTTAGGACTGCTAGAACCTCACACATGAAATGATTGATCTGGTTGTAGCAAAGAGTAATCCGCATAAAAATTGATGGAAAAATACACATCATAAAGCTTGATATAAATATCATGGCAGTCAGTTTGTAACAAATACTCCAACGCATGAGAACGGGATAATGGAGAGGTTGGCAAATGGCCACGTAACGGTCATAAGCCATGATGGCCAGGAGAAGACACTCACATCCCTCTAGAAGCAGGATAACAAAGATCTGGATGGTACAAGCTCCATTCGAGATGGACCTCTTGGAAGAAAAGAGGTCTGACAACAACCGGGGCACAGCAGTGGACGAGTAACTCAAGTCAAAGAGAGAAAGCATACAAAGGAAATAGTACATGGGGATGTGCAAGTGATGGTTATGCAGAATTATACCTATGATGAGAGCATTTCCAAAAACAGTCACGAAATAGATAGCGGAAAATAAAATAAATAATAAAGTGTTTATCCTCAGATCTTTGCTGAATCCCAACAAAATGATTTCTGTGATTATTGTCTTGTTGTCCATTGTCTGGAATCCTTATCAGAATTCTTTATTCTTTTTAACATTTTTATTAATGTACTTTCAAATGTTAATTTCAATATTTTAGAATTTGCAGATTTCTTTGAAATAATTCCAATAAAAATGTCATGAAGGTCCTTGTTCATGCACTGTCTGTTATAGGGTGACAAACCCATTGTAAAAAATGCCATGCAGCCATGGCTGGAGTGCATGTAGGCAGGAAGTGACTGCAAGGACATTGCAGGAGATTAGCAGTAATGAAATGCAAATAAGGGGTAAAAAAAAATCAAAAACAATATTTATAAAACATTTCATTTGTTTATAATACACAGTTAGGGGTTATATCCCCTTTAGTGTCAACAAGCTTATACATATATGAATATTAAAAATCTTGTTTATTTATAAATGCATAAAGGAATGCAGATAGCCAATCTGTGTTTCTGGCTTGGTAGCACAGCAGTGCAATTGTTTGCTCTACTTCCCTTCTAATGTAACTCAGACCTGTAGAGATTCACTAAAAGCAATTCATGTTGTATGTGGCTTTATCCCAGCAGTTGTTCAGCATAGAACCTTATTTCTGTATCTGTACCTATATCTGTATAACAGCTTTACAGTAGGTGACCGCGATATTGTGTCAATCTAGCCACTGTTATCGGCGAGATTTGACACCTGCGAGCCACGTCGCGGGAGCCAGGGCCCAGCTGGCTCGCTCATCGGGAAAGAAAAACTGTTTTTTTCCTTTCCCGATGAGCGACAAGCATTGCTGACAGGTGTCTGGTATGAATCATGAGGGGGAACGCTGCGCCAAATTTTAAATAAAAAGACGGCATGGGTTCCCCTCTAGGGGCATACCAGGCCCTTAGGTCTGGTATGGATTTTAAGGGGAACCCCTTAAGCCAAAAAAACGGCGTGGGGTCCCCCCAAAATCCATACCAGACCCTTATCCAAGCACGCAGCCCGGCCAGTCAGGAACCGTACATGGCCGCATGCCTTCAACATGGGGGTGGGCGCTTTGGGGCAGGGGGGGTGCCCTGCGGGTCCCCCCCACCCCAAAGCACCTTGTCCCCATGTTGATGAGGACAAGGGCCTCTTCCCGACAACCCTGGCCGTTGTTTGTCAGGGTCAGCGGGCGGAGGGCTTATCGGAATCCGGGAGCCCCCTTTAATAAGGGGGCCCCCAGATCCCAGCCCCCCACCCTATGTGGATGAGTATGAGGTACATCATACCCCTACCCATTTACCTGTGGGAAAAAGTGTCAATAAACAAACACACTACACAGGTTTTTAAAGTAATTTATTAGGCAGCTCCGGCGGGCCTTCTTCCGACTTCGGGGGTCATCTTCAGACTTCGGGGGTCTTCTTCCGACTTCTCCGCCTCTTCTCCTGGTGTCCGGTTCTTCTTCTCCCGGTGTCCGGTTCTTCTCCTACTCTCCGGCCTCTTCTCCCGGTGCCCGGTTCTTCTGCCGGGCTCCTCCGCTATCTTCTGCTCTTTTGCTATCGATGGCCCGGTCTTCTCCGTCGTCTCGTTCCCTCTTCTCTTCTTCCAATGTTGACATGAAGCTCTCTCCCACTGTAATGATGTGTGCGAGGTGCGCAGCAACTTATATAGGCATGGGGCGTGGTCATCGGGTGATGTCACCTGGTGACCCCCCCTTATGACGTCACAGTCCCATCATGCCCCGGGACTGTGACATCATGTGACCTCATGATTCATACCAGACACCTATCAGCAATGCTTGTCGCTCATCGGAAAGGAAAAAACAGTTTTCCTTTCCCAATGAGCGAGTCAGCACGAGATGTATAGTACCCTGTCGCCGAGAACCAGCGCGATGGGATCGCGCTGGAAACACATTCTCGTGGTCAGGTAATGTAACTCTTCTGGGAAGGCTGTCCACAAGGTTTAGGAGTCTGTCTATCGGAATGTTTGACTATTCTTCCTGAAGCGCATTTGTGAGGTCAGGCACTGATGTTGGTCAAGAAGGCCTGGCTCGCAGTCTCTGCTCTATTTCATCCTAAAGGTGTTCCACTTTGTGATCAACTTGACTGGCCTGCGCAGAGTCCTAACCTCAACCTGATAAATCAGGTTGAGGTCAGGACTCTGTGCAGGCCAGTCAAATTCATCTGCCCCAAACTTGCTCATCCATGTCTTTATGAACCTTGCTTTGTGCACTGGTCCAAATCATTTGATGAAGGGGCGATTATGGTGTTGGGTTATTTTTCAGGGGTTGTACTTGGCCCCTTAGTTCCAGTGAAGGGAACTCTTAAGGCATCCGCATACCAAGGCATTTTGGACAATTTCATGCTCACAACTTTGTGGGAACAGTTTGGAGATGGTCCATATATGTTCCAACATGACTGCGCACCAGTACACAAAGCAAGGTCCAAAGACATGGATGAGCGTGTTTGGGGTGGAGGAACTTGACTGGCATGCACAGAGTCCTGACCTCAACCCAATAGAACACCTTTGGAATGAATTAGAGCGAAGCCTGTGAGCCAGGCCCTCTCATCCACATCAGTGCCTGACCTCACAAATGCGCTTCTGGAAGAATGGTCAAACATTCCCATAGACACACTCCTAAACCTTGTGGACAACCTTCCCAGAAGAGTTAAGCTGTTATAGCTGGAAAGGGTGGACCAACACAATATTGAACCCTACGGACTTAGACTGGGATGCCACTAAAGTTCTGTGCGTGTAAAGGCAGATGTCCCAATACTTTTGGTAATATAGTGTATATATGTATATAAAACCTGAAAATGGAGCTTATTATATGGAGAGGTAAACTGAAATTTGCTACTTGGATTTTTTAGAGTATACTAACCTGTTATTTTCTATCATCTTTACAAGAAAAACTCCAAAGACCAAACAAAAAAAATTGCATTCATCTCATTTCACAGAAGAGGGAAACACAGATTGGTAGGTTTATAAATAAAGCTAATTTTAATAGAATATCACAAAAAAAGCGGCAAGTACCGTAAGTAAAAATGTAAAATAGAAATAAAAATAAAAAAACAGGTAAAAATACTAAATTGATTATTTTTAGAAATCTCCTCAATGTGATTTTCAAAAAATGAAAATGGAAATAGTGGAAATAGGTGCCAAATAATATAAAATGATGTTGTCTTCATTATTTCCTTTCAAAAGTAAAAAAATGATCGAAAGCCTATTTGTAAATGCTGTCTAATTTAAAAAAAATTGAAAAGTTTATTTGTAAATGTTGTCTTATCATAAAAATAGAGTTGGATACTCTACTTGGTCCTTTCAATTTCCAGAGTGCAAACTGGCTGTTTTTATTCTGAAGTCTGACATTGACTTTTTTCACCATCAAAATATTTCTTTAGATGACATCATTATGGTCATTAATTATGGTGACCTGTGCATAACAATCAAGGTGAAATGTGACCTTCACTCTCTCCCAGTGCATGAAATATGACACTGTTGTTGCTGCAGACGATCGGTCAGTTAATTCTCTTTACTTGCAGCAGTTAATGTAGGTACTACTGTACTAGGGTTCAGCTGTTGTATTGTGGACAGTGGAATTTTATTAACAATAAGGTAGCTTAAAAAAAGTTTATTTTTTTTTTTTTTTAACAAAGTTATAAACAAGCTAAATGTCCATTTCTACACTGGTCTCTGATTTCAATGCGTAATATGGTACACATTTCAGATTTTGATTGTAAGCTCTCATGCACAGGGTTCCCTAAACTCTTGTTTTGAATTGTATTGTAACTGCAATGTCTCCCTTTATTTTGTAAAGCGCTGCACAAACTCTTGGCGCTATATACATCTTTTATAATAATAACAATAATACAAGAATGAATAATAATAAGTCTTCTGTTGACTGTATTATTCTGGATAGATCAAACACAGGAGTGACAATAAACATTTTTGGTAACTGAATAGCTGTACGTTTATAATAAGTGCAACTGAGGAATTTTGGGTTCCTATAAATTTTTAAGGTTTTTAAGACTTGTCAGGTCAATTTTGGTCTCTGAAAGACCATTTACAAAAATAAAATAAAAAAAAATAATATGACATGTAGACAGACACACTGAGGTAGCATAAAATATAAATAATGGCATTCCAATATTATAAATTATCCAGAGTGCTTAGGAATTCAAAGAACCATGAGAACATTATAATGAGACACATTATGGTAGAATGTTCTAATGGGATACAATATGGTGTCCCTACAGATCTTGTCCACAGTCAGTTTCATCCATGAAGAATTTTACAAGGTTGTAACAATCACGGAGGTGAAATAATGCCAACATTGACTGAAAAAATAAATCTAGAAAGGCTTTATATTATGAAAATAAACATTCAAAACTATTAAATGCTGCCCAAAGATAACATGGGGAATAAAAAAAAAAACACTCACTTCAGAAGATTGCACAGACACCTTGGATCCTACACCCAGAAGATTGCACAGACACTTTGGCTCCTACATCCAGAAGATTGCACAGACACTTTGAATCCTGCATCCAGAAGATGGCACAGACGCTTTGGATCCTGCATTCAGAAGATGGCACAGACATTTTGAAGCCTACGTCCAAAAGATGACACAGACAGCTTGCATCCTACGCCCAGAAGATTACACAGACACTTTGGACTCTACATTCAGAAGATGGCACAGTCACTTTGAATCCTATATCCAGAAGATGGCACAGACACTTTGGATCCTTCAACCAGAAGATGACACAGACACTTCAGATCCAACATCCAGAAGATTGCACATATACTTTGGATCCTACATTCAGAAGATTATACAGACACTTTGGATCCTACATCCAGAAGACTGCACAGACACTTTAGATCCTATATCCAGAAGTTGGCACAAACACCTTGAAACCTACAGCCAGAAGATGGAACAGACACATTGAATCCTACATCCAGAATATGGCACAGACAACTTGGATCCTACATCCAGAATATGGTACAGACAACTTGGATCCTACACCCAGAAGATTGCACAGACACTTTGGACCCTACATCCAGAAGATGGCGCGGACACTTTGGACCCTACATCCAGAAGATGGCGCAGACACTTTAGACCCTACATCCAGAAGATGGCACAGACACTTTGAATCCTACAGCCAGAAGATTGCACAGATAGTTTGGACCCTACATCCAGAAGATGGCACAGACACTTTAGATCCAACATCCAGAAGATTGCACATACACTTTGGATCCTACATCTAGAAGATTATACAGACACTTCGGATCCAACATTCAAAAGACTGCACAGACACTTTGGATCCTACAGTCAGAAGATTGCACAGACACTTTGGATCCTACATCCAGATGATTGCACAGATACTTTGGATGCTTCAGCCAGAAGATGGCACAGACACTTTGGATTTTGCATCCAGAAGATGGCACAGACACCTTGGATCCTACACCCACAAGATTATACAGCCACTTTGGATCCTTCAACCAGAAGATTGCACGGACACTTCGAATCCTACACCCTACAGAAGATGGCACAGACACTTTAGACCCTACATCCAGAAGATGGCACAGACACTTTGGATCCTACATCCAGAAGATGACACAGGTCCAAAATGTCTGTGCCATCTTCTGAGGTGAGTGTGTTTTTACTTCTCCATGTTTGTTTGGACAGCATTTGATAACTTGTACATGTATATATTAACTCATTTTCATTTTTCCTTTTTTTTTCCCTTTTTTTCTATATCAATAATATTTTTTCTCAATTATAGAGGACTTATTTACTACTACTTCAGTGTTGAAAAACCAGTGTCGGAGAACCCGAGGAAATGGTAGTAACTGTGAAACGCGTAGACCTAAGTCAATAGGGGGGAGATTTACTAAAACTGGTGCACGTAGAATCTGGTGCAACTATGCATAGTAACCAATCAGCTTCTAACTTTTTTTTCTAATTTTTTTCATTTAAGCTTTGGGAATAAAAGCTGGAAGCTGATTGTTCTCTATGCAGAGCTGCACCAGATTTTGAATGCTCCAGTTTTATCAAAGCTTCCCAACTATGTTTTCAATTTTGTTTGTTTGATTATGTATGGTTCTCCAGTGGCATACAATGGGAAGTCACCTTTAAGCAATTCTTAATTGATTACATGGGATGCTGCCCCGGATAACTTTGTTTCTATATTGACAATAATCCATTCCCCCACCAATTTTGTATATATGATACCAAACCACAGGTGTCCACAATCCACATGCCAAATCATCAGCCTGTACACAGGAAGTGCTGGGAATGACTGGAGGAAATTAGCAGCACAGATGAAAATGATGAATCGAAAAACTAGGTGGAAACATTATTTTATATGTGATAATGTGGTTAAACGTGTTTTAGCAAACTACCGTAATTGTTTTCCATTTCAGGTTAATATCTGCTTTAACCACTTGTCTCCCAGGTAAGTTTGTAAATTTTGTGTATATATGCTAAAATCTGCATTTTGTGCAAGAAATTACATTAAACCCCAAAACAACGATATATTTTCTGAAAGTGGAGAATTTGTGCAGCTATTTAATAAACTAACCTTTTCAGAAAAAAAATTACACTGAAATAAATATTAGGGCAAACAAAGAAAATATATTATCCAATCTTTTAGTAAAATAGAAAAGATGGAGTTACATCAAGTAGATGTCAAACATGTCAAATTGCACCCACCTGTGAAATTGCAAAAAACAATGGTGCCTAAAATTCTCCATAGGAGACACTTTAAAAGCCTTCATAGATTATCATTTTAGAGTTAACCATGAATTATGGCCCTAGAATACCCAACATGTGTGGTGTAACTTAGATTTACATACAGGTGTGCATGTGCACACTTGCATTGGGGTGTGTACAGGGGTGATGACGGTGCTTTTCATTTTTTTTCATTATTATTTTTATTGTAATTTAATTTTTTTCAAAGTTTTTTTTATTTACCTTTATTGCTAGCATAAGTGGGTTAACAAGCCTCCAATAATGTGATAGCATGGGCAGGTAAACGCCTTTTTTATGGAAAAATCGGGGGTCTATTAGACCCCTGAACACTCCCCTGACCTCCACTGCAGATAATCAATCACAGATCATGCTTGATTAGCTGTTTTTCCAACTATAGTAGTCTGGGACAATGACAACCCTGAACCGGGAAGTGATGTCATACACATTGCTTTTGGGTTCATTAATGGCAGTGGGATTGGGGAATGGATGTTCCCTGATCTCCTCTTAGGCCTGCCATACATGGTCGAATTTTGAAAGAATTTTCTTTTGAAAATCAGAAAATTTGTGCCTCTTGTGATCCAATGGTGCCAGCATTGATTTAGAAATTCGGCCAACTAAGCCTTCAATTTCACCTCATGTTGCTACAGAAAAGAATTTTCGTGGCTGGGAATCTTCTTTTCTTTCCGGGAATTTCCTTTTCTTGCCCATGCGCATTTCTTTTTCGATTACATTTCTCTCACAATTCTCCCATCATTGATTAGAAAATTGTTAATTTTTAAAAAAATTTCCAACATGTCCGATTACTCAAATTTGATGGCCACACGAAAATTGGCTATTGCTGCAGCCCACTAATGGTGCGAAATACGAACGAAAATTCTTAATAAGATTTTCGAAAGAAAATTCTTTCGAAATTCGACCCATGTATAGCCTGCCTAACTCTCAGTATTAGAGTAGCTTACTAGTTTACTGTGGTACGAGGCTCCCAGGAGGAATGGGAGAGCCCAGAAACTACCACGGATGCTGGCTGCAGGTGTGAGGGCGGACTTGTAGAGCTCCTTAAAATGTGATCAGTTGGCTCTATTGCCACTTGGAAAACTTTTACCTGAGCCCTTTATCAGATCCAAAAATAAGAAGCAAGCTTTAACCCCTTGAACACCAGAATGTTTATAAATGGTAGAAATGGGTTAAATGTCAAAAGGTAGCAGTGGTAGGTGGCCAGTCCATGACTTTCAGTATCTTGCAGGCAGCTTTTCCACCATGAAGTCACTCTTTTTCCTTTCTAGGCCTCAAGTCTGAAGAAGGAGATCAGGATATGACAACTATGCTATTAGGTGTGACAATATAAAATGACTAATTATTTCAATCGATTGAAAATGTAAAATAAAGAATTTAAAACTGTTCAATAAAAATAAGATAAATACATACATATACCAGTATGCCTGTAAATGATAATCAGCTGACCTAGCATTTGCATCTGGAAACAAATCTGGCTTATTACATTGCTGAATGTTAAATAATAATCACAAACCTAACAACAAATAAAAGATATCCAGAGTAATGGATCTCCTACACCCTCTCAACCATGCCACGGCAGAGCTCAATATAAACCTTTTTTATACAGATGATTTGATCATTACCCAGCTCTGGAGATTAATTATAGTTTTAAAAATACAATATGATTACCGGTATTTCAACAACAGAATATCTATTACATTTGTGATTTTTTTTTTGTCCATACTTAAATGAGGTTAATGACCTTGAGGACGGCTTGTGTTGCTGGTAAAGGTATACAGAAAACGAAAATAAGTGGACATTATAAGGGATTAACTCCACTCCACTCTACAGTTGAATGATGTTTCAGACAATGGGGTTGATTTCCTAAAATCAAATAGGCTGTTCACTTTGCAAGGATATTTTCCCTAGAGCTTAGTGAATGTGGTGACATTTCACTTTGCAAAAAATATCCAATCACATGCAAAGAAAATAAAGATTGAACAGCCTATTTGCCTTAAGTGAATCAACCCCAAAGGCTGTATGCACTATAATGACACTCATTGCCCAGTGTCTAGGGCAGCACCACCAAGCCTCACACATGTTAATACATTTTGCTTCTTTTGTTTCCATCTGCGGAGCCTGAGATGAGAAGTGTGGCCTCTTGCACATTTCCCGTCCAAGCACCCCTGGAGGTTGAGACAGGGTCTGCAATAGAAAGGCAGTGCCAGGGAGCCTACACTGTAGACTGGAACTTCAGAGCCGAGGAGCAGGAGTACAACTGGTAGAACACTGAGGATGTGCCAAGTTCAGTTAAAGGCAGAGTTGGGTCCCAAGCCTGATCTAGTAGCTGAATTGAAAAGTATCTAGTTGTAGGCAGGATCAGAGTCAGAGACAATGGTTGGCAACAAGTGGACAGTAAGGTATACAAATTTGATGGGGAGGAGGGAGTTCGTAGTGCAGGCTGAGGTCAGTAGCAGATATAGATAGTGGAAAAAAGTAGACAAGCAAAATCTAAAACCCAGGTCAGGTGAAAGTTGGATCAATCACGGAATCAGAACGAATATCAGCATTAAGAATACAGAAACAGGACTGAACAACAGAGTCCAGGCTTAAATAGCCCGTTTGGCAGCAGTGGACATGCGCGTATACATGCTCACAACGATGTTAATTTTGACTTTTATGCTTGAACAAATGAACACACTTATGAGCATGGGTTTTAGCCTGACAGCTTGTACAACATTCCTGACACCTTGACCACCTGTGGTCATTTGTGTCTAAATTCAGCAAGAAAACTCTAGGAGCAGTGGGTTCATAGGATCTTGATAGCAGCCAAAAGGCTCTTCATAGCTGAGGAAATATGAAACCAACTTGCCTTGTAGGCAGGTGTAGTATATCAATTTCAATACCACGCTATAGCAGAAAGATGGCTACTGATGGTCGTCTAGTTCTGGGAGGGCATCCATGGACATCCTCCCAGAACCCCACCCCCTACACTTCCTCTGGAGCGTGCATCGGGCGCTCTCTGTGGCCCTTTACCATGTGATCAGCTGTGCCAAATCCCAGCTGATCACTTCTAAGCAGACTTGTCATTTATCGGGAGTCCTTTCCTTGTGCTCTGTGTGAGGAAAGGAGAGCTAATAACCAGCAAGGCTCTCAGTACATTAATTACACTTATAATCAGGGTTAGGGATGGGCTGTCTGTTTGGGTCGAACATGAGTTCGACTTGAACATTGGCTGTTCACCCGTTCGCCGAATAGCGAACAATTTGGGGTGTTCGCGGCAAATTGGAAAGCCGCAGAACACCCTTTAAAAGTCTATGGGAGAAATCAAAAGTGCTAATTTTAAAGGTTAATATGCAATCTTTTGTCATAAACAGTGTTTGGGGACCTGGGTCCTGCCCTAGGGGACATGTATCAATGCAAGAAAAAGTTTAAAAAATGGCTGTTTTTTCGGGAGCAGTGATTTTAATAATGCTTAAAGTGAAACAATAAAAGTGAAATATTCCTTTAAATTTCGTACCTGGGGGGGTGTCTATAGTATGCCTGTAAAGTGGAGCATGTTTCCCGTGTTTACAACAGTCTGAGAGCAAAATGACATTTCTAAAGGAAAAGAAAGTCATTTAAAAGTACTAGCGGTAGCGCCGGCAGCTATAATGAATTGTTGGGTCTCTGCAATTCTCATAAAAGTCATTAAAAAAACGGCCTGGGATTCCCCCACAGTGCAATACCAGGCCCTTTGGGTCTGGTAGGAATATTAAGGGGAAACCCGGACCAAAATTTTAAAAAAATGCATGGGGGTCCCCCCAAATTCCATACCAGGCCCTTCAGGTCTGGTATGGATATTAAGGGGAACCCCACGCCAAAATAAAAAAAAAATGGCGTGGGGGTCCCCCTCAAAATCCATACCAGACCCGATTTTAAGGGGAACCCCGCGCCTAAGTAAAAAAAAATGGCGTGAGGTCCCCCTAAAAATCCATACCAGACCCTTATCCGAGCACGCAACCCAGCAGGGTGCAGGAAAAGAGGGGGGACAAAATTGTCCCAGGTCACATGCCCTCAACATGGGGAGGATGCCCCCATGTTGATGAGGACAAGGGCCTCATCCCCACAACCCTTGCCCGGTGGTTGTGGGGGTCTGCAGGCAGGGGGCTTATCGGAATCTGGAAGCCCCCTTTAACAAGGGGACCCCCAGATCCCGGCCCCCCATGTTAAATGGTAATGGGGTACAAATGTACCCCTACTATTTCACAAAAAAAGTGTCAAAAATGTTAAAAAAGACAAGAGACGGTTTTTGACAATTCCTTTATTAATGTCTTCTTCTTTCCCCGCTTCTTCTTCCATCTTCTTCTGGCCTTCATTCGGTTTTCTTCCTCCATCTTGTCCTTCCCCCGCTTCTTCCTCATCTTCCTCTGATCCTCCACTTCTTCCTTCGGTCTCCTCCCCCACTTCATTCTCCGGACGATCCGCATCCATGGGAGGTTACCGCTGTGTGACGCTTCTGTTCTTCTGACAGTTCTTATATAACTGAGGGCGGGGCCACCCGGTGACCCTCCCCCCACTCTGACGCACGGGGACTTCACTGGGACTTCCCTATGGCTTTTCCCGCGATGTCAGAGGGGGCAGGATCACCCGATTACATAACGGGTGGCCCTGCCCTCAGTTGTATAAGAACTGTCAGAAGAACAGAAGCGTCACACAGCAGGAACCTCCCATGGATGCGGATCATCCGAAGAACGAAGCAGGGAAGAAGACGCCGGAGGAAGATGCAGACGAGAAGACCAAAGGAAGAAGCAGAGGATCGGAGGAAGAAAACCGAATGAAGACCAGAAGAAGTGGGGAAAGAAGAAGACATTAATAAAGCAATTGTCAAAAACTGTCTCTTGTCTTTTTTAACATTTTTGACACTTTTATGTGAAACGGTAGGGATACATTTGTACCCTATTACTATTTCACACGGGGGGCCGGGATCTAGGGGTCCCCTTGTTAAAGGGGGCTTCCAGATTCCGATAAGCCCCCACCTGCATACCCCCACAGCCACCGGGCAAAGGTTGTGGAGATGAGGCCCATGTTGAGGGCATGTGGCCTGGTACGGTTCAGGAGGGGGGCGCTCTCTCGTCCCCCGCTCTTTTTCTGCAGCCTGCCAGGTTGCGTGCTCAGATAAGGGTCTGGTATAGATTTTTAGGGGGACCCCCACGCCATTTTTGAAAATTTTTTTGGCGTGGGGTTCCCCTTAAAATCTATACCAGACCTGAAGGGTCTGGTATGGATTTTGAGGGGGACCCCCACACCATTTTTTTTATATTGGTGCGGGGTTCCCCTTAATATCTATACCAGAGCTGAAGGGCCTGGTATGGAATTTGGGGGGACCCCCACGCATTTTTTTTTTAAATTTTGGTTCGGGGTTCCCCTTAATATTCATACCAGACCCAAAGGGCCTGGTTATGCACTATGGGTGAACCCCAGGCCATGTTTTCAATGACTTTTATGAAGATTGCAGAAACCCGACAATTCATTATAGCTGCCGGCGTTACCGCTAGTACTTTTAAATTACTTTTTATCCTTTAGAATTGTCATTTTGCTTTGGGAATGTTGTAAACACGGGAAACATGCGCCACTTTACAGGCATACTTTAGACACCTCCCAGGTTAGAAATTTAAAGGAAAATTTCACTTTTATTGTTTTACTTTAAGCATTATTAAAATCACTGCTCCCGAAAAAACTGACATTTTTAAAACTTTTTTTTGCATTGATACATGTCCCCTGGGGCAGGACCCGGGTCCCCAAACACTTTTTATGACAATAACTTGCATATAAGCCTTTAAAATTAGCACTTTTGATTTTTCATGTTCGTGTCCCATAGACTTTAATGGTGTTTGCGTGTTCGAACAAATTTTTTGCCTGTTCGCATGTTCTGCTGCGAACCGAACAGGGGAGTGTTTGGCCCATCCCTAATCAGGGCACTAAAGGTGGAGGTGGGAGGCTGAAGGTCCGCTTTAAGTATAATGGCCAGGTGTTCACTTTGGTCACATAGTATAGATCAGTGCTCTTCAAACCGGAAGCCGCCCTTTGCTTGCCTTTATCTGGCCCTTGGGACACTCCCATTGACATTAACAATAGGACATATGGGGCATTATTCCTTCCACTGACACCAACAATTAAGCACTATTCCGCTAACTGACATCAATGATGGGACACTATTCTTCTTACTGACACAAACAATAGGGAACTATTCTTTCCATTGATAGGAATGATGGGGCACTATTCTTCCCACTGACACCAATGATGGGGTACTATTTGTCCCGCTGACACCAATGATGGGGCAATATTCCTCCCACTGACACCAATGATGGGACACTATTTCTTTAATACCAAAAATAGGGCATTGTTCACTCCCAACGATCCTGGGATATTTTCTACTCCCACTGACCACAGTCTCGCCACTTTAAAGTCAGAAAGGCAGTAAACTGGCCCTTTGTTTAGAAAGTTTGGAAACCACTAGTGTAGATGCATCCCCTTAGTACCAGCTCTGTGAAAACACCAACTAAACTACCGTTTTTGGGATGTGATGAATACTAGAGCACTTGAAGGAAATAAAAATAGAGCACCAGAATGCCATGGAAATGGCATGCTTGGTAGAAATTGAACCTGGAAGCTTCATGTAGATAATGTCCCTTTTTTGAAACTGAACTTGTGCCGACCAGTGCTAAAAAGCTAGCCCCTCTGTGGCTTAATAAATGTGTATGACAGGAGAGATGATATCCACACAAGAGTGTGCATGGATTTTTCTTGGGTACAGGTTTATATAAATATGTCTAAATTTTGGTTTCCAGATTACAAGAACAACATTCTTGATGATGATACAGTTTTATTACAATTCTCCAGTTTAGGGTTTATTATATCCTAACTTTCAAAGAGGTTGTGAATGTATAAAGAGTTTCATAATATATAGCAGTGATTGCTACAATCATACAAAAGTCTTCTTCATGAATGAAACTGAATACTGTGTGGACAAGTTCTGTAGGCACACCATATTTTGTCTTACTAGAACATTTCACTGTATTGTCGCTCATTATAATGTTTTCAAGGTTCTTTGAATTCCTAATCACTCTGGATAAATTTTATTATCAGAATGTCAATAATTATGATTTTATGCTACCTCAGTGTGTTAATCTATATTTACTATGTTTTTGTAAAAGGGCTCCCAGAGACCAAAGTTGACCCAACAAGATAAGAACCCAGACTTCCTCAGTAGCACTTGTTTTTCTTTGTTTCTGTTAAATTTTTTTTGTAAATAAGTACGCTTTCTCCTTCAATAATGGGCACTGATATGGCTGCACTGATGGGCACTGATACGGCGGCACTGATGGGCACTGATGAGGTGGCACCAATGAGGTGGCACTGATGAGGTGGCACTAACGGGCACTGATGATAGGCACTGATAGGCGGCACTGATGGGCACTGATAGGTGGCACTGATGGGCACTGATAGGTGGCACTGGTATGCGGCACTGATGGGCACTCATAGGTGGCACCGATGGGCACACATAGGCAGCACTGATGGGCACTCGTAGGTGGCATTGATTGGTATATATGGGTGGCACTGATGGGTACTTATGTGTGGCACTGATGTGTGGCACTGATGGGCACTGATAGGTGGGCACTGATGGGCACAGATGGGCACAGATGGGCACTGACAGGTGGCACAGATGGGCAATGACAGGTGGCACTGATAAAGCATTGCTGGGCAGATCTGGGCATTGCTGGGCAGATCATTGACATAATAGTGCCAATCAGTGCCCATTTGTGGGCACTGATTGGCACAGATTGGGCACATGTGGATGGCCATGGGGTACATACATGGCCATCCACGTTGCCCCTTCCCTGGTGGTCCTAGTGGCATCCCTGGTGGTCCAGTGTGGTGATCTGAGGGGGGGCTGCGCTGATAAACAATCAGCGCAGACCCCCCCTGCCAGGAGAGCCGCCGATCGGCTCTCCTCTACTCGCGTCTGTCAGACGCGAGTGAGGAAGAGCCGTTCAACGGCTCTTCCCATTGACAGCGTGATCAGCCGTGATTGGACACGGCTGATCACGTGGTAAAGAGCCTCCGCCGGAGGCTCTTTACCAAGATCGGTGGAGCGATGTGTCAGGCTGACACACCGCTCCACCGATCGCCGCGATGCGCGCCCCCGGGGGCGCGCTGCGGCATGTTATCCTGCTGGACGTCATATGACGCCCAGTCAGGATAACAGAACCACTTCCCGGACATCAATCCGCTATAGGGCGGGTGGGAAGTGGTTAAGGGTCATATTGATGTGATCTAAAGAAATATTTTGATGGTGAAAAAAGTGAATGTCAGACTTCAGGATTAAAACAGCCAAACTGCAATCTGGAAACTGGAAGGACCAAGAAGAGTATCCAACTTTTTTTTTCAATATGACAGCATTTACAAATATGCTTTTTTTTACAGTTTTAATTGTTTTCAAATAATATTGGGGTTATTTATAAAAATATTCAATTTCGTGTTTTTACCTTTTTTATTTCTATATTATTTTATATTATTTGCTATATATTTGCTCTCTTTATAAAACTTCCAAACCTGAGATCTTAAAAACTTTGCACCGTAACAGTACAGATCATAAATACTTGTTCTAGTGTCTCCCTCTTCTGTGAGATGAGATTAATGCAGTTTTTTTTTAATATGATAGAAAACAATAAATAAATACGCTCTAAAAAAAGAATATAAAGAAAGACTTTCAGTTTACCTCTTTAATAATCAGCTCCATTTTCAGGTTTCAGATATACTGTATATTTGGATACTCAGTTCATATAAACCCTAATTGTATATTATAAATAAATGTAATTTATTTTACAAATATTGATTTTTATATACTTACAAATTTTTTACATCTTAGTGAGTTGGCATGGGGGGGGGGGGTTTATGGTGGCAGGGAGTCGCTATGACTAGGAGAGGGGGTGGACTGTAATGAAAACAGGGTTGGAGGGAGGTGTTGTGATTATGGGACCTTGTCAATGTTACCAGAGGTATATTTTGGCTCAGCAGACTCCTGACTCAAGGAGCTCCTCTTCCAGATCCAGCACCCTCTCCCATCACTCATGGGGCACTGCTTTGCTTATGTGTTCTCCCCCACACATACTGCTGAGATACAGGGGGCGGAGCTATTGTAATTCACTAATGGTACCCTCGGCCAATCAGAGTGTGTGGATCATTTCTCACACTCCTTCCACTTGCAAAAGACAAGTGTGGTGCCCAGCAAGTGAGACTGTCACAGTAGGGGCGGGAGTTAGGAGGAAATGGGCATTTTGTGAAAGCTGTGGGGAAGGAACAAGAGTCAGCCTCTTTGTTGTGCTACAATACACTGTGTGCAACTCAGCTGGCGCCCCGCGATTTACATAACAATACCACCTGCTGTCCACGATTTACATAACAATACTGCTTGTCGTCCGTGATTTACATAACATCACAGCCCGCAATTTACAAATCACACACAGAGCAAACAGCAATAATGACTCACTGGCATGGACCTATCTCAAGGTAGGGGCCTGGAGCTACAACTCCAATAGCCCCTAGGGCAGTGGTTCTCAACCTTACAAGTGCCGTGACCCCTTGATAAAATTTTCCAAGTTGTGGGGACCCCTAACAGTGAAATTATTTTCGTAGCCTGGGTTGTCAGCACCCAAGGCAAGACATGAAATTTGTGCCCCTAATGGACATTTTAGCGTTCCCTGAGTCCCTTCCACTCGTACAATATTGAAACCCCTTATGGTACATTCTAGGATGTACCACTCTTTGTTCTCCTTTCTTTCTCTATCCTAATTTCTTGTTTTATCCCCATCCCTCTCACTAGTAGGGATGAGCCGAACACCCCCCCGGTTCGGTTCGCTCTAGAACCTGCGAACGGACCAAAAATTTGCACGAACGTTAGAACCCCATTGACGTCTATGGGACTCGAACGTTCAAACTCAAAAGTGCTCATTTTAAAGGCTAATTTGCATTGTATTGTCCCAAAAAGGGTTTGGGGACCCGGGTCCTACCCCAGGGGACATGTATCAATGCAAAAAAAACGTTTAAAAATGGCAGTTTTTTCGGTAGCAGTGGTTTTAATGATGCTTAAAGTAAAAAAAGAAAAGTGAAATATTCCTTTAAATATCGTACCTGGGGGGTGTCTATAGTATGCCTGTAAAGTGGCACGTGTTTCCCATGCTTAGAACAGTCCCTGCACAAAATGTCATTTTTAAAGGAAAAAAAGTCATTTAAAACTGCTTGTGGCTTTAATGTAATGTCGATCCTGGCAATATGGATGAAAATCAGTGAGACAAACGGCATGGGTACCCCCCAGTCCATTACCAGGCCCTTTGGGTTTTGTATGGATATTAAGGGGAACCCCGCACCCAAATTAAAAAAGGAAACAGCAGTATACAGGCTCTGTACTCTGAACAGCAGTATACAGGCGGTGCAAACAAGAGAGGGACTGTAGGTTTGTTGTTAAGTAGAATCTGTTTGTAATTTTGAACTGGTACATTTTTAACGTGTTTAGCTCCAGCCAAAAAATCTATTTTAAGCTTTTTGGAAAACATAGGGAAGGGTTAACACCCCTGTGACATTTGTTTTTCTGCCTGTGCTTCTCTTCAGAAGATTTCACCTCACTTTTTGTTCCAATGACAAATGTTTTTTGAAAATTTGGGTTTTTTTGTGAAACAAGGATTGGTGATAAAGCATCAGTGGAAAGGAGAAATGTTTTTCCCATATTAACTCTTACAGGAGAGAATTTCCCTTCCTAGGGGTAGATTTCATCTCACTTCCTGTTGTCTCCTTCCGTTTGCAAGTAGGAGTCGTTTGTAAGTTGGATGTTTGAAAGTAGGGGCCTGCCCTATATACTCAGCAGAAATTTGGGCCTTAGGTGTTGTTGTGGCCACAACACTGTAAGCCCTCACAGGGCCCTGCTGTGAAATATTAGATCAAGAATTGTAATTACATGCCCCTGTTGAACAGGGGCAGAAAAATTGGGCCTTTGGTGGTGGTGGTGGTGCTGGTGCCACAACATTGTAAGTCCTTACTCGCTCTTGGTGGGCACAGAAACGGGCCCTGCTGTGAAATATTAGATCAAGAATTGTAATTACATGCCCCTGTTGAACAGGGGCTGAAAAATTGGGCCTTAGGCACTGGTGCTGGTGCCACAACACTGCAAACCCTCACAGATACTCTAGTTGGAACGCAGGAACGAGCCCTGCTGCAAAGTATTGCATCAAAAATTGTAATTACATACCCCTGTTAAACAGGGGCTGAAAAATTGGGCCTTAGGCACTGGTGCTGGTGCCACAACACTGCAACCCCTCACAGATACTCTAGTTAAAACGCAGGAACGAGCCCTGCTGCAAAGTATTGCATCAAAAATTGTAATTACACTCCCCTGTTAGACAGGGGCTTAAAAATTGGGCCTTAGGCACTGGTGCTGGTGCCACAAGACTGCAACCCCTCACAGATACTCTAGTTGGAACACAGGAATGAGCCCTGCTGCAAAGTATTGCATCAAAAATTGTAATTACATGCCCCTGTTAAACAGGGGCTGAAAAATTGGGCCTTAGGCACTGGTGGCGGCGCTCAGAACCAAAAATGTTCTTACAAGCTATCAGCGTGATCATTGAGGAGGAAGAGGATAATTACTCAGGATAGTCACTCAGCATCAGCATAGGCAGTCTTTGAAGGGATTTGAGATTTCAAAAAAAATTATTCGGTTACATCAGCATCAGGTGCTTGGTAGCTGGTGGTGATCCAAGACTGATTCATTTTCATGAAGGTCAGTCGATCGACCGAGTCGGTGGACAGACGCACCCTGTGATCGGTTACAAAGCCTCCAGCAGCACTGAATGTGCGTTCCGAAAGAACGCTGGATGCAGGACAGGCCAGTAGCTCAATTGCATACTGTGCAAGCTCTGGCCAGTGATTCATCCTCAAGACCCAGTAACCCAGAGGATTTTCAGTGGGAAAGGTGTCCAAGTCAGATCTTGCCCCTAGGTATTCCTGCACCATGTAAAACAGACGCTGGCGATGGTTGCTGGAACCGATCATAACTTGGGGCTGCGGACTAAAAAATTGTCTGAATGCATCAGTCAGACGGCCACTTTCTCCACCGCTCCTTCTTTGACTGACCGAAGCCTCAGCAACACGTTGTCCAGAAACAGGGGTTTGTAACCTCCCAGTCTCTGGGAACGCGTTGCACAGACCTTTCTGCAAGGCCTCCCGAAGATGTTTCATCCTCTGCTCCCTCTGCGATGGCAAGATAAGGTCCGCAGCCTTACCCTTGTAACGTGGATCAAGGAGGGTTGCCAGCCAGTATTGGTCCTTCTCCTTGATACCACGAATACGAGGATCCTTACGCAGGCTTTGCAGGATCAGGGAGGCCATGCAGCGTATGTTTGCTGAGGCTTTCGGTCTGGAGTCCTCTGGGTCACTAAGGACGACATGGTCCGCAGCCACCTCCTCCCAGCCACGTACAAGTCCATGTGTTTCTTGGGACTGATCCCTTAAAGACTGCTGCTGATGCTGAGTGCCAGGCTCCACCTCCATACTGACACAATCCTCCTCCTCGTCCTCGTCCTCTTCCTGTGTGATCGACGGGCATGCAGGAACACTGTCTGGATAAAGGGGGCCTTGAGAGCTAAGGAAGTCCTCCTCTTCCTGCCTCTGTTCTGCCTCAAGTGCCCTGTCCATTATTCTATGCAGCGTGTGCTCCAACAGGTGGACAAGGGGTACCGTGTCACTGATGCATGCACTGTCACTGCTCACCATCCTCGTGGCCTCCTCAAATGGTGACAGGGCAGTGCATGCATCCCTGATCATGGCCCACTGGCGTGGGGAAAAAAAACAAGCTCCCCTGACCCTGTTCTGGTGCCATAGTCGCACAGGTACTCATTGATGGCCCTCTGCTGCGTGTGCAGCCGCTGCAGCATGGCCAACGTTGAGTTCCACCTGGTGGGCATGTCACAGTTTAGGCAGTTCTTGGGCAGGTTAAACTCCTTTTGGAGGTCTGCCAGCCGAGCACTGGCATTATATGACTGGCAGAAATGCACACAGACTTTCCTGGCCTGCCTCAGGACATCCTGTAAGCCCGGGTACCTGCCCAAGAATCGCTGCACCACCAAGTTAAGGACGTGAGCCAAACAGGGCACATGGGTCATTTGTCCCTGTTGGAGGGCAGAGAGGAGGTTGGTGCCGTTGTCGCAAACCACCATTCCTGCCTTAAGTTGGCGTGGCGTCAACCACCTCTGAACCTGCCCCTGCAGAGCTGACAGAACCTCTGCCCCAGTGTGGCTTCTGTCCCTAAGCACACCAGTTCAAGCACCGCATGGCATCTTTTGGCCTGCATACTTGCGTAGCCCCTTGAACGGCTACGGAGCACCGCTGGTTCCGAGGACAAAGCACAGGAAGAGGCCATGGAGGAAGAAGAAGAGGAGGGGGTGGAGGAGAGAGGTGTGTCACAATCATTAGTAGTGGCATTTTGGAGGCGTGGTGGCGGAACAACCTCCAACACTACTGCACCTTGTCCTGCATCCTTCCCAGCTGCCAGCAGAGTCACCCAATGCACCGTGAAACTTAGGTAACGTCCCTGTCCATGCCTGCTGGACCATGAGTCAGCGGTAATATGCACCTTACCGCTGACCGCCCTGTCCAGAGAGGCATGGACATTGCCTTCCACATGCCGGTAGAGAGCCGGAATCGCCTTCCATGAGAAAAAGTGGCGTTTGGGTACCTGCCACTGAGGAACCGCACATTCCACAAACTCACGGAAGGGGGCAGAGTCTACCAACTGAAAAGGCAGCAGTTGAAGTGCTAGCAATTTTGCCAAGCTAGCATTCAACCGCTGGGCATGTGGATGGCTGAGAGCGAACTTCTTTCGGCGGTGCAGCAGCTGGGGCAGGGAGATTTGCCTGGTACAATCTGACGTCGGTGTACCGAAAGCAGATTGCCCACAAGTACTTGGCTGTGACACACCTAATTCTACACCTTCATTCCTCTCAGTGCAGGTCTCAGAGAGGACTGAAGGTATAGTGGGGTTAGAGATCTCAGCTGATGAGGAGCAAGGAGAGGTCCTCTTTGTTCTTTGGTGAGGGTCTTTTAGATACGCTTGCCAACGAACTGCATGGCAGGTCAACATATGTCTGGTCAAGTAGACCAGAGATGTTTTGGCCATGCGAGATAAACTTGAGACATATGTTGCAAATAGCAGCGGAGCGATCTGATGCACTCGTCTCAAAAAAGGCCCACACCAAAGAACTTTTGGAATAACGCGCAGAGACAGCAGCGCCCTGCACATGCGGAGCTTTGCGGTGTGATGCAGTCAGTGTGCTGCCCTTAGGCTGGCCCCTGGAGGGCATCCTGCCTCGTTGGTGATGTGCCTCCTCCTCCTCTCTCCTATCAGGCACCCACGTTGAGTCAGTGACCTCATCATCCCCTCCCTCCTCATCACTGGAGCTAACCTGGCAGTATGCTGCAGCGGGGGGAGCATGAATGCCAGATTGCTGTCCTTCTTGGGCACCCCCTTTGTCCGTGCTCACGTTACTGCCTTCATCTAGCTCAGTATCATCATCAGAGCCTTCTAAACGCTGGGCATCCTCCTGGAGCATGTACCCAACACTGTGGTCAAACAGTTCGAGGGACTCCTCAGGAGGACATGGTGGGGCTAGGGAAGGAGTCACTGATGCCATTGAGCCGAGGAAAGAGGCCGCGTTGGAAGATGCTTTGCCAGACAAAGTACCCTGAGCATGGGTGAGAGAGGATGAGGAGGATGAGGACGGCTTGGTCATCCACTCGACCAAGTCTTCCGCATGTTGCGGCTCAACACGGCCAGCTGCCGAAAAAAAGGCCAAGCGTGTCCCACGGCCATGTGCTGAAGAGGATGCACCGTCTCCACGACCAGCACTGTTGCCTCTAGACACAGAGCCTGCTTGCCCTCTTTTATTGGCTTGTGACTGTCTGCCTCTCCATGTTGGCCTTCCAGACATACTAATGGCGTGTAGCTGCACTAATATATATATATATATATATAATGATACTGCAGCTAGCAAAATCAACTGCCTGCCTGTAGTTTGAGAACACCACCAACCTTCTACAGGTAGCTTAGGTAGCTTTAGCTGAACACTGTGCAGAGCTCGCAAAAAAAACTAACTTGTAGCTTATTTAGCTGCCTGCGCTAGTGATAGGATCAGGAAAACACCACCAACCTTCTACAGGTAGCTTTAGATGAACACTGTGCAGAGCTCGCACTACACTAACTTCTAGTTTTAGCTGAACACTGTACAGAGCTCGCAAAAAACTAACTTTTAGCTTATTTAGCTGCCTGCGGTAGTGATAGGATCAGGAAAACACCACCAACCTTCTACAGGTAGCTTTAGGTGAACACTGTGCAGAGCTCGCAAAAAAATAACTTGTAGCTTATTTAGCTGCCTGCGGTAGTGATAGGATCAGGAAAACACCACCAACCTTCTACAGGTAGCTTTAGCTGAACACTATGCAGAGCTCGCAAAAAAACTAACTTGTAGTTTTAGCTGAACACTGTGAGGAGGACGCACTACACTAACTTGTAGCTTTAGCTGAACACTGTGAGGAGGACGCACTACCCTAACTTGTAGCTTTAGCTGAACACTGTGCAGAGGTCGCACTACACTAACTTGTAGTTTTAGCTGAACACTGTGAGGAGGACGCACTACAATAACTTGTAGTTTTAGCTGAACACTGTGAGGAGGACGCACTACCCTAACTTGTAGCTTTAGCTGAACACTGTGCAGAGGTCACACTAAACTAACTTGTAGCTTTAGCTGAACACTGTGAGGAGGACGCACTACACTAACTTGTAGCTTTAGCTGAACACTGTGCAGAGGTCGCACTACACTAACTTGTAGTTTTAGCTGAACACTATGAGGAGGACGCACTACACTAACTTGTAGCTTTAGCTGAACACTGTGAAGAGGACGCACTACCCTAACTTGTAGCTTTAGCTGAACACTGTGCAGAGGTCACACTAAACTAACTTGTAGCTTTAGCTGAGCACTGTGAGGAGGACACACTACACTAACTTCTAGCTTTAGCTGAACACTGTGCAGAGGTCGCACTACACTAACTTGTAGTTTTAGCTGAACACTGTGAGGAGGACGCACTACACTAACTTATAACTTTAGCTGAACACTGTGCAGAGGTCGCACTACACTAACTTATAGTTTTAGCTGAACACTGTGCAGAGGACACACTACACTAACTTGTATCTTTAGCTGAACACTGTGCAGAGGTCGCACTACACTAACTTGTACTGTAGTTTTAGCTGAACACTGTTCAGAGGACGCACTACACTAACTTGAAGCTTTAGCTGAACACTGTGCAGAGGTCACACTACACTAACTTGTAGCTTTAGCTGAACACTGTGAGGAGGACGCACTACCCTAACTTGTAGCTTTAGCTGAACACTGTGCAGAGCTCACACTAAACTACCTTGTAGCTTTAGCTGAACACTGTGAGGAGGACGCACTACACTAACTTGTAGTTTTAGCTGAACACTGTGCAGAGGCCACACTAAACTAACTTGTAGCTTTAACTGAACACTGTGAGGAGGACGAACTACACTAACTGTAAATAGTCTAGCTGCCTGACTGTGGTACTAATAGGATCAAAAGAACACCAGCAATTTTCTTCAGGTAGCTGTAAATACTGTAACAAGACAAGCCTGCCTGTCAGTAGGAAGATAACAGGGACGGATCTAGCTAAACTGAATACAGTGTATATATATATATATATATATATATATATATATATATATATATATATATATATATATATACAACACCTGGGATGCATATATATACACAATACACTGTAAGTGAGGCTAGCTCACTGACTTTCCTGCCTAATCTAGCTAACTCAAATGAAATGACACTGTCTCTCTCTCTCTCTAAGCACGCCGGAACACACTACACAGGGCCGCCGTGCAGGCGGCCTTATATAGTGTGGGGCATGTTCTAAACCCCCTGAGCCATAATTGGCCAAAGCCACACTGGATTTGGCCAATTACAGCTCTCTCTACTGACGGCGCTGTGATTGGCATAGTGCATGCTTGGCCAATCATCAGCCAGCAATGCACTGCGATGAATTATGGGCCGTGACGCACCACACGAATTTGGCGCGAACGGTCCATATCGTTCGCAATTCGGCGAATGATCGAACAGACGATGTTCGAGTCGAACATGGGTTTGACTCGAACGCGAAGCTCATCCCTACTCACTAGCTATCTTTCTTGTTCTTTTTATTATTCTTTCTCTCCCTTTTTCTTTGTTCCTCCCCCTCTTTTCCTCTCCCTTCCATGTATTCTCTATTTTTATTCCTTCTCTTACTCCTTGGTGGGAATGGGATGAGTGGCATTGCTGGCGGGTAGTTGGGATAAGTGTCAGTGCTGGCGGGGAGTTCGGATGCGTGGCAATGCTGTGGGGAGTTCTGATCAGCCAACTTAGGTGCTCTTGATCAGGGTCATCTGCTGATCTGAGAACTGTAGTGGGGACTTTTAATGTCACCTATAATCACAGGTAGTGTTACTCACTGTGTCTCCAACTTTGTGGTGTCTCATAACAGTGACACCTATGCCAAAATCAGGAGCTGGGGTCTCCTCCAGCCCCTCCCACTTCACATTCCTCACCAGTCAGCTGACCTCTAGTCTCTGTCCCTCAGCCATGCCGTGAACTGAATGGGCGGCTGCGAAGAGGCTGAGTGGGGGGCCGCAGGCTCCAGGAACAGCCAAGCTGGGCGGCCACAGGCTCCAGGGACAGCCCTGCTGGGCGGCCGCAAAAAGGCTGGGAGAGCGGTGCGGGCTTCAGGAACAGCCCAGGATTCGGTGACCCCTGGCAAATCATCATTCGACCCCTGAGGGGGTGCCGACCCCCAGGTTGAGAACCACTGCCCTACGGTAATCCGGCCCTTTCTGTAAGGATAATCAGCTGACCTAGCATTTGTATCTGGAAATAAATCTGGCTTATTACATTGCTGAATGTTAAATAATAACCACAAACCTAACAACAAAACAAAGACATCCAGAGTAATAGATCTCGTACTCTCTCCCGACTATGGCACAGCAGATCGGAATATAAAATATATAAAGAAAGAATTGCGCTCAATGCGTGAGTAATAAAAATTGTTGTGAAACCGTGAAGGAAATCCTGCAGCTGAGCACTATAACCCCGATATTAGGGCACAAAACATAGATATAAAAAGAGAAAAGTGCAGCGCTGGAAAAAATATCAAAAACAATGTGTGTAATATAACAATGAACCAACACTGTGCTGAAAGTGACTTGTGACTAATTTGATAAATCTTTCTCATTTAGGTTTCCATTTAGTTTCCCACCCAATTCCGTTGCGCGGATTCCCTATTCCTTTTTGTAATTTGATAAAAATCTATTAAAGTTCAATCAATAGTTAATAATGAAAATAAGATAAAATTAATCATGCAAATGAGGTAATAAATTAAATGGAAACAGTCCATAGAGTGCAATAAAGTCCATAAAGTGCAATAGGATCCAGAGAGAAGGGATATCCAAAGCAAGACCCTGGGTCTGTATTCCACCACTGGTGCTACTCGTCACCTGATAGTAAGATAATGGAGGCTTACCGGAAAGCCGGCGACCGCCCTTGTGCTGAAAGTGCCCCCCTCGGCTTATACTCAAGTCAAGCACTTTTCTGCAGCAAAAAAATTTATTTTCTGAACCGAATTTGGGGCCCTGTATATCGGGGCCACTTGGTGCTAGGAACCCCACATTTGGTATGCAGTGGAACTAGCACCACAACATATCCAAAGCTGGGGTTCTTAGCACCAAGTGGCACTGAGATACGGGACCCCAAATTTGGTTTGGAAAATATCATTCTCTGCTGCAGAAAAGTGCTTGACATTTTCTGAACCTAATTTGGGGCCCTGTATCTCGGGGCCACTTGGTCCGTTCGCAAAATGTCATTCTCTGCTGCAGAAAAGTGCTTGACATTTTCTGAACCAATATTTGGGCCCCTCTATCTTGGGGCCACTTAGCTCTAGGAACCCCAGCTTTGGGTATATTGTGGTGCTAGTTCCACTAGGCTTGCACACCAAATTTGGGGTTCCTAGCACGAAGTGGCCCTGAGATACGGGGCCCCAAAGTTGGTCAACTGTGTCGATCTGCAGGTCCAGAGACCCCAAATTTTGGCTGCAGCTAGGGGACATCTAGGAACCCTTAACTACAGAGTTTGAAGTTCGGGGGACTTATGGCTGCAAATGGGCACAGTGAGGCATGCAAATGGGCACAGTGAGGCTGCAAATGGGCATTGTTGACCCTCTTTTCCACTTACAGTAGCTGCGCATTTCTCACCCTAGGCTTATACTCGAGTCAATAAGTTTTCCCAGTTTTTTGTGGTAAAATTAGGTGCCTCGGCTTATATTTGGGTCGACTTATACTCGGGTATATATGGTACCCAAGAGGGAAAAGTCTTATATCAACTATGTATCAGGATCTTAACACCTCTAACCCTTCCGATAAATTACCTTATATATTTAAATGGGAATCTGAAATAAACACACAGTTGACTATTACAGAATGGTCTATTATGTGGGTCAACCTACGCAAATGTTCAAAATCACTGACAATTAGAGAGACAGTGGTGAAACTTTTCACCAGATGGTATTGCACCCCATCTCATCTAAATGTAATCTACCCAGAAGTCTCTCCAAACTGCTTTAGGGGTCCAATTTCAGGGACATTCCTCCACATATTTTGGGAGTATGAACAGTTATCTCCTACATGGAAGGAAGTTTTCTTCCTTTATCAATAGTCTTGCAGGTAAAAACATTTTTCTTACCCACCTTAATTGTTTTCTATTTCAAAGTGTTCCAGATATACACCCACCTCTACTACAATTAACCACTTGCCGACCGCCCGCCGTCATTATACATCCGCTGTTTGAAGAGGAATATCATTGTTATGGCAGCAGCTAGCTGCCATAACCCCGGCATCTTCTTCAGCGGGCGGTCGGCTTTCAGATAAAAATGGTCTCTGCGGCGGATTCACAGAGAGATCACTTTTATTGGTGGCGAGAGAGGGCCACCCCCTCCCGCTGTGCTCCGGTGCCCTCTGCCGCTTACCGGAGCCGTCGGTAGCGCCGGAGGCAATAGGATCCTTCATGGTCTGTGGTATGGAGCTGACTGAGGGGAAGATGACCCCCGCTCGGCTCCATACCATTGCAGGGTGGAAGCGACATCAAAGTGTCACTTCCACCCATAGCTCTTAAAGGGATTTTTTTTAATTATTTTTTCAAACGACATTTTTTTAAATTGCATTTTAGTGTAAATATGAGGTCTTTTTGACCCCAGATTTCATGTTCAAGAGGTCCTGTCATGCTTTTTTTCTATTACAAGGGATGTTTACATTCCTTGTAATAGAAATAAAAGTTACAAAATTTTAACACACCCCGTCCCGCTGAGCTCGCGTGCAGAAGTGAACGCATACATGAGCAGCGCCCGCAAAACAGTGTTCAAACCACACATGTGAGGTATCACCGCGATCATTAGAGCGAGAGCAATAATTTTAGCACTAGACCTCCTCTGTAACTCAAAACATGCAACATGTAGAATTTTTTAAACATCGCCTATGGAGATTTTTAAGGGTAAAAGTTTGTCGCCACGAGCGGGCGCAATTTTGAAGCGTGACATGTTTGGTATCAATTTACTCGGAGTAACATTATCTTTCACAATATAAAAAAAAATTGGTCACTGGAAGTTCAACATGGCACCTCATGGCAAAGAACTCTCTGAGGATCTACATAAAGATGGCCTAGACTATAAGAAGATTGCCAAGACCCTGAAACTGAGCTTTAGCATGATGGCCAAGACCATACAGCGGTTTAACAGGACACGTTCCACTCAGAACAGGCCTTGCCATGGTCGACCAAAGAAGTTGAGTGCACATGCTCGGCGTCATATCCAGAGGTTTTCTTTGGGAAATAGATGTATAAGTGCTGCCAGCATTGCTGCAGAGGTTGAAGGTGTGGGGGGTCAGCCTGTCAGTGGTCAGACCATATGTTGCACACTGCATCAAATTGGTCTGCATGGCTGTCATCCCAGAAGGAAGCCTCTTCTGAAGATGATGCACAAGAAAGGCTGCTAACAGTTTGCTGAAGGCAAGCAGACTAAGGACATGGATTAATGGAACCATGTCCTGTGGTCTGATGAGACCAAGATAAACTTACTTGGTTCAGATGGTGTCAAGCGTGTGTGGTGGCAATCAGGTGAGGAGTACAAAGACAAGTGTGTCTTGCCTACAGTCAAGCGTGGTGGTTGGAGTGTCATGGTCTGGGGTTGCATGAGTGCTGCCGTCACTGGGAGCTACAGTTCATTGAGGGAACCATGAATACCAACATGTACTGTGATATACTGAAGAAGAATATCATCCCCTCCCTTCGGAAACTGGGCCACAGGGCAGTATTCAAACATGATAACGACCCCAAACACACCGCCAAGATGACCACTGCCTTGCTAAAAAAACTGAGGGTAAAGGTGATGGACTAGCCAAACATGTCTCCAGACCCAAACCCTATTGAGCATCTGGAAGGTGGAGGAGGGCAAAGTCTCTAACATCCACCAGCTCCGTGATGTCGTCATGGAGGAGTGGAAGAGAACTACAGTGACAACCTGTGAAGCTCTGGTGAACTCCATACCCAAGAGGGTTAAGTCAGTGCTGGAAAATAATGGTGGCCACACAAAATATTGACACTTTGGATGCAATTTGTACATTTTTACATCTGACTTTTGTTGCTAGCGGTTGAGACATTAATGGCTGTGTGTTGAGTTATTTTTAGGGGACAGAAAATTTACACTGTTCTACAGGCTGTACACTCACTACTGTACATTGTAGCAAAGTATCATTTCTTCAGTGTTGTCACATGAAAAGATATAATAAAATATTTACAAAAATGTGAGGGGTGTATTCACTTTTGTGAGATAATGTATATATATATATATATATATATATATATATATATATACAGTGGCTTGCAAAAGTATTCGGCCCCCTTGAACTTTTCAACCTTTTGCCACATTTCAGGCTTCAAAACATAAAGATATAAAATTTTAATTTTTTGTGAAGAATCACCAACAAGTGGGACACAATTGTGAAGTGGAACGAAATCTATTGGATATTTTAAACTTTTTTAGCAATAAAAAAACTGAAAAGTGGTGCGTGCAAAATTATTCGGCCCCTTTACTTTCAGTGCAGAAAACTCACTCCAGAAGTTCAGCAAGGATCTCTGAATGATCCAATGTTGTCCTAAATGACTGATGGTGATAAATAGAATCCACCTGTGTGTAATCAAGTCTTTGTATAAATGCACCTGCTCTGTGATAGTCTCAGGGTTCTGTTGAAAGCGCAGAGAGCATCATGAAGACCAAGGAACACACCAGGCAGGTCTGTAATACTGTTGTGGAGAAGTTTAAAGCCGGATTTGGATACAAAAAGATTTCCCAAGCTTTAAACATCCCAAGAAGCACTGTGCAAGCGATCATTTTGAAATGGAAGGAGTATCAGACCACTGCAAATCTACCAAGACCTGGCTGTCCCTCTAAACTTTCAGCTCAGACAAGGAGAAGACTGATCAGAGATGCAGCCAAGAGGCCCATGATCACTCTGGATGAACTGCAGAGAACTACAGCTGAGGTGGGAGAGTCTGTCCATAGGACAAGAATCAGTCGTACACTGCACAAATCTAGCCTTTATGGAAGAGTGGCAAGAAGAAAGCCATTTCTCAAAGATATCCAAAAAAAGTCTCGTCTAAAGTTTGCCACAAGCCACCTGGGAGACACACCAAACATGTGGAAGAAGGTGCTCTGGTCCGATGAAACCAAAATCAAACTTTTTGGCCACAATGGAAAACGATATGTTTGGCGTAAAAGCAACACAGCTCATCACACTCAACACACCATCCCCGCTGTCAAACATGGTGGTGGCAGCATCGTGGTTTGGGCCTGCTTTTCTTCAACAGGGACAGGGAAGATGGTTAAAATTGAGGGGAAGATGGATGCAGCCAAATACAGGACCATTCTGGATGAAAACCTGTTGGAGTCTGCAAAAGACCTGAAACTGGGACGGAGATTTATCTTCCAACAAGACAATGATCCCAAACATACAGCAAAATCTACAAAGGAATGGTTCACAAATAAACGTATCCAGGTGTTAGAATGGCCAAGTCAAAGTCCAGACTTGAATCCAATCGAGAATCTGTGGAAAGAGCTGAAAACTGCTGTTCACAAACGCTCTCCATCCAACCTCACTGAGCTTGAGCTGTTTTTCAAGGAAGAATGGGCAAGAATTTCAGTCTCTCGATGTGCAAAACTGATAGAGACATACCCCAAGCGACTTGCAGGTGTAATCGCAGCAAAAGGTGGCTCTACAAAGTATTAACGCAAGGGGGCCGAATAATTTTGCACGCCCCACTTTTCATTTTTTTATTAGTTAAAAAAGTTTCAAAAATCCATAAGATTTCGTTCCACTTCACAATTGTGTCCCACTTGTTGGTGATTCTTCACAAAAAATAAAAATTTTATATCTTTATGTTTGAAGCCTAAAATGTGGCAAAAGTTTGAAAAGTTCAAGGGGGCCGAATACTTTCGCAAGCCACTGTATATATATATATATATATATATATATATATATATACAGTATATACTTATCTAGGTGGATGAGAACTGCACTCCTGGTATCCACAGGAGAAGTATAGCTAAAATAGCATTGGCCATACTTCTCCTTTGATATTTAAAGAGGTATAATAAAAAAGTTTTTTATGTTTTCCTGTACAAAGATAAACATTTTATTATTGTAGGAATTTCTATCAAACCATCCCTGAAGGGTATCTAAACCCAAGAAAAAAAAATGTAATGTATTGCAGTTTAAAAACACAAATCTATTGTGCTTGAGCTATATAAAAATCTAACATGTAGCAGCTAGCATGATATTGCTGGATACAATAAAGGTAATTGATGGAAATTGGTGCAGTGCTTAGCTAAATAAAGTTCATATAGACCAGGGATATGCAATTAGCAGACCTCCAGCTGTTGCAGAACTACAAGTTCCATAAGGCATAGCAAGACTCTGACAGCCACAAGCATGACACCCAGAGGCAGAGGCATGATGGGACTTGTAGTTTTGCAGCAGCTGGAGGTCCGCTAATTGCATATCCCTGATATAGACTAAACAAAAGTTCAAAGGTAATCAAAGTGATGATCCTGGAGTGAATAATGGTAGATAGAATAAGCCGCCACCAATACCCAATCACAATGACTCTTACCCTAAGGTAAAGATGTATGCACAGTGGGTAACCCAATATTAATCCCAGAGATCCTCAGCTGCAAGGGGATTCATTCATCCAAACAGATTATGCTGAACCCAGTACACCACAGCAATGATACTCTGGTTTCTCCTATCCTCAAATGTGATCTCATAGCAGCAGGACTCTTGGGACTATCCTAGACCTCATTGGCTACAAAGGTCTAGCACCTGTTTTTCTGCAGAAACATTATATTTAAATTCTCTTCAATATTAGGTTAGTGAAGGTTTAATCCCCCTACTCCTTTATCCATGGATTCTGCTTGGGGTTATACATTCATAGACCCCAACTGTCCTTATTTGGAGGGACTGTCCCTCGTTTGGAACAAAATCCCTCTGTCCATTTGTCTTCTGTCATACCTCATTTTTTTCTGGTATGTCAGTGCCCTTATTTCTATACTCACAGACATACCAGACAAATGAGGGATGACTTTGAGGATAGGAGAAACCAGGAGTATCATTGCTGTGGTGAGGACTTTCTATTGGCTTTCCTGTGGTCGTTGGTGAAGCTCACTTCAGAACTGACATCCATATCTGTGTACTGGGACCAGCATACTCTGCTTTGGATGAATGAATCATCAGCAGCGTTTGCCCGGAGCCGATGCGAGTACCCGACGGGCACGATGACCGCCAGGCACCCGCGATCACTCGTGATAGAGCGAGAACTGGGATCTGTGTATGTAAACACACAAATCCCAGTTCTCTCAGGGGAGAGGAGAGAGAACTGCCCGCTGCAGACCCACAAATCCACTAATGTATGTCAGTCCTCTTTTGGTTTAATCCCTAGCATCAGTTATCTAAGTTTTGGTAAACCCAGGCAACTAAGGCTCTGCTCCCTGCTCTGGGCTGACTGGAGAATTCTGCGTCATCACGTTGTCATTCTGCAGCATGTAGGATCTGCCCACTGTCAGTAAAAGAAGAGGACAAGGAGAACCTGTGACGTGCCTGGACTGGAGCAGGGACACTTGTATAAAAGATGTTCAGGTTTCAGTAAAAAAAGTGAGTGCTAGCTGGGGATAAAGTTAGGCCAGAAGCAAGGACTGCAGCAACTTTATAGAATGGAGTATGTAAGCAGGTGCTTTTAAGTGTTTGTTGGGAGTTAGCTAGTTTCTCAGGCTGTCCAAAAGAGGAAGCTTAAGTAAAGGATATCATGTTCTCGGGCATTTCTGGGCACTGCCCTCCACCCTGTGGTGTAAGTAAATAGGGGGGAGGCCATTCTAGAGTGCTGTTTTCACGTGGCCTGGATGGGAAATAAGACCAGAGACAAGAAGAAGATGTAACCCACAGCAACCCCCAAGACCTTCAAGGGAGAATACCTGAGCCAGGACCAGGGTGGATTTGATTTAAAGTCACTTTAAATGACGATTTAAATTATTATTTAGCCACTTTCCGACCAGCCACTGTCATTATATGGCGGCAGGTCAGCTCATTTCCACAAATCGCCATACTGGTATGTTGACTCCTTTAAGAGCCATAGCATGTGCGCATGCGCACCTGCAACACGGCAGGGGGACCCGATGCACATGGCCAGTGCGAGCATCGCCCGCCGGCCTCCTGAAATCGCAGGTACAAGAGCCAGAACGAGGATCTGTGTACGTAAACACACAAATCCCCGTTTTGACAGGGGAGAGACAGATCTGCTGTTCCTAGTAATTAGGAACAGCGATCTGTCTCCTCCTCCAGTCAGTCCCATCCCCCCACAGTTAGAAACACACATGAGGGAACACAGTTAACCCCTTAATCGCCCCCTAGTGTTAACCTCTTACCTGCCAGTGACATTTATACAGTAATCAGTGCTTATTTATAGTACTGATCGTCAGTGATCCCCAAAAAGTTTCAAAAGTGCCCGATCTGTCCACTGCAATACGCTTATTGCAATTTTTTTTACCAAAAATATGTAGAAGAATACATATTGGCCTAAACTGATGAGGAAATTTGTTTGTTTTTTTTTTTTCATTTTTTTGGGGGGGATATTTATTATAGCAAAAAAGTAAAAAATATTGTTTTTTTTTTCTTCAGAATTGTAGCTCTTTTTTTGTTTATAGCGCAAAAAATAAAAACCACAGAGGTGATCAAATACCATCAAAAGAAAGTTCTATTTGTGGGAAAAAAAAGGATGTCAATTTTGTTTGGGTACAGCGTCGCACGACCACGCAATTGTTAGTTAAAGTGTCGCAGTGCCATATCGCAAAAAATGGCCTTGTCATTAAGGGGGCAAATCCTTCCAGGGCTGAAGTGGTTAAAGTGGAGCTTGCATTTATTGAATGAGTTTACCAAAAATGTAAATACTACAGAATATACTGCCTCATGCTACAACTAAGTAACTAAGCGCCATTTCATGCTAATAAACTAAATTATTGATGTATCTTAAATCGAAAACTATCTTTAGATAGATTTTTACTCCAAAAGCATTTTATTAAAATAAATTTGAATTAAAAAAAAAATCAGATTTAAATTAAAAAAATTAGATTTAAATTAAATAAAATCAGTTTTGTTTTAGAAAATCATCAATTTTTATCCACCCTGGTCTTGCCTTGGGAAGGTATGCACTGGGCAGCCCACTCTTAAATAGTTAGGAAGAGGCATTGCAGAATGTTTGTTATGCTGATGGACTGTATTATCAAGATGTTCAGTAAAGTCTGATCAACTGTTTCATGCCTGATCTGAAGTTACTACAAAGGGGTGCAGGAAGGTATAGGGTGTATCTAAAAAAACAGGACCTGTAATGTACACACAGGGGTGAAGAAGAAGAGTCAGAGGGCTACCACAAAGGGTTAACCATACAGAGGAGTTGGCGGGAAGTCATGTCTAACATGCTGTTGCTACGAGGAACCAGTAACTGGTGAGAATGTAAAAGCAGCCAGACAATGGAGAGTTCTACCAGGCATTGGTGATGTGTCCTCTGTTAGCAAGGGGGGTGCTCTGAATCCCTCACTAGCAGTCTGTTCCCCAAAAGCAATTTGGACTGCTAAGACCCCATGGACCCAGCCATGGGTAGGGGAGAGCTGAAGGAGTTAATAGAGTGCACACAGGAGGTCTGCACTCAGTGCATGGCAAGAACCCATTCTGTCACTGGGAGTGAGGTGGCAGTGAAAAGCCGCACTTGTGGAGCAAGACACAAGCTCAGCAGCGTCCCCCTCTAAATGCTACATTCTAGAAGACAAGGTGTACTGCTCACTTCTAAAGTAGGGTTCTGCCTTAGTGTTGAGTTCACATGACCCCAGCCACACCTGGTCCCAGGCAAGTAGGTCCCTCCCACAAGTAGACTCTCTGAGTCTAGTGAGACAAGTATGTAAAAGCCAATATGTGTTTTCACAAATGGATTGGGATGAATCTCCGCTTCATTTAAACTTTTACTTTTCCATTCATATCATGTAAGGGCTTGTCATGGAGGTCTCCAACTCTTATGTCTTTAGCTTTCAAAAAGATTAGGGCTCCATTCACACTTGCGAGACTCCAAAGTCGCACAATTTCCAATGCAACCTTGAGTGCGACTTTGATCCGACTTTACCCTCTCTGGACCTAAGTCGAATCAAAAGTCACACCAAAGTAGTGCAGGCACCTTTTCAAAGTCACTGTGACTTTAAGTCGCACCAATCTGAATGGGTGCCATTGAAAAGAATGGGGTGTGACTTGTCATGTGAATTGTCATGTCCAAAGTCGCATAACAAGTTGTGCTAGTGTGAATGGAGCCTAATTGAAAGTTTTAATGCTGGTGAGACTGCAGCTGTGTGCTAGATGACCTATATCTATTCTACAGTAAGGTAACATCTTCTTTCTATAAAGTCTGTAGTTTTTATTACTTCCTTCCGATTTTTTTAGATGAGCTAAAGAATGTGGAGAAAGCTGCAGCAGTGACTACTTCTGAAATGACTAATCTATGAGATTTACTTTTTACATTATTGCTCTGCATCTGACATTTATCATATATCCAGCACTTAAAGCGACCCTTGCACTAAAATGCAAGTTCTGCTTTTTACTTACTGGCCCTTCCCCATTTAAAAATGCAGCATTATAACAGTAAAAAAAACATAGAAGTTAGAAAATATATTTTCCTTACAGTTGCTTTTGCAACCTCACAATCTTTCCGGCACTATCCTGGGAACTCTGAGTATTCCAAATCTTGTAATAAGTAAAAGCGTATTCTAATGAGATTTGGTATCCTCAGCATTCCCAGCAGCTCGCTGTATAAGCCGTAGGCGGGAGGATATTGTTTGTCAAGTCCTCCATGTTTCCCTCCTCATTGGGTGCCAAGCAAGGGTCACATGAATGGCCTACCCTGGGGTGGGTGCTTCTGGACTACGCTTGGCACGTTATATAGGGTCACTTTGCTACACATAAGGTACCTTTGTGCCATTTTCATCAATGCCCTCGGGCAAGGCTGAGGCTGCCATGGGAGAATACTTGACCTTAAGGTGGGACTCTAATCTTATTAGCAGATTGGGCCCGACCTGCACCCTGTATGGGCTCCACATGTGCACTGAACTCTCAAACTTCCGTACCTCTGGGAACCGCAAATCCGCTCCCATTGCTCGAGGAGACAGACCGCTGGCGGAAAGAGTGCCGACAGCATCTTCCTCGCTGCTAAAGGCGGTTCCACTTATAACAGGTACACACCATTGACAGGCTGCTGTAAAACTTTTGTTACCCTATGCTTCAGACCAGGCAATGACAAAGTTTCAAATGCTTTACTTTAGAAAAGTGCAAATGTCAATTACAGAGTCCAACATTCAAAGGCATAATTCTTTCCTAACTCTAACTACATGCTATGCGCTGCCCCAGCATACCTGCAAAGGTAGTAATCATGTAACACAGAGTCCAGGTACTCCTCCAGAGCAGGTGTCTTCGGGGTGAACCCCAGGTTTTAATGACTTTACATACAGGCAGTGATGAGCAACATCCTTCTGCTCTTTGCAGGTACTGTTCTCCATCTCATTCCCTTACGGGCATTGAACCTGATGCAGGTTTTGAACCTCTCGGCTCTCTACTGGATCTCTCTGAGGGTTTTTCATTACATACTCTCCTCGTGGGTTCAACCACGTACCGGACCATTGTCCCACATTTATATATATCACAAAATTAGTGGGCCAGACCCAGAGAAGAATCCGTTAAGAGAACAAGGAACCGGGAAAGGAATTTACTCCTACCCTCCCAGTCGAATCAGCGCCTCTCTGGCTATTTTAACCTGCTTACAGCCAGAAGGACCATGATGTCACCCTTGCCTAAGAGTTGCAGGCACAAGTCAGGTGTAAGGTAAGTTTTATTTTCTAACTATTCTTCACAGTTGTGTGTGTGTGTTTTTTATAGGTGTAAAGTGGAGTTTTTAGATGGAGGGTGGGCCAGTATGTAATAATTTGCCTTTGCACTTTAGTGCAAGGTCCAGTTTAATATTGGTATTGTTATGTATAACAGTTTTTATGAGCTGTAGTGGCACTACAATACCATGACAGCACAAAGGCTGATTTACAGCATAGTACACTCACTGTCATGCCTATTATGTGTTTTGCAGTGGAAATCTCACAGTCTCATGTGACTGAATTACCTGCTACTAACCTAAAGCTCTAGAGCAATCTCTTTTCCTAGGTTTTCATTCTATGAAATAGGAAGCAGGACAACCAGTTCATGTGCTTTTACTAAGCGATGTTACAGTACTTTCATAGTTTAAATTTTACGGTTCTTAAAGTGGAACTTAACCCAAAAGAGGAAGTTCCACTTGTCTGCTTCTTCCCCACCCCCTTTACATTTCTGCACTTTGTTATTTTGGGGGGAGCAGGTACCTGGTTTTGATAGGTACCCGTTCCTACGTCCAGTCGGATCACTGCGGCGATCCGAGGGGAGGTTTGGCTCTCCCTCCTTCCCCCACAGCCTTCTGAGACATGTCACAGGTCCTAGAAATCTGCAGGACCATTTACAAAGCACAGCACTGCTCACGCATGTGCAGTGGGAAGCCGGCTGTAAAGTCACAAGCAGTCACAGCCGGCTTTCCAAAGTAAACATGCTGGTGCCAGGGCCAGATTAACATAGGGGCTATTGGAGCTGCAGCTCTAGGCCCCTTACCTTAAGATAGGACCATTTAAAAAAAAAAATCACAAAAAAAAACTTTGAGGGTCATGGCTCGGCGACCAGGGGTCACATAGAGCCCAATTTGGGGGGTAGGTAGCTGAAGACCTACTCAACCACTGGTCAAAATTTGGGGCTTTAATTGTCTATGGTTGCGGAGATACGGGGCTCCTTGTGCAGCCTGTCAGAAGCTACATATAGATCGGCCAGTTTAAATACAAGCCGGCACACTCTGTTTGCAGCAGACTGAGAGGATGAGCTCACAGTGCCTCTCCTCACTTCTTGTCAGAGGCACTGAGCTCATTGGACAGCTTGGAGCCTGCAGAGATTGACAGGCAGCACCGCCTGTTAAACCCGCCTATTGATTTCAATGGGGCCACTCTACAACTGCAAGCCAAACTCGCTCGCAGTAGCAGCATAGTCCAACAATGTAAAACTACCATTCAGCAGTGTAAAAAAAAAACAAGGCGGCGGCAGTAGCACCTCATGAACGCCTGTCAGCTGCTGCTATACCACTCATTGAAAAGCAATCCACCACAGATTACTTTTAAGAGGGCAGTAAGCATTACTGCAAAAGTGAAAGAAACGTGAAAGACATCATCCATTTCACACTCTCCACCATCCAGGTCACTCCCCAGCCACTTCCCATGTTAGCCATCTCCCTTCAACTTATATTACAGGTGACCATTCCCCAACCTGCAGATGACAGACCCTACTCCAAAAGATATCACTTCCAATTACTACCCCCCTCCCGCTGATTGATATCCCTCCATGACTACTTCACACCCCCCTGCTGACAGACCTCTCTCCCCAGTCTGCCCCCCACACCCTCTCACCTGCTGACCTGTGGATGGGGGAATCAATCCCGCAGTGTTATTGTGTTTTGCCAGTGGGCAGCCTTCCCAACCCACACAATACAATTATCAGTGTTGCTAACTATAGATGGCAGCACTGATTGCTTTGGGAAAAACCTGACAGGCTGGTTGTACTCAAGTCCATTAATAGATTGATGTGTGTACAGCCAGCTAGCCCATACATAGATCGACTATGGCCGGTCTCTGCTTAATTGGCTTTATTTCAATTCATGTATGGCATGTTTAACTACTACGCAGTCCCTAAACATCCTTCAACAAACCTTTACATTTTTCCTTCCCAGATTCCTTCATCCTCCTCACCTGTACATAGTGCCCGCTGTCATACCCCCCACACTCCTCTCCTGTACATACTGCTCACTGTCATACCCAACAGACATCTCACCTGTACATACTGCTTACTGTCATACCCTCTACACTTCTCACCTGTACATACTGCTCACTGTCATACCCTCCACACTCCTCTCCTGTATATACTGCCCACTGTCATAACCTTCACACTCCTCTCCTGTACATACTGCCCACTGTGATACCCTCCACACTCCTCTCCTGTGCATACTGCCCCATAATACCCTCCACACTCCCCTCCTGTACATACTGTCAACTGTCATATCCTCCACACTCCTCTCCTGTACATACTGCCAACTATATTTCTCTCCACACTCCTCTCCTGTACATACTGCCCCATCATACCCTCCACACTCCTCTCCTGTACATACTTCCCCCATCATACCCTCCACACTCCTCTCCTGTACATACTGCCCATTGGCATACCCTCCACACTCCTCTCCTGTACATAGTTCCCACTGTCAACCCTCCACACTGCTCTGCTGTGCATACTGCCCACGGTCATTCCCCCCACACTCCTCTTCTGTACATAGTGCCCACTGTTATACCCTCCACATTCCTCTCCGTCACCTGCACATACTTCCCACTTTTATACCATCCATACTCCTTCCCTATGCCTCTTACCCACAAAAACAGTTCTTTAAAATTATATTGAATATCCTCAATGTTACCAGCTCTAGAATGGGCACACTTTTGTTAATTCAACTAAAGAAAATCTTCTCAGTCCTCATGTTTGTTTTGCCCATCGTTAGTACTCATTTAATTTTGTGATTACTACTGTGATGTATAGAGGAACATAGGGCATGTCAGCTACTCTAAATATACCACTGGAAAAAAAAAAGTGTCCCTGAAAATATTTTTGAAATGTTGGCAACTATGCATTTGGGCACTGCTCAAGGGCCACTGGGTCAGTAGGCGGCCCCATGATATTAAAGCGGTAGTAAATTTTGCTAACATTACTACTTTTTAGGGGCCCTGAGGTAGGTTATGCCATAATGTACTAGCATATTAGCACATTAGGGTACACTTACCTGTCAGACTGAGCCCTCCAGTGCTGCACTGTGATCAATCCGGTGGGTCCCGGGCGCTTCCATCTTCACCCGGTCTTCCTTCCGGTGCTGTGCCTTCGTTCACTTGCCTTGGCCGGGCTGTGTTGCTGTCACTTCCACGCTTGCTCATGTGCATCCTCTCTCTCTCTCTCTCTCTCTCTCATCCTCCCTCCCTGACCCCTCTCTCATTATTATTATTATTATTATTATACAGGATTTATATAGCGCCAACAGTTTACGCAGCGCTTTATAACATTAGGGAGGACAGTACACGTACAATACAATTCAATACAGGAGGAATCAGAGGGCCCTGCTCGTTAGAGCTTACAATCTAGGAGGGAGGGTCAAGTTATACAGGGTAATAGCTGTGGGGGATGAGCTAATGGAGAAAATAGGGAAGTTGTTAGATGGAGGCAGAATAGGCTTCTCTGAAGAGGAAAGTTTTCAGGGATCACCTAAAACAGGATAAATTTGGAGACAGTCTGACAGATTGGAGTAGGGAATTCCAGAGGATGGGCGAGGCTCGGGAGAAGTCCTGGAGGCGGATATGGGAGGATGTGATGAGGGAGCTAGAGAGCAGGAGGTCTTGGGAGGAACGGAGAGGGCGATTAGGTTGGTATTTTGAGACTAGGCTAGTGATGTAGCTGGGGGCAGAGTTGTGGATGGCTTTGTAACTTATTGTTAGTATTTTGAATTTAATTCGTTGGGCGCGTGGCAGCCAATGGAGGGATTGGCAGAGAGGGGTAGCAGACACTGAGCGGTTTGTAAGGTGGATGAGTCTGGCAGCAGCATTCATGATGGACTGAAGTCTATTTAAAGGTAAGCCAATGAGGAGGGAGTTGCAGTAGTCGAGGGGAGAGATAACCAGGGAGTGAATCAGGAGCTTTGTGGTTTCATTGGTTAGAAAGGGACGTAGTTTAGAGATTTTGCAGAGGTTGAGGCGGCAAGCTTTGGAAAGTGATTGGATGTGGGGCCGAAAGGAGAGTTCAGAATCCAGGATAACACCTAGCACCCTGACATGTGGGAACGGGTGGATGGTTGTGCCACAAGTCAGGGGGAGAGGCACGTGGTGGAGGAAATATTATAAGCTCAGTTTTGGACAAGTTGAGTTTGAGGAAGTGGTGTGACATCCATACAGATATGTCGGTTAGTAAGTTAGTGATGCGTGAGGAGACTGATGGAGTGAGTTGAGGGGTGGAGAGATAGATTTGTATGTCGTCAGCGTTGAAATGATTTTGAAAGCCGTGAGAGGCTATCAGCTGACCCAGGGAAGAGGTGTAGATTGAAAACAAAAGAGGTCCAAGAACAGAACCTTGGGGGACCCCGACAAAGAAGGGAAGAGGAGTGGAGGAAGTAGAATTGTAAGTGACACTGAAGGTGCGTTGGGATAGGTAGGATGAGAGCCACTGAAGAGCACAGTCAAGGAGACTGAGGGAGTAAAGTTTTTGAGGAGGAGGGGGTGTTCAACCATGTCAAAGGCAGCTGAAAGATCCAGAAGTAGGAGTACAGAATAGTGTCCGTTGGTTTTTGCAGTTAGTAGGTCATTTGTGAGTTTTAAAAGAGCAGTTTCTGTGGAGTGTTGAGGGCGAAATCCAGATTGAAGGGGATCAAGAAGGTTGTTTTTAATGAGGTGGTCACTCAGTTGGTTGTAAACCAGGCGTTCAAGGAGTTTAGAGGAAAAGGGGAGCAAGGAGATAGGGCGTAGGTTGTTAAGATTGGTAGGGTCCAAGGACGGCTTTTTAAGTATGGGGGTGACCAGTGCATGTTTTAGAGCATTGGGGAAGATGCCAGAGCTGAGGGAGGGATTGAAGATGTGGGTTAGAGAGTGTAGGATGGAGTCAGAGGGTGACCGTAGCATATGAGAGGGAATAGGGTCCAGGGGACAGGTGGTTAGGTGGGCCATAGAAAGGAGTTTAGCAACTTCGTCTGTAGTAGCAGATTTGAATAGGGGGAGTGTCAGTTGTACCTGTTGACATGGAGTCTTACCTGGGGGAGATACCTGTAGAGTGGAGATTTCATCACGGATTGTATCAATCTTGTTTTTGAAGTGATTAGCGATTTCCTGGGTAGTGAGTAAGTCAGTGGGTGGAGGCGGTGGAGGACAAAGTAGAGAGTTGAAGGTAGAGAAGAGTTTACGGGGACTGGGTGAGAAGGTGTTAATAAGAGCTGTAAAATAGGTTTGCTTGGCAGTGTGGAGGAAAGAATAGTATTTTTGGAGGGCAAATTTGTATTGGTTGAAGTCTTTGAGAGACTTAGTCTTGTGCCACAGATGCTCAAGAGCGCGACTACGTTTTTTGAGAATTTTAGTGTCATCTGTTTGCCAGGGTTGTAGCAGTCGAGGCCTGATTCTGCGTGTAGTGAGGGGAGCGAGCTTGTCCAGGGTGGAGGACAGGGATTTATTGTAGATGGACGTGACTTGGTTGGGGCAGGACAGGGGAGAGATTTTGTCATATAGGTGGTCAGTAGCAGAATAGAGGAGAGAGGAGTTGAAGTTGCGAAAATTTCTACGGGTGATAGTTAGGCGATTGGAGGGAAAGGTGGTGGAAGACAGGGAGAGAGAGAAACTAATAAGGTGATGGTCGGAGAGAGGAAAAGGATTGTATTAGAAGTTGCATGGAGTGCATAGGTAGGAGAATACAAGGTCAAGGGTTGCCATCAGAGTGAGTAGAAGCCTGTACCCATTGCTTCAGGTCAAATGAAGAGGTTAGACTAAGAAGTTTAGAAGTAGCAGGAGTGTTTGTATTAGCAGGGATGTTGAAATCACCGAGAAGGATTGTGGGAATTTCCAAAGAGAGAAAGTAGGGTAGCCAGGCAGAAAACTCATCAAGGAAAGTCGATAATGGTCCAGGGGGCCGGTAGATCACAGCAATTCTTAGGGAAGTAGGAGAGAATAGACGTATACAGTGGGCTTCGAATGATGAGAGGGAAAAAGAGGGAGGAGAATGAATAACCTGGAAGGTGCTCTGGGGGGATAGGAGGAATCCAACTCCACCTCCCTTGCGTTCATTAGGCCTAGGGAAGTGAGTCCAGTGAAGGCCACCCTGGGATAGGAAAGCAGGAGAAGGGGTGTCATATTAGTGGAGCCAGGTTTCGGTGACAGCAAATAGATTAAAGGAATTAGTGACAAAGAGGTCATAAACAGCAGTGAGTTTGTTGCAGACAGAGTGGGCGTTCCAGAGGGCGCAGGAGAGAGGGAGGCTGCCGTTGGGAAGAAGAGAATGGAGACTAAATTCCGTAGATTGCGACTACTGCCAGAAGGTGTAGGGTGATGGTGATGGTGATGGGTGTGTTGGGCACAGTTAAATAAGGGAGGCCCAGGGTTTGGGGAAATATCTCCAGTGGTTAGGAGAAGCAGAAGAGTAAGGGAGGTAATATGAGAATATGATTTGTATGAGGGGACATGCTTCTCATCTCCTTTCTTTCTCTCTCTCTTTTTATTTTATTTTTTTATAAAAATCCCTACCATAATCCTCAGCACCAGGCCCATGATGTTCTTAATCCGGCCCTGGTTGGTGCCCGGACCCGAAAAAGAGCTCGGGTGAGGACAGTGCTAGATCTCTGGACATGTAAGTGAACTATTACTAAAAGTCAGCAGCTACAGTATTTGCAACTGCTGACTTTTAATGTTTTATTTCAAGGGTGAAGACCGCTTTAATGTTTGTCCGGGGGGTTTCTCTACCATGCTAGATCTTTAGTCTGCTTTTACTTTAGTTTTAAAATGCAAAAATGGTACAATGACATTATGGCTTTGTACAACTGTAATAAAAACCCGTTTAACATAAAATTTAATTTTGTTTAAACATAGTCCTACACAGGGTTTTAATTTCTCTGTTGTTGAGACTGTAAATGAGGGGGTTTAGCATTGGTGATACAATCACATAACATATGGAGCTGTATTTCTCTTGATCCGTGGAGTACTGAGATGATGGGCCAAAGTACATGAGCATCACTGTCCCAAAGTATAACCCCACCACTGCTAGATGGGAAGAGCAGGTAGAAAAGGCCTTAGATCTTCCTGCAGACTGGATCTTTAACACAGAGGATAAAATGCAAATATATGAAACTAGAATAAGCACAAAAGGGAGTAGAAGTGAGATAAAACTGATGCAGAATATCTGAAGCTCACTGGAGGAGATGGAATCACAGGATAGCTTCAAGAATGCAAGAAGTTCACACATGAAATGATTGATCTGATTGTAACATATCGTAATTGGTGAGAAGAGAGATGGAAGCGTACACAGGATGAAGCTGGTGACAAATATTAATATGGTAAGCTTAAAACACATACTCCACCGCATGACTATGGGATAATGAAGTGGTTGGCAAATAGCTACATATCGGTCATAGGCCATAGTGGCAAGAAGTAGACACTCACATCCTTCCACAAGGAGAATGATATAGATCTGTGCAATACAACTCCCAATAAAGATGGTCCCATGAGAAGAAAAGAGATCCCCCAGCAACTTGGGTAAGACAGTCGTTGAGTAGCACAAGTCAAGAATGGACAATATACAGAGGAAGAAGTACATTGGGATGTGCAACTGAGGGTGTAGCAATACTATACAAAGCATTAGACCATTTACAATAACTGTTACTATGTAGATCATAAAAAATAACACAAACAGGCCTGTGTTTACCTTTGGATCCTTTGAGAAACCCAGCAGAATTATTTCTTGAAACATAAAAGTCTCATTCTTTTTATCCATCCCCCTAAAAAAATCCTTAATTCATCAAATGCGTTTACAAAGAAGCACCAGTGAAATAATTTAGCTCTTTTAACAATCTCACTTCAATTGATAAAAAAAGTGACTCTCAGCTACTAACAAAACGTCAAACTCATTGAAGCCTTTCTTGATCATTCATACATATTTTTTTGAAAACTCTGAACATATATCAGATTCAGTCTTTGTCCTGTAAAAATCAGGGCTCTGGCTGGGCCACTCTAGGACACTCTAAGTCACTCTAGGACATTCACAGAAATGTCCCTAAGTCACTTCTGTGTTGGCTTGGTTGAGTGCTTACGATCGTTGTCATGTTGGAAGGTGAAACTTGATCCCAGTATGAGGTCCTGAGCTCTGTGGAAGAGGTTTTCATTAAGGATATCTCTGTACTTTGCTCCATCTAGCTTTCCCTCAACCCTGACCAGTCTCCCAATCCCTGCTGCTGAAAAAACACCCCCACAGTATGACACTGCCACCGCCATGCTTCATGGTTGCGATGGTATTAGGCAGGTGAGGAGCGGTGCATGGATTCCTCTAAACCAGGGATATGCAATTAGCGGACCTCTAGCTGTTGCAAAACTACAAGTCCCATCATGCCTTTGCCTCTGGGTGTCATGCTTGTGGCTGTCAGAGTCTTGCTATGCCTCATGGGACATGTAGTTCTGCAACAGCTGGAGGTCCGCTAATTGCATATCCCTGCTCTAGACTTAACATTTAGAATTGAGGTCAAGCAGTTCAATCTTGGTTTCATCAGACCAGAGAATCTTTTTCCTCACAATCTGAGAGTCCTTCAGGTGCTTTTTTGCAAACTCCAAACATTCTTTCACGTGTTTTGGATTAAGGAGAGGCTTTTGTCTAGCCATAAAGCCCAGATCTGTGGAGGGCTGCAGTGACTTTTACTTTTTGACACATTTTTGGTGAATGGGTTCAAGTACGAGGTACCCAATACCCATTCACATGGGGGGGTGGGATCTGGGGGCTACCTTGTTAAAGGGGGCTTCCAGATTCTGATAAGCCCCCCACCCCCGGACCCTGACAACCACAGCCCAGGGTTGTCAGGAAGAGGCCCTTGTACCCACCAACATAGGGACAAGATGCTTTATGGTGGGGAGGGCACAGAGCCTTCCTGCGCCAAAGCACCTACCCATATTGAGGGCATGTGGCCCGGTATGGTTCAGGGGGGTTGCTCGCTCTTCTCCCCCCCTTTTCTGACCTGCCAGGCTGCATGCTCGGAAAAGGGTCTGGTATGGATTTTGGGGGGAACCCAACGCTGTTTTTTTTACATGTTGGCATGGGGTTCCCCTTAAAATCCATACCAGACCCAAAAGGCCTGGTATGGACTGAGGGGGACCCTACGCCGTTTTTTAAAATATTTTTCTATTGCCGGCATTCTTTATCTTTACATTCATTTGTCAGTGGGAAGTTCGCTGACAGATGATGACTCATGGTTGTTAAGGATGCAGGCAGCGGACTTCCCCGCCCGCTGCTTAACCAGCTATTTCTTCACACAGAATTTGAATCGGCCGATCCTTTATTGACCGATCCGAGTTATAATCGTTCTAAAAAGTTGGAATTTGTTAGAAAAAGAATAAACGAAACAAGTTTTAACGTATTTCAACGAAATTCGTTACTATTTGTTACTATTTCATTCGGAGATTCGGATACATCCGAATCTCTGAATAACCAAAAACTCGTCTGAATTTGTACTCGGACGGAAGCGAATTGCACATGTCTACTATCTGACTGTTTCTCCCTGCTTTTTTCTTCTTTTCCTTTTTGGCTTCTTTGTATCAAACTTACATCACCCAATCACCCATACGACGATGAGGGTGGAGAAACTTACTGATTTCTTGTATATCATCAAACTGCAAAACTGGTTGTACTTCATGCAATCCCCAATACTAGATGAATAGAAACACAGAAACCTCTGACATTCAATCCAGCTCTAATATATGTACTTCAAGTGTGTATTCAGCTTTGTGATCGGAGTTCAGCCTCGAGTGGATTTCTTGCACAGGTATTGAGGTTAATGTAGATGGTGGATGTTGTGTTCCAATAACTAAGCTAGTGGAAAAATAAATCAGTATGTATGGTTACATATAAAAGAAATAAACCAAACTGCTATTGTAGAAAAAGCATAAATGAGCGAGTTAAAAGTCATCAATAAATGTTGCCAGTTCTAGATACCAAAACCAAAACAAATAGATGCACAAAATAGATAAAATAAGAATTTTGATTCAAAATAAAAAAAGTTATTAAAGTTATTCTAATTGTGCTGGGTATTTACAGCAGACAGAATATTGAGTAGGTAAATAAATAAAAATAAAAGCAAATGTTGCAGATTCCACACTAATTTATAAGGACACCTTTGTCATTGACCGGCTCTGGAGATTAATTACCATTGGGTAAATGTGGAAACACTGCAATCAAGGGATTTCAAAACTGATTATCATTAAGATAGCTGGTTAATAGCTTCTAATTTTAAGCCTTGAAATGTAGAGAAAGTTATTTTCAGTTCATTTATGTAAAAGAGAGGCACTGTATTATCTGCATTTTAACTTAAAATTAAAAAAATATATGTAAGTACCGGTATATGAAACAGTCGGACCTTTAAGGCAATAGCTACATAGACAGAAAGAAACTTTAGGTTAAAAAATCCTTTTATTAACCACTTGACCCCCCTTCATGACAGAGGCAGCTACTTACAAATAAATATCTGAAAAGTGAAGAACCACCTTTCACTGTAATTACAGCTGCAAGTCTCTTTGGATATGTCTCTACCGGCTTTGCACATCTAGAGAGTAAAATGTTTGCCCATTCTTCTTTGCAAAATAGCTCAAGGTCTGTCAGATTGGATGGAGAGTGTCTATGAACAGCAATTTTCAAGTCTTGGCACAGATTCTCAATTGGATCTAGGTCTGGACTTGACTGGGCCATTCTAACACATGAAAATGCTGGCTGTATGTTTAGGGTTGTTGTCCTGCTGGAAGGCAAACCTCCGCCCCAGTCTCAAGTCTTTTGCAGACTCTAATGCTGCGTACAAACACGGTCGGAATTTCCGACAACAAATGTTCAATGTGAGCTTGTTGTCGGAAATTCCGACCGTGTGTAGGCTCCATCGGACATTTTTTGTCTGAATTTTCCGACAAACAAAATTTGAGAGCTGGTTCTCAAATTTTCCGACAACAAAATCCGTTGTCATAAATTCCAATCGTGTGTTCACAACTCCGACACACAAAATTCCACGCATGCTCGGAATCAAGCAGAAGAGTCGCACTGGCTATTGAACTTCAATTTACTCAGCTCCTTGTACGTGTTGTACGTCACCACGTTCTTGACGTTCGGCATTTCCGGCAACATTTGTGCGACCGTGTGTATGCAAGACAAGTTTGAGCCAACATCCGTCGGAAATAAATCCAGGATTTTGTTGTCGGAATGTCCGATCAGCTGTACTCAGCATAACAGGTTTTCTTCTAAAATTGGCCTGTATTTGGCTCCATCCATTTTCCCATCAACTCTGACCAGCTTCCTTATCCCTGCTGAAGAAAAGCATCCCCACAACATGATGTTGCCACCACCATGTTTCACAGTGGGGATGGTGTGTTTAGGGTAATGTGTAGTGTTAGTTTTCTGCCACACACAGCATTTTGCTTTGACAATGGCTTTCTTCTTGCCACTCTTCCATAAAGGCCAGATTTGTGGAGGGCATGACTAATAGTTGTCCTGTGGACAGATTCTCCCACCTGAGCTGTGGATCTCTGCAGCTCCTCCAGAGTTACCATGATTAATGCTCTCCTTGCCCGGCCTGTCATTTTAGGTGGACAGCCATGTCTTGATAGGTTTGCAGTTGTGCCATACTCTTTCCATTTTCGGATGATGGATTAAACAGTGCTCCGTGAGATGTTCAAAGCTTGGGATTTTTTTTATATAACGTAACCCTGCTTTAAACTTCTTCACAACTTTATCTATGACCTGTCTGGTGTGTTCCTTGGCTTTCATGATGCTTTTTGTTCACTAAGGTTCTCCAACAAACCTCTGAGGGCTTCAATGAAAAACCGTATTTATACTGAGATGAAATTACACACAGGTGGATTTTCTAATTAGCTGACTAGGCAATTTGTTCCACTAGATTTTAGTTAGGAGTATCAGAGTAAAAGTTGCTGAATACAAATGCACGGCACACTTTTCAGATATTTATTTGTAAAAAATTTGCTAGACCAGTTATCATTCTCCTTCCACTTCACAATTATGTGCCACTTTCTGTTGGTCTATCACATAAAATCCCAATAAAATACATTTACTTTTTTTTTGTAACATGACAAAATGTGGACAATTTCAAGGGGTATGAATACTTTTTCAAGGTACTTTAATTCACAGCAGCTGCTGCTGAGTCATAGCTAGGGAACATGTAGGTTGTGGTGTCATAGTCCCTGAGAGCGTCAACATGAAAACCACCCTAGTTTATTATTACTGTGAAATATGCTCATTTGTGAGTAGCCTTATTTTATTAATCAAAAATATCTTCCAAAATTTGCTTTCCTGAACAGATCATATCATAATGCAAATCAATCCAGCGCGCTGGTAGAATTCTGTGACTGCCACAATTTTTGGTACTTTATGGGTTTCGTTATCATTTCTCTCTCTTTCTCCTTCCCATTTCTCTCACTCCACTCTACTGTATCTCTCCTCCTCATCTCTCTCTCCCCCTCTTTCCCCCATCTTTCTCTCCCCCTCTCTCTCTCCCCCATCTCTCTCTCCCCCTCTTTCCCCCATCTTTCTCTCCCCATCTCTCTCTCCCCATCTCTCTCTCCCCCTCTTTCCCCTCTTTCCCCATATTTCTCTCCCCATCTCTCTCTCCCCTCTTTCCCCCATCTTTTTCTCCCCACTCTCTCTCCCCCTCTCTCTCCCACTCCTCCCTCCCCCCAAATTCCCCCCCCCTCTCTCTCTCTCTCTCCCCCATCTCTTTCTCTCTCCTCATCTCTCTCTCTCTCTCCCCCCATCTCTCCTCTCTCTCTCTCCTCTCTCTCTCTCTCTCTCTCCCCCTCTCTCCACCCTCTCTCTCTCTCTCTTCTCTCTCTCTCTCTCTCTCTCTCTCTCTCCATCTCTCCCTCTCCCCCATCTTTTCTCCCCATCTCTCTCTCTCCCCCCTCTCTCTCCCACTCCTCCCTCCCCCCAATTTCTCCCCCCCCTCTCTCTCTCTCCCCCCATCTCTTTCTCTCTCCCCATCTCTCTCTCTCTCTCTCTCTCCCTCCCCCCCATCTATCTCTCTCTCTCTCTCTCTCTCTCTCTCTCTCTCTCTCTCTCTCTCTCCCCCCCCCCCTCTCTCTCTCTCTCTCTCTCTCTCTCTCTCCTCCCTCTCATCTCTCTCTCTCTCTCTCTCTCTCTCTCTCTCTCTCTCTCTCTCTCTCTCTCTCTCTCTCTCCCCTCATCTCTCCCTCTCCCCCCATTCCCCCATCTCCCTTTCTCTCCCTCCACCTCACCCTCTCTCTATCCCCTTCCTCTCTCCCCCTTCTCACCTCCCTCTTTCTCCCTCTACCTCTTTCCCCCTCCCACTTTCCACTTCCTCTATCTCTCTCCTACTTTCC